>CM046306.1:32881459-33208959 GCA_025267735.1 Mactra quadrangularis | reverse complement strand
TACAGCTTTTAATAAGAAATAATTTCACAAATGTACACTCATACTTTTTTTTAAACGTCCAATTCAACACGTATTTTAGGTCATATATACAACGGCCAGCTCTTCCTACTATAGGTTTCCTGGACACATTTCTATCACCAGTACTAACTTACCCTACCACGAGGCCGACAACTCATGTATAGGGTATGACCTACCACAACCGGGCTCGAACCCGCGATCTCTGGATTCGAAGTCAGACATGCTAACCACTACGCCGCGGCTAAACACACACATACACTTTACATGTAAATGGCTTCATTCAAATGTATTGTAGAACACAGAAAACACTATTAGTCTGATACTGAAGATATCAGTGCAATGCAATTGGCTGTGAAAAATGAAAATGGAGACAATTTTATGCACTCTTGGTAAGTACATTATTTAAAGCATATTTCTCCATAAAAAGTACCATGTTGCAATGTTCATAGTTGTATAATGTCACAGTCATGTGCATTCAGTATTGAAGAAATGCTTTTAATAGATAAGCCACAAAATTTGAAAATAGACATGACAATAAAAACATGTTCTTCAAAAGTTGCACAATATTTGATGACATCGTATTAAGCATATCATTGTTGTCAGCGACGATATAACTGGGAAATTCTACTTAAAAAGTACACACTAATAGAAACATAAATACAGAAATGCAGAATTGATGCACAATATTTTCACCACAATATTTTATAACCTAGCAATGTAAGTAAGAAATATCCAACATAAATCTAAGCTTATGTTATACACACTTATGAATCATACAGAAATGTTGTCGCTCAAGTGTGAATCATATTAATGGTTTCACATTTAAGTTCATATTATAACATACAAGGGCGGATCCACGATTTTTCTCTAGAGGAGGGGGTCCAAACTTTTTCTAGGGGGTCCAAACTTTCGAACCACAACCACATTATACATTGTTAGCAGAATAACGCAACATATTATTATAAAAAATACATAACCATTAGATCTATGTTAAGCACAAAGGCGAGCTAAATGAGCCTGAACAAAAACTACTTCATGCTACTTAAAATCATGAAAATGGCTTACAGTTTAATGAAATACACTAGCTCATTGACGGGTACATTTTTGAAATCTGAGGGAGGTCCAGATACCCCACTGACCCCCCACTAGATCCACCTATGACATATATATTAAACTTTCCACAGTGAAAGTAATTTAGAGATGAAAATGTAATACATGTACTATGAAGTAATTTCACAGTTACTGGAGTAGAACAGATCAAACTGTGACAAATATAACTCATCTACTTTTTCCTTCATTTAGCACCTGGGTGATAAATGTCAACCTTTTTTACATATTCCCATTTTTTATGTTATGATTCACTGTCTATTGATAGGATATAGAAAACTAGAATCTCGTCAAAGCTTTTTTTATCGCTTTTCAACAATTTTTTAGGCAAGTCAAACCCCAGAATCCAGTGTATCATAATTGTTTTCTTCAACTGAATTATGAGTACCAAGTTTTCTGAGAATTATGAAGGCATGGTCTTGGTGCAGTCATAGCATAAAAAACTTTGAATTCAGCAATTTCTGTTCGGCTTCCAGCTGAGGAAACCAGGACAAAACATTAAATGAAAACTCAATAAAAACTCAATAAAAATGATCATTTTCCTCCATATATGAAGAAGTTGTTGGCACCTTAGTAAAAAGGGAAAGTACTGGAAACAATTGTGTTCACAGAAAAAGCTAGTATGGGGAACCAGCAGCCATAATAAACATATGGTATACTAATTTATTTTAACTTGATAGTGAAACAAGTTCTTACAATTTAAATTTATCACTTTCGAGTCTAGATCTGCTTCCTGGTCCCCCAGTACTAAGCTAGTAGGATAAAGTTTCTTGCTCAAGAAAACAATGGGGATGGGATTAGAACCAATGCGGGGCTGCTGGCTATCTGATGATTACCAGTCCAACATCTTAACTGCTCGGCCCGGCTTGCTCCTATAATAAACATATAGATATTCATAGAATGAAATAAAGAATAAGAATAGCCAGTAGATAAACAGTTAAACAGGTCAATGCAAAACTTGTCTGACTACATATAAATAAGGAACTAGTTTTGCACTGACACATCCAGTTGGTAATTTGTACAGAATTTAAGAGCCGCAGCCGTGGCGTAGTGGTTAGCATGTCTGACTTCAAATCCGGAGATCACGGGTTCGTAACCCGGTCACAGCAGGTCATACCCTATACATGAGTTGTCGGCCTCATGGTAGGGTAAGTTAGTACTGGTGATAGATAAGTGTCCAGGAAACCTATGGTAGGAAGAGCTGGTTGTCGTGTATATGACCTATACATGTGTTGAATGCGACATTAAAAAAAAACCCCAAAAAACAACAAAAAAACAGAATTTAAGTTTGGGACAACCGAATGGGTCTGTTAGGTCAATACAAAACAATTTAAATAGTCTTTGTAAGTCTACACATTGTCAACTTATAGGGTTTAATACTTAAAACGGTGGTAACTCAAGTAAAAAAAGAGTGAGTTATGACCATTTTCTGCTAAGCCCATGATATGATGAAATCAAATGAGCAATACCATTATAAAATAATATCTTCACAAATTAAAATCAACACAAAGATAACCTTGACTTTCGCATATATTATACAGTCGTTGTTAATGATGAAAATTAATAAACATATGTAAAGTCTATTCACTATATGACAACATGTACGCACAGCCCACGCCTTACATTAATAACACAAGTAACAAGTGACATGCCGACCTTAACAACATACATGTAACATAATAATAGTGGGTTTAGGGCAAAACAGACGTAAATAGCTCTTTTCTTACATTGAGTTACGGCTGTTTTGCGCTAAACCTGCAATATACATTTATATAAAAAACATTATTTAAAACAACACTATGACAATGAATTGATACAGTTGAAAGATCCATGATTTTTGTTTGTTTATTTGATAATTTACAATCTGTGTTGGTAGAGCATTTGGTAGCACAGTGGTGGTAGGAAATGGCCCAGGACACCTAGGTTAGGTGTGCTGGTCTCCATTAAAATGACTTGACATTTTACCCAATAAATAGCAAGAAAATTTACTATCAATCATTCAAAAGCTGTCTTTTTGGTAAGGTGGAAAAGCTGTCCTTTTGGTATAGTGGTAAAGGTCACTGACTGAAAAGTCACATTCAAGGGTACACAGAATAAATTCTCAAAAATTACCAAAAAAGTCACATTTAAGAGTACAAAGAATAAATTCTCAAAAATTACCAAAAAAGTCACATTTAAGAGTACAAAGAATAAATTCTCAAAAATTACCCCAAAAAGTCACATTTAAGAGTACAAAGAATAAATTCTCAAAAATTACCCCAAAAAGTCACTGATCAAACAAAATATTTGACAAATGTGTCATCATAGCCAGTAAATATATTTATCATCAGTATACATATACATGAAAACTTGGGATAGTATTTTATACCCTGCCTTGTTCATAATTTAGTAATGATTTGTGAATTGAATAGTAAATTTTACACCAAGAGCTATAATAAAAGACCATCACGTTTCTTCTTCAAAGCATACCTGTACAAAACTTGTTAAATATGTAATAGTGCTATAATAAGACAGTAAAAATTTTCGACATAAAAAAAGTGATAATATATAGAGCGTAGCATTAATGCATAAATTAGAAATACTCTCTTTCAACTAACAACAACATGTTTTCATTGGAAGTAATTTTCAGGTTCCATTTGACAGATCATAGACAGATAATGTATAGTGAGAATGTATCATCATGAAAATATTTTTTCAACTTATAACCCTAATGATGTCAAGTTTGTCAACAGATTCAACATATATTCAGTCACCTCTTTATATTTTTATAGAACTAGCCAAATTATAAGTTATATAGAAAATATATAGAATATATATATCAACTAGCCTGAATCAATTTTCACAAGTCCTAGTTTTGGACTAGAGGGTTTAGGATATAGCAGTATATCTGAGAAGGATCTGATCTTTATAGACAGTGTAAGTAAATCTTAGATTAGCTTTGCAGGTTTAACTTAAAAAGAATGGAAAGAATGTGTATGTTGCATCAGAAGAGTAATGCTCAGGTGAGCTGTCCACCTTAAATAACTCCTATTGTTAACAAGAGCAGTCCAAGGACAGCGCGCTCGACTTTTCGAGTGTTTTGTTCATGGCAAGGCATGTCTTTAAACAAAAATGATTTCAAGACAGGAAATAAATCAGTCAAACAATGATTACCAATTCATATTTTTAAAATATAAAAAGGGCATAACTGCTAAAACATTCATCCATAGTAACGTCCCTTCAAAGTTAAGTAGACATAGTATTAAAGAATAAGCATACCTACTTGCATTTAAAATTCTTTATAAGGAACTATTAATATTTCAAATTAAACATGTTTCATCATTTAAGTAAAGGGAAATAACTCCAAAAAAATAATCAAGATTTATGTCCCTGTGTAGATGTAGTACTGATGAATAAGCATACTTACTGTCATTTAAATATCTTGGTTAGTATTGAAAATATTTCAGTTTAAAGTACTTTAACCCTAATTTAAAAGTTGAAAAGGGGCACAACTCCAAAAATAATTCATAAAGAGTTACATCCCTTTGTAGTCAAGTCGATGTAGTACTGATGAAAAAGCATACTCACTCTCTATCAAACAAAATATATTCAGTTTGAGCACACTTTAATCTTAAATATTAAAGTATAAAGGGAAATAACTCTGAAAGTAATTCATCCAGAGTTATGTCCCTTTATAGTCGGATAGATGAAGAACTTATGAAAAAGCATTCCAACTTTTATTCAAATGCATTTGAAAGTACTAAATATCCCATTAGAACAAATTTTAATCTTAAATGTTTAAGTATAAAGGGGCATAACTCAAAAAATAATTCATCCACAGTTACCTCCCTTTAAAGTTGTGTTGATATAGTAACGATAATTAATTATACAAACTTAAAGTCAAATATCTTGATTTGTTTTAAAAATATTCCATATAGGAACAATTTTAACCTTATAATTTGCCCTTTTTTAAGTATAAAAGGGCAATCACTCCAAATATAATTCATCCACAGTTACGTCCCTTCATAGTCGTGTAGATATCTTACCAACAAATAAGTATACAAACTTTGCGTCAAATATCTTGATCAGTATTGAAGTTATTCTACATAGGAAAAACTTTAACCTCATATTTTGCAATTTCTTAAGTATAAAAGGGCAATTACTCCAAAAATAATTCGGCCACAGTTAAGTCCCTTCATAATTGTGTAGATATTGTACCAATAAGTAGGTATACAAACTTTAAGTCAAATATCTTGATCTGTATTGAAGATATTCTACATAGGAAAAACTTTAACCTCATATTTTGCAATTTTATAAGTATAAAAGGGCAATAACTCAAAAAATAATTAATCCAGAGTTATCCCCTTTCACAGTATGGTTTATATAGTCCCACTAAATAAGTATACCAACTTTCAATAAAATAACTTGGATAGTGTTAAAGATATAAGAGTATAAAAAAACTTTAACCTGAAAACCAACGCCAACGCCAACGCCAACGCCAACGCCGACGCCGACGCCGACGCCGACGCCCAAGTGATAGCAATAGCTCTCATTTTCTTCGAAAAGTCGAGCTAAAAATGTGGTGTAAAGTTAAAACAATCATCTAAAATCATATAAATTTCCCCTCAGACTTAATTTACAGAGTAAAACCAAAGTATTTCAACATTTCCAGACCAGTTAAATGCCAATTGTTAAGTCTATTCTAAAATCCTTATGTAAACACAGGAAATTAACAAAATTCTTACCTCAGTAAAGTATTCCTATATATATACCCCTAACACTATCCTAATAACAATATTAGATGAAACATACCATCATGCATATAAAGGTAGACTCAATTATCTGTTGCATTACAATTAATATACGGTGAAACCTCTCTATAATGGTCACCAATGTGACAATACTCAGTTTGCCTGTTATAGTAAGTGACTGTTGAAGAGAGGGGCATTTTCATTGGAGAAGATATGTGTGGCGAAATTTGGGTTTCTAAAGAAAAGAAATGGCTGTTATCACATCAAACTATTTATGAACAGTTCATGAACAGTACTTGAACAGTTTTATATCAAGGTACATGAACTTAAATCAAATCAATGAACAGTTTAGAAAATGTTCATGTACTGAACAAGAAGTCTGATTTTTGGTAAGTTCATGAAGTTGAATTATTACCCAGTCATTAGTTCATGAACTAAATCAGAGCCAGGGGCAGTTCATGAACTTAATAAGGGCCAGGGGCAGTTCATGAACTAAATAAGAGCCAGGGACAGTTCATGAACTAAAAACTTAACATTTTATGACTATTTGATGCATTTGTGCCATTTTCTCTTCATAAACATCCCATGAACTGTTTAAAGACCTAATTCATGAACAATACATAAAATGGAAGTAATCATTTAAAAGGGGACCAAGAGGTGACCATAAAAGAGGGGTTTTTACTGTACAAGTGCTCTAGACATAATGGATCAGTATAAATACTTCACTAACTTTAAATATATTCATGATCATCACTTTTAAGTATTAAACTTTGATTTTACATGCATGAATGTATTAACTACATGTTTTGTAGTTTGTACAATGTATAATACCCATAATGCAACAAAATAAATTATTCATTTTGATTCAAGACAAGATAAATTTCGTTATCTTTTATTCAGCTGTCAGTTCGCAGGTTCAGTGCAAAACGGTCATAACTCACTCTTTTCTTATATTAAATTATGACTGTTTTGCGCTAAACCCGCAAGTTGTGTGTACATTAACCCTGCTGATTAAAATACTCGTTACAGTACTTCTGTACTTACTTCTGATAGAAATGGTTATCCATAGTTGAGCAAGGATTATCTCATATCTTATAGTATCTAATGGAAGTTAGTCCAAGAAAACTTGAATACTAAGTTCAGCTAGGCGGACAATAAATATCACTCACATATTAACAGAATGGACAAAATGTCCTTCTTAATTAGTTTTACAACCTGTACAAAGAGTCCTTATAATTATTGTTTAATCCAACCAAATCCAAGTAGCGTATGACACAATATTCAAGATACATAAAGTTACAGCACAAAAACTCAAGAAAACTTCAAAATGATGTACATGAATAGATAAACAAATAAATTGAGATATATTCAAGTATATAATAATCAGTTTTTGCATACTACGTCACAGTAATTTGCAGTTTTGGTTGAAGTATATATGCACACACACACTCACACACGCCCTTGTATCATCACATGATCACATCATCATGAAATGTATTATCAGTATATCATCAATTCATATATATTTCATAATAACTACATTCAGAAGAATTTAAGTTTATATACAGTAAAACCATGATGTCAACCCCATCTATAAGTCAAGGTAGTTTAGAAAATTTCTTAAACTTATATTGAACAAAAAAAAGTATTAAGCACCCAAATGCGAGGACAAAACACATTACCATTTTTTGTTAATTATTTTTTCAATTGTCAGTTGGGCATGCATTATTGTAATACATCCATGAGTTTCCGAAAGTGAGTATTATGATTGAGTAAATCTGTTTATGCTGTATGATATGTTTTAGTCAAGATATTTTTAATAACAATTGGGCCGCCTGTACAAAAACAATGCATTCAGTCTTCATGAAATTATTCAAGCTTTGACAGTTGAGAAAAAACAAACTATAACTACATCAAAAATATAAACAAACATCAATAATTTATTACCTGATTCATCAAAATCCTTCACTAAAAATTTATACATGAGACACCATCAACTTACATCCATACAGAATGATATATTTGATTTCATAAGTTGAAAACACTGACATCAACCAGTGAGTTCATCAAACTTTAAATATATGAGTACAGTGTTGATAGGTATCCCAAAGTTTTGTATTCACATTTTATCTTTGTGAAGTAAAGGACTAAACAATTGAGATATTTGATTTTAAACTTTTCAAACTAAACTTTAATCTACTATTCAATGCATTGACCTAGAGTATTTGAAGAGTCGGTCCACTATTACGTAGAACATTATTCCCCAATGTGTAAAATAAACAAACTTTCCAATAGAGTACTTATCAGTAACTGATATTATACGCTTTATGTCCAAATATGGTATACATAAAAGATTGTCTCTTAAACGGTCAATAAATATTAATATTCGCGCCATCATTCTTAGCCCATTATTCATTCATAAAAAATCTACTATTTCAATGACATAAGAGGCACTTTTAGTTGTTTTAAATTTAATTGAAGAGTCAAACTTACTACAACCATAAATTTTCACAAGAACTAGCCAAATTTATAGTTTTATGGTAAAAGCCAAACTATATGAAATAAGTAAATATTATTTTCATCAGCCTGAATCAGGTTTTCACTAGTTTTGGGCTTAAGGCTAGTAGCTAAAGGCAATGACTTCTACAACCAAAATGACGTAATAGATATTCACACATACACAGCTTCATCAAGAATACCTTTAATGGCAAGTAACTCTGCGACAAAGAGGAGTCAATTTATAAAATACCAGTGAAACTATAACGGAGTCATTTTTGTAATGCCTCAGGAACAAGGACTGTAAATATCTTAGTAATGTCACTGAGGTATATATCAGCTGACCACTTTTGTTTAAATAGTCAAATGACCCAAAAAACATCTCAATGTAAATATTATAGTGACTTAAAGGTGCTTTGTCACACTTTTCAAGAACTTTTTCAATAAGTTTGTTGCAGTCAGTTGTCCTTTTACCCCTGCTCTGGCAAGTCTAATAGACCACTGGAAATCTGTGCACTATTTCACAAAAATTCTTACGAAAAAAGTTATCGTAAGTCAATTTTATAAATTTCACAGTTCAAAGTCAGATAAGTAAAGAATTCATATAAGAGTGATGGTGATAGGATATTCAAAAGGTATACAATGTAGTTCAATAATATTTGGAAATGATTGGCCAAACAAATGACCATATTATTAATGTTTCTTGATTTTGACTTACGATGATTTTTATCTTAAGATTTTTTGTAAAAAGCACCAATGAGTTTTTAAACTAGTACTTAGCACATTCCATTACAAGTTGATTGCAACTGCTCTTACTTGACACTGAGGTATGTGGGAGAAAGGCTGAAGAAGATTGGATTTATCTGAATGTGTAGCCTCATTAAATAAAATCTTTATTATTGTTATTAAATAACTGTCATGAACAAACCCTACGAAGGTAATTAGGACATGCCACAGAATTAAAGCAAAATCCCTTGGATTGAAAGTCAAATATTAAGGCACTGTAACCTTACAAGCCAAACCTTTGTTTTCCTTATATAACAGGGGCTGTTTACAGGCGCCATTCCTCTCTTATACAGGCGTCTTTGCCTCTTAAAATTTCCTTAAAATCATGCAGTTTTCCCCAAATTTGTAGTTTACTATGGTTTTTGTGTTCCTAGAGTATCTATGACATTGTGATAATATTTCCCAAATGTTTTTTATTAAAAAAGGCCTCAGGCCTCTTCCCCAAATACTGAAAAAAAGCCTGCAAGAAATTGTTTGGACTTTAGCAAGCAGCAACTCTAAGATGACACATTAGTAAGGAGAGACAGACAGACTGGCATGTAATTTTCAAAATATTACCTTCTTTTTTTTTCAAGTGACTCAGTATTAAAACAAAAAACTTGAATGAATTAGAAAAGAGATAGGACAATAATTAACCTTAATACACTAAGGTGTATACCCATGATATAAGATTATAAATGTATATCAAGAGCTAATTAAATCAGAAAACTTAATTGATCTTTCCGTTAAGCAATTACCATAAGTCGTGTTCATTCCTAGATGTATTAGTATAGCTAGGCAACTATCAACAGCTCATAGATAATGAATAGTAAACTTTCAACGAATAAAGTCAACGGAAAGTGAAACGATGGTACCTACAATCTCATCATTTTCTACGCTAAATGATAACCCCTAACCACTTACGATGAGAGAAAAGGGAGAAATCAAACCTACAGCTGGCAAACATCACTTAATCTTTAACCCTTTGCTTAACTGCAAGTAATGCATAGTTTATACAATCTAGTTGTCAATTCAAGTGTCATCATCAACAGTTTGTTTAAAACAAATAGCTTGAGGGATAAACTTTTATGACAAGTTTTTAACATTTATATGACAAATTTTTGATGAGTCAGCGTAAAACTAGCCTACCTATTTGTTTTACATACATGTACCTGTACTAGTTTTGCACTGACCAACACAATTTTAAAATAAGATTCTGCTGTGTTTGCAAAATAAGAAATGATAATTGCTTTTTTACCAATTCATTGACCGTGCCTGTCTGCCTGACAAAGGAAGCAACCTACCAACCAACTAACAAACATACTCACTCCTAAACATTGTTCATGAGCAAACATTATACAACAAACAAGTAGATCATTTATAAAAGCATAACAATTTTCATTCTTACATAATGTTAGCCACCAGTCAAGTTAAGAAAAAGGGAGACAGTCACCAACTACAAAAAGCCAGGGTATCAGCCAAGCAGAGTATTTAAGAACCTACTAAAAGGTTAGTTTCTAGCTGGGATATGTACATAATCCATCTTTATACTTAGCGTAGACAAACCAGTGCTTGACATTAAGGTCATCCTATTGCACCCCCTCCCCGATGACCTATATTTGGGGTCGGGCAACTTGTTACTGCTTTTATACATTTGGTTTGGACAAGGAAAAGATGTAGCTGGAAACTTAGTTTAAAACTGAATGTCCAGTCTGGCAGACCCCCAGAAAATAACTACAACAAAAATAACATTAATCATGTAAGTTAGAGAACCTATCTCTATTCATTCATACAAATGTCTACCGCAGGTGCAGAAATAAACAAAAAAAAATCTCCACAACATTATCTATGGTTGATGTTACATTTGTTCTACTAAGTTTTTTGTGACAGTAGCACAGTTATTTTTTCTGCACGAACAATAATTAATCATTGATAGTAGGTGAACATTCCTCACGACTTACAACTTGTATAATATAGGACATTATAGAACAGACACTTGGAGTTAGCTTTTATGATGACAAAATACAGGGTTTGACACTTAAACACTAAGAGTGTCCCGGGATTCCAAGGATCCCATAGGCTTGGAAAGTACCCTGGCAGCATGTTATCAAAAATCTTATGATAATTAAACAATACAACATGGAAGAATTTACAACTAAAACTGGTTGTAAGATGCTTTGATAATACAAACCCCCCTGTGATTTTAGCTTGGGATTCCATCAGGATTACTGAATTACACTGCGCTTATATGAATTTGAGTTTCCATAAACCTGTTTATTACAATTTGCAACTGCACTTGGGTTACCATTTTTTTCATTTATGGGGAGGGGGAGGCATCCCTAATGTTAAGGAGGAATCTTTAAATTACTGACAAGGGATCCCTTCAGGATCTCTGTTTAAACAGTTAAGAGTTAAACCCTGCAAAATATGTTAGAAAATAGTTCACTTTTTGTATCAGTTTTATAGGGACTTGACTCCAACTTAGGGCAAAGATGTTAACCTGATTAATGAAAAGAGACATGTCAGTGTTTGGAACACACTGTTCCTTATACTACACAGATCTATATAAAAATATCATCTTTTCAGCAATAGAAGTTGGTTACTTCAATTAATCAAATATTTTGTACAAATATGTTATATCTAATGTTTGTAATTTGCATATTTGTATGAAAATAATATATGTCGTATTTATGTTTGTAATTTGGAATAAATGTATATGCGTAATATGTTTCTTATTTCAATTTTGATCAAATTAATTTTTAATAGCAAGACATATTTTGTGTTAATTACTAAGCAGGTGTACAGGGCAAAGTTTCATTAAATAAAAAAAGAAACAGGACTGTTGTGCCAGTTTTTTTAAAAACCATATCATTATATTTAAATTGAAGCACAAAATTAAAATACTTTACCATACACATCCAGCAAACCAGAACAATTACTTGTAATTTCAAAAAAACAATTTTACAAAAATTAAAATCAAAGGAAACACAGCAAAGAATGCAATGAATAACAAAACGTACAATACAACTAAATAAATGCACCGATAAACAAAAATAAATACATGTCATAAGCTTTAACAATAAAAGAAATAATATTTTAAAACCTCACCTATATTTTTCTGCATTCCAAAAGGGATATTGTATTATGAATACCAACAAAAATTCCAATACTAATTTTAACAATAATTTCAACAATTTACAATTTTAAAACTTTCCATTCACTAAATATCAGAATTCAATTTCAAATAACAAAAAAACTCAAACACTGTTGCAGACACAAGAAATTCTTTCCAGCAGAGTCGACAAAAAAAAATTGTTTGTCGTTAAAATAAATGAACGATTTATTTTACAATCATACAGACTAAGGATATTTCAAATGTAAAATCCAGTAGAAAGGATTAAGCAATGTAAATATTTGCTGTAATAGTTTTCTCTACAAATAAGGTATGTATATACTAGTGAGAAATAAAACCACAGGGCATTTTAACACTAGTAAACATAGGTTTTTTACCAGTCCCTGACAAAACTAACAAAAAAATACATGTACCGTAAATACCGTAAAACATCTAATAAGCATCCATACAAGTGAACCACAAAAAATGGCTATTCTATATAGATCAGATTGCTAATTTATCATTAATGACAGGTGTACATGAGAACAATTAATTTGGCAATTTCAGTAAATGGCAATTTCAGTAAATGGCAATTTCAGTATATGGCAATTTCAGTAAATGGCAATTTCAGTAAACAGGTATTCAATAGATAGCTGTCATAGGATCACACGACACATACAACCTAAGGGACCAATTGTTCAGAGGGTCTGTATGTCGACCAATAAGCATAACTTTTATCAAGGCAAAACTCTATTAATAGCGATAGAATTTCGTAATTCTGTTTTAAGATCAGATTTTCGAATCTATTTTGTTGATGCATGTTACTCATATATGCTGTGATTGGATAATACTCGGCAAGTTACGTCATTAATATTAAGAAACGGTAAAGGTCAGCTGAACATGACCTTTACTGCCAGCTTGTCTGATGTAAAATAAGTGAGAATGCTATGATCATCATCATCATCATAATCATCATCATCATCATCATCATCATTATCATCATCATAATCATCATCATCATAATAATCATCATCATCATCAAGACTTTTTTAATATCATCATCATATTAAACACTTTAAGTTTATCTATAGAGGCAACACAGTTAGGCAAAGCCCAATCATCCCTGTGAGACTCATATTAATTGAATTGGTTGCATGTAATAAAGGTGGCCATCAACTCAGTATTGTATGGTATGTTTAACATGATAATTGTAATACAAGTAATGTTCAACTGACAACCTGTGACCATTATAACAATGTTTAACATTATGTTTACATCTACCAGTCATACACCAACCTATCAACAATATACTGTCACATATGCTTATCATGATAGTCTATCTGTGTTGAAAACATTCAAAATGTACAGAGAATTTTAAATTCATATACATGTACATGAAACTGATGGTGCAAGTGTGCTGTTGACGCACCTTAGAACATAGTTTTAAATCCCAGAGGCAACTATTTTGCCATTGGCTGTTCCAAGGCAGAAACTCCTTGAGTTATTGTTTTATAAATGTTTTTTAATGTTCCTCATACATGTATGTTTCCTTTAGCACTTCATAAGCATTGTTCTCTGATGTCAGTTAAAAACTTGTAAATTTGAGACTTGTCAGAATAACTATTTAAAAAATCAAAGTATAACACTAGCAGAATTATGTACAAACAGTGAACTGTGGACTAAAATCTAACATGTGCAGCATGAAGCTTATATCATTGTTAGTGCTTGTAATTTTCTATACTTCCTGATTTGGCTCATAACAATTTTGGTTAAATGCATGAAAAATCATAAGATGTATCAATTGTTACAAAAAGAGGCATGTATGTTTTTTTCAATGCTTCAATATATCAAATGATGTATTGGTGTGTCAGTGCATAACAAGTCTACATTATTCTTTATCTATACATTTGTATGTGAATTAAGCTAGTTTTGCATTGACACATGGGTATTTAATATATCATATATTTTTTTACAAGAAAAATTAATATTACAACTTTAAATCATGCTCAATCACTCTTGGATTGAAAAGGGGAACAATAATTAAGATTCAGCATGCATTAGATCATGTGTACATAGTAGTTCAGTATTAAACAAATTGAGATTTAAATAAGTCTAATGTGACACTCAGACAGTCTAGGTGATACAGCAGGCTTGAAGGGAAGTTAGATTAAATACCAAGTTTACCAACTAGTGAGTTAATGCTTGCTTTAAGTAAAGCCACTAAAAGACATAGCAAGTTGGTTAAATTAAAAATATGCTGAATATACAGTTTCTGAACCTGTATCTGTGGTGCGGTAGATAGCACACTTTTTGAATCCAGTGTCCAGTTTTTAGTTAGGTTGGCTGGTGATAGTTGAACTTATCTGAGTTTTGGCCTAGTGCATTTATTATATCTTGAGCAAGTATCAAATGAAAACTGTTTGACTTAAACATACTGGACAAAATCAGCCAATTTAATTTAAACCAGAATGTAATTTCAATTGTTTAACCTCGCATAAAAAGGGGGCTTAAACCTCTTACTTATTATTTTTATCAACATGCAATGTTAAAAAATTGGACTATATTGTCAAATTTTATTCAACTGTCAGTGGCGCATAAATTAACCTTGCTGACTTAAATCAAGTGTAAGTACAGAAGTACTATTGTGAGTATTTAAATCAGTGGAAATTATGTACGCACAATTGACAGTCGAATAAAACTTGACAATAAATTATATACAAAATGATACCTACAACATGACTATAGTGATAATCCTAATATTTTAATCCAAGCAAATAGGAAAAGTTAATTATAAATCACAATTATCAGAAGGAAATACACTATAAATAAATCCAGAGTTTTCCCACCTGTCATCTGGCATTTATACCACAATACTGTAACATTTGTTTCAACAAATTATCATAATAATTATATAATTCTGTTTTAGATAGATTTATAGATTAAACATATTCTATCCACAATCAAACAATTTGTTAATAATATTTAAATAACAAATCATGTATTCAACAGAGTTAGTAACAACACTATAAACACAAACAACAATTCAAATAAATTCAAAATCAAATGAACTCAAAAGCAAATAATTTCAGAATCAAATAATTTCAAAATAATGATAATTTTCATACAGTAAAAGTGGTATATAACTTGACTATTGACACAAAAAATGTCTCTTATCAATTGTTAGCTAGCATGCTGACATGAATATGAACTCAAATATGATTACATTCCATAATTTCTGAGAGTACGCCCAACAATCACATCTCCTAAATGGAGGTAATTTTAGTTCATGTCATTTCGGGATTTTTATCTACAAGCACTCAATGTTTGCATGCATAACACTCCATTTAATAAGGATCATAGGAGAGAGATTTTTGAAAAATTACTCTGACCTACATAATAGAGTATGAGACATCTGACGAGATAAATGACAGCTCATCGTTAAGGTAGAAAGTCCGTAATTAGCTTGATGCAATTTTCTTTACTGGGTTTCATGTTGTGTCAACACAATTTTTTAGGTTATTTTATAATGTCCAGGGCACCCAACCTAGCTTTCCTGGACGCTAGTCTATAACCAGTACTCACCTACCCTTCCACAAGACTGAAAACTTCTCCATATACCTTATCAATGGAGGAAAATTGACATTAATGTCAAACTTCATGGAAGGGTATAACATCCCCAGGTGGGATTCGAAACCGTAACCTCTTTAGGACACTGTTTTACAAAATCCAGGCGTGCTACCAACTGCACTACTGATGCCGGTTAGCTTGACACAACCTTGTGCAATGCTGTACAGCATCAGAACATGCAGTCATTGCCTTAACCCACAAGTCCTAAGCCAGAGAAGGGTGAAAAATTGATTCAGGCTTGTGAAATTTACTTATACATCTGGCTAGTTAATAATTGGGCAAATGATTATAAAATGTAATTAATGCTATACATTGGGCTAGTGCTTGTGAAATTTTAAGGAGTCCACACCAGGTCAGATTTATTTAAGAAAAAAACTTATTCATATCTTGCCGCTTTTCAACAAAGATTATGATAATACTTGTACATCATTACATAGCTTTAAGCTTATTTCATAACGTGCATTCTACCTTAAATAACAAATTAGGGTTACTATAACTTCGCACCTTCAAGAACATTCATCATACGCCTTTATATTATCATATAAAACCATCTTAACGAACAAATATTCTCTTAAACTTAACATGTAAAGCTATGTACATTGATTGGTCAGCACTAAACTAGTATACATCATTCTATATTTACATTTTTTTTAACGTCCTATTCAACACATATTTAGGTCATATATACGACGGCCAGCTCTTCCTACTATAGGTTTCCTGGACACTTCTATCACCAGTACTAACTAACCCTATCACGAGGCCGACAACTCATGTACAGGGTATGACCTACCGCACCCGGGCTTGAACCCGGGATCTCCGGATTCGAAGTCAGACATGCTAACCACTACGCCACGGCCGCAGCTGTTTATTTACAGGAAGTTAGACTGGTGCAGCACTGAGCCATTGGTGTGATTTACATACATGTATTTAAGTTGGTAATTAGGCAAAACAATGATAAACCTAATTGATAAACCAACCATCCTAGCCAGGAGCTTGACATTTTATATCATACTACAAAAATTCCCTTCCTTATATGTAAGAGGAGAATTTTCGTAGTATGATATAAAATGTCAAGCTCCTGTGATCCTAGCCAGTTAAAAGTTATAACTATAAGTTTCCATACAGAGGCAACACTGTTACAAAGTAAAGTCAAATATTTTTAACCCAGGTCGATAGCGCAGTTGGTAACGCCCGCCGGAATTTGGAATCTCGTGCCAAAGGGGGTGCGGGTACGAATCACACCAGGGGAGGTTATACCCTTCCATGAAACTTTGACAATAATGTCGATTTTCCTCCATTGATTAGATAATATGGAGAAGTTTCCGGCCTTGTGGAAGGGTAGGTGAGTACTGGTTATAAACAATGGTCAAGGAAAGCTAGGTTGGGTGCGCTGAATGCCGTAAAATGACCTAAGTTGTGTTGACACGGCATTAACTTCAATAAATAAATAAATAAATATCAAATACTTTTACAATATTTCTGTCTTTAATGTTTACAGAAGTACAACTTAGAAAAAAGTGATATTCTGACTCAATAGCATTTTGATAACATAATTTACTCTCTGAGTCTGTTCTCCTTTTAGGATGTTACTGTGTCTGCCTATTTCAATGTCCAAGTTCTGAGAACTTAATCTACCAGTAAATCTAGTAAATACTTTTCTTAATTCTTCCTTATTTAGGATAAATCAGTTTCGAATTTAAAGATTGCCCTTCCCCAGTGATTTGAAATCTGCAACCACCTTAACCACTCCTACATTAAACATGGAGACTATGTATCAAGATTGACATCTCAGGAACACAGTCCATTAGCCTGATCATATAACTTATCAATAATTGTTATCATTCATTACAAATATATAATCCTATAATTTCAGAAAATTGCTTTGATCTACTAGATCATCAGATGATAATTATAATGATAACATGGTGACCCAATTATCGTTATCATGTCATAATCACTAACATGAACTTTGATACATATTAACAATAGATTGAACTCAAATCATGAGATTTTATTACAAGAACATCATCCAGCTATCACTGATTTCCTTTTGGAAGGGGGGGGTTGACGCCATAGCAACACATTGTATAGGTCATATAAAGGCGGTTAGTCAACCTACTCACTTTTTCTGGAAAGGTTAAACTTCTGGATTTAGCTATTAACCAAATACTAGACGCATATTTTTGTCAGTGACTGACAACTGCCCTACATGATTAAGAATCATTGGTAGGGGAGGGAATGACTAGAAATTATTTCATGACCAAGCTCCATGAAAGTATGCCCCACCCAGGAATCGAACCCACAACCCCTTGATCAGTAGACAGCAATCATGTCTGCACTAATACACATCATGACGCCTAGTATTATGGTGGTGTCCAAGAACTATATATAAACAACAGCCAAACAATCATGACCCATGAACCACAAAGTCCCCAAATATCCAGTGAGCTCCATCAATGAATTTATTTGATAAAAAAAAATACATTAATATACAATGTATATACAGTCCATTTGCGTTCACTCGAATTTGGATGGGACCTCCAAAAAAGCTCGTGTGAACGCGATTTCGAATGAACGTATCATCCATCCGCCATCTTGTTTTCTCTGTAAATTATCCACATCATGTACATGTAAGATAAAATATTAAAATATTTCACAATTACATAGTTTTAATTTCAATATAGATTACGTTAACTTAGGATGATTATGATTATCAAATTGATAAAATAACTTAGTAGTTTAAAAGGTTTGCAATATTTTATCACAACATAATGAACAATTAAGATAGTAATCTGTAATGATTATATTTATGTATAAATAATACATGTATAATAATTATGATAGTACTTATATATATATATACATTGTACATGTATTATAATTATTATGTCCACTTTGATCTATTTCAGGCCATAGAAAAGTAATTGTTAGATTAATGTATTAATGTCCCTCCCATAAGCCCCATTCACTACTTTAAATTTTATTTTGATTGCGGAAAATAAGTTTTCGCAAAAAGTTTAAAGATTCAAATTTTCCTTTAAAAAAATAAAATTGGGATAAAATAGAAATCTTGAATAAGGCGACACCAATACATCCAATCAAAGTCACTTTATGTGAGATATTCAAACTTTGTTACATTTAAATACCGGTAGGCCTTGCAGCCATAAAGCAAAAGGTGCCACCAACAGACAAAATTGTTAAATCAGTCACAAGCATTTAAAGATCACTAAAACATGTACAAAATAATTATGAACAAAAAGACATTTATTTAATTTTCTTCCATAAATAAGGTCAAATTTAGGTGCAGATCAAAAAATAAAATCAGAAATGAGACCAGTGTATAAGAACTATATAAGCTATTGTTATCATGGACTATATCTAAGTATGTTTTTCTAGAGACCCAGACACAAGTCTTACTTAGTTTAAAGGTTATTGTAATGACATTATAGAAAGAGAGTCAAGATGGTTTTATGTAATATTATTTTGTTACCAAAAGACTTTCTATGTACAAACAAATATTTTTATAATGGTTTACAAACCGATTGTATAATCTTTTCTTCATATAAGAAAATTTTAATTTATACATTTTTGTACATATATTTAAGAACGAGAACTTTTAACCCTCGGATGATCCCTGCAGATTGAAATGGTCAGATTTATAGATAATACTTGTTATGATTCAATTACTCAGATCAAAATGCAAAGTAAAACATTTTTAGATTAAAAATAAGTAAGACTCTTCAAAAAGGAGGACAAATAGTTCAATTCCTGAACAAATAATCACAATTGTTAATGTTTATCGTAAGATAAAATAAAGACAAGAACATTGTATCAAAGATGTTCAATCACATGTTACACACCATTAAACGATTTAATTAAAGCATTCAAAATAATGCCAATATTTTTTTAACAACAAAACATAAAAGTACAAAATTTATTCAAATTGTTTTCATCTTACTGTCAGAAAATGATTGTATCATTTATTGGAAAAGTCTATATTTTATCATAAAACTAAAGTCATCATACTTAATGTTCTTTTTGCTTCAAACTTTAGCAAAATGTATTGACTACAATGTATATTAGAATAGATTGTAATATCCATACCTTCCTTTTGATAGAAAATTCATAGGCATCCTGAAATTCTTTGTATAATAAATCCAAAAGTCATAGAATTTTTATTGAAGTCCACAAAAATTACAAGTTTGATTACAATTTACAAGAATAGATAATGATTATTATTAATCATGATTTCACTATCCATAAAACCATTATGTAAATGCACAATGAAGTCCTGGAATACTACTTGACTCTCACACTACAGTAACAGAACAGAACAGCACTACAGTAACTGTGCATCAATTTTCATTCATAACTCTTATTCCAAACTCTCAAAAAAAGGTGTTACAAATAATTTTGAAATTTTAAGTACTCAACTACAAGCTGACATATAACACAATGTTCTAATATAATTATGACAGCTGTAATGTACACTGTATCAAGATAAAAACAATAATTGTTTAACAATGTAATTGTTTATCTTTGGTCAAAGTTTTTAAAACAAATCTATCAATACAAACAAACAAACATTTAAATAACCCACATTGACGTATTGTAAAATACATCTACCTAAAGATGGGTCAGTGCAACACTAGTCTATATCCTACATTTATTTACAAGAAGTTAGTCTAATTTGGCACTGACAAGTCATGTATGTACACCCTGTCTGGGTTTAAATAGTAAGTATAACAATTTCAGAGTTAATGTCAAGAGTTCCACAATCAAAGAGTGTGAACAAAAACCATGATACTATTGCAAACATTTCAATTCAAAAGTAACGCTTCTAGTAGATATTTTTTATTGAAAATTTATAGAACATTCAGGTCTGAGACAAGGTACAGCAAGCAAACACTGCCAAGAAGTTTCAAATTAGTAGCTTGAATAGAATTGGACTTATAGACAAGACAAAGCACCTAAGGGCAATAACTCCAAATTATGAGTTATAGTCTACATGTACACTACACTTCAGCACTGTGAGACCTATCAACCTTTGAAGTTTCAAATTAGTAGTTTGAATAGTATTGGACTTATACTTCAGACAACAACACGCAACAAAGGGCAATAACTCCAAATCTTTAAGCAGCCAATCATGGTTCTTGAGCACAACACTTTTGCACTGCGATCAATCAACCCATGATGTTTCAAGGGCATAGCTTTAATAGTATTTGACTTCTGCTCAGGACAACAGAGGACACCACACTGCAGAAAAAACTAGCTCTTATATATTCCCTTTTCAGGCAACACAAAAAGCATATTTCAATCATATATGGCAGAACACACAAATCAACAATCTAACTGACCTCAGGTTAAACGAGTCATGTATTTTTTATGAATTGATTAATTAACACAAATATTATAAAGGATTCTACAACCAACACTAAATGAGTCCATAAATACATAAAACAAAATTATAGATCAATCAATATCAATACATGGAGAAAAATGTTCCATCAATAAACAGAAGTCTCTTCTATAATAACAGACATTTGAACATTATCAACCAAACGAAATAACACTCTGTTTACAGGTTATTAACCTGACTCGATCAATTACATTGTATTATCATGCCATTGTACATGTATTACTATTGATAAGTTTTATTTAGTAGGGCATACACCAACCCCACTGATTTAAATACTCATGACAGTATTCATTATCGATAATTGAGTATTCAAATCAGCAGAGTGGTCTCACTACACGTTTTGAATGTGAAATACTTAATTTAGCCATTTACAACATCTTCCTAATATTTAAGTTGCATCCGAAGCAGGATCAAGCCGTAGCTAGTCATAATATGTACAGTGAACCAAGCAATAAGTAATTCAGATTATTTCACATTAATATGCTTATTCAGCAATTGGCTTTTCGGAATCTTTATGTAAATAAAGAGAATTTTTATTTACTTAAACTAGATGTGTTTAAAAAGATAAAATCATATTAAATCTGACCATTTATTGTGAATCAAAGTGAGGCAGTGATAATGAAAATGAGGCTGAAAAATAGAATTGAGGCTGTTATAATCAAAAAGAGGCTCTATTCAAAATAGTGAAAGTATATAAAAACTTTAAGTGTATCACCATTGAAAATGTGTCAACATCTGTAAGATTTATGGTTTTTGATTCAAAAAAGAGATTACAGAAAATTATATAGAATAGACTCCCGACTGGTTAAAACTACACCAATGTGGCCATTGTCCATCTTCACTGACCATGGTGTGAACTTTTGGACATCTATACAGTATAATTCAACCATTAACCTACAATTCAGGTGTTAGAATGTATTTAAACTTTGACCAGTCTTGATATTACCGTCTGCCAGTACTTCCTATACAAATGTTACAGTCCAACATCCACGCTCCCATGGTTTCGGATAATGCCCAGGGTTCATTTCACTAACAATGGTCATCTTTCATGTGTGCAATCTACCATTACTTGTAAATACAGGTATGCTGGAACAAAGTTTTAAGAGAGCAATGGTTTTTGATTTGTTGTTGTTGAAAAAAACTTGTTCCTATAATACCCATCAGACGGCATTTTAGCCACATTCTGGGAAGTTTCTAAGAATAGCCACGTCAAGAATTGAGACTAACAGAAAATGATGATTCAGCAAATTTTCCACATCAAACACAAATACAGTCCCCTCCTGTCCTACAAACAAATCCTGTTTTTTAGGATAAATTGACTCACATTTTCACATAAAAAAGAAACAAGTCATGTGAGTGATTCCAAAATCAACATTAAAAAGTTTATACCAACTTACATTCTAATGATGTTAATGAATAAACTTTAATTATACTAGTATTACCTGTGGTGAGCAATTTATTATCAAAACTTCGTTTGCTCAAGAACTTTTGGAGAGCACAGTTTATGTGTACACATAAAATCAAACGAAGTACAAACAACCTACTAGAAAAATGCAAGACTTGAACATCCAATCTCCTTGCAAATCTGAGGTGCTTTTCACAAAAATTCTTACGAAAAAATCTTCGTAAGGCAAAAGCAAGGAACATTAATAATAAGCTCAATTTTTGGCCTATCAATTCTAAATATTACACAAAATGTGTAGAATTGTGTATAACTTTTAAATATCATATCACAGTAATATGCCTAATATCCGGCTGACTTTGAAGTGCTAATTATATAAAACTGACTTACGACGATTTTTTTCGTAAGAATTTTTGTGAAAAGCACCACAGATCATCTACCAACTGAGCTAATCAGACTGATGAATATTACAAACAAATAATTAACACATATATGATATACAGTCCCAGTACAAAACTTAACATCTGTGAACTACTTGAAATCCCCTTAAGTAAAGTTATGATAGGGAAACTTTTTGAGCCCCGTAAGATCATAAGAGTCTTAAGAGAGGTTAAATCCCTGCACAACACTTATTATACCCTTTCAGTTGTTGTTTAACTACTATATACTTAATATCACAAAATACCAAACAACCTTTTTCCAACCTTATTTTCCTTAGTGAAATAGTAATGATGACTTACGCTTCTTCATGCTATATTTCAAAAATTTGCAGAGGTCAGTCTCCTAACTCATAGTGGCTAGCCAGGCCTATATCTCTGGACCAAACTTTAAATCTAGTACTTGGCACATATCTCTACCACAATAGCCGACAACTGCCCTTCTTGAGATGGAGGTAGGCAAGAGAATGGTCCTGGAATGTAAGTTGATCCAACCCTTCACTATATATACTGACTGACTGACACTACTGACTGACTGAGCAAAGTTCTGGCAGTTAGTGAAATACAGTAGAGAACCTATTGTTATTATAACAACTTCCCGAGTAGAGCTAGTAACATGGATTTTTTTACTTGACAGCAGCGCTCAACATTAAAAGTTGTTCAATTCCCACAATAACCCATATTTGGGTTTGAGCAACTTGTAAACATTTGGTTCAGGCAAGTAAAATATGTAGGTGCTTGTCCTACCAGGAAACCAACTTTTAAATAAGAATTAATGATGTCATGCTGTTTGAGATTTTACTATATGATATTACACCATGAAATAAAGACAGTCTTGTCTATATGGATTTCAATTGATTTGTACATGTATACCAATACATTTCCAAAGGTTTGTATACACAGGTCAGACTGTACCCCATCATAAACAAAATCAGTACATCTCAGTAACACCATTGTCTCCCAGGGATGCACTTGAAATCAGTGAGCCAGTCATAAATAGTTTACAGTTATAATGCCTCCACAGTTTACAATTATAATTGCTCCATATGTTTGACATCAGGTAAAATTCTACACTTTAAGCATCAGCAACAGTATGGGGCCCCAGTACACCAAGCTATTTCGAGGTAAAATGTACATTGATTCAAATAACACAGACCCCTCATACAGGGAGTTATTTCAAGGTACAAGAAATTGTTTCTGAAACAAAACCCTGCCTCCAATACAGTTAGGGAGTTCATAATTTCAAGTTAGAGAAATCATTGTACCACTGACAGTACAGTGATACAGGGAGCTATTTCAACGTTTATGGAATCATTCTCTAAGACCAGTAATTGCCCACCTAACACATTGTATAGGTCATATATAACAGCATCCAGTGCACCTAACCTAGCTTTCCTGGACCCTTGTCTATAACCAGTGCTCACCTACTCTTCCACAAGGCTGGAAACTTCTCTGTATATCTTATTAATGGAGGAAAATTGATGTTATTGTCAAACCTACAGGGGAGGGTATAACCAGTAATTTAAGACCAGTAATTGTTGTCATTATGACATCCATAAGAATTTCATGCCGATCACAAGAACTCATTGTATGGCTGTCATCATGATATGCATCAGAATATCAGTGAGCAGTGAGCACAAAAAAGCAATGCTGCAGAAATCACAAGCTGTGGAGCATAAAACTTAGGTGAATTAATTAAGAACTCATTCATGATTGTGAAGCTCAATACTTCTCCCTCTCACAGGTAAGTGCAACTGCAGACAACAAAATCTATACTCATAGTTTATAATGTACGATAAAACATGATATGTCTGCAGTATTGCACAGGTTAGACCCAAACTTCAGTAAAATATTACCTCACAAGTATTACTGTCTGTAATCATCAGAATCTCAGATGTGAATTGTAACTCACACAAGCACTCATTGATTTAGTACAGGAATACACTTTACATACCAGTGCTTAGTACAGAAAAACAACAGCCATCTCTCAACATCCATCTCTCAATAACCGTTACCTCTCAACAACAGACACCTCTCTACAAAAGTCACTTCTCAACAACAGTCTCTCAGTTACCATCATCGATCAACAATAGAAGCATCTCAAGAATATCCACCTCTCAAAGGCAACCACCTCTCAACAACAGCTAGCTCTCAACAACAGTCATCTTTAAATTACACTCACCTCTCAGCAACAATCATCTCTTAACAACAGCCATCCCTCAATAAGAGTCACTTCTCATTAACAGTCCTCATTCGACAAGGAACATATCTCATTAACAACTTTCTACAACAATAACCTCTCAACATCAGCTATCTTTTAGAAACATCAACCCCTAAAGAACAAGCTCCTAAAATCTCCTTCTCAAATCTTTTTTTCTACATGATAACCATACAACAGTTACTATCTGATAAAAGCAACAAAAGCAACCAATGTCTATCTTCTGGCTGTTTCACTATACTTTCTAATTATTTTATTACTAGAGCACAAGAGTCTCTCTTATGTTTACAACAGGGTAAGAAATTAAATGTTATCATTATAGAGACAATCTTAATGGTTTTACGGAAATGATAGTAATTTTACAGTTTTCAATACAAGTACTTCCTTGGAATAATCAGAGCATCTGCTCCTGTGGTGTATAATAAAACCTCCAAATATCAGCTGCATTATACCATGAGTATCTTAATAGTTCATTCAGTCTAGGCTCAGTCAGTTACCGGGGAGTCTGAGAGTTGACTTTGGTTTAATTTAATGCGCCGGATCAACATACTTAATTTTATTTATTTATTTTATTTGTTTATTGGATTTAACGCTGTGTCAACACAATTTAGGTCATTTTACAGCGTCCAGCGCACCTAACCTAGCTTTCCTGGACCATTGTCTATAACCAGTTCTCACCTACTCTTCCACAAGGCCGGAAACTTCTCCATATTGTCTAATCAATGGAGGAAAATCGACATTATTGCCAAATTTTCATTTGCTTAGTCTTCTTCATTATTTTCCCTTGTTTTTGCTAATACCAGTAAACCTAGCTGGGAAAAACATGCCTAGTATATTAGCTTAGGTTATTATTATTATCATTTTTATTATCATCATTATATCATTATCCTTGTCGTTATCATTGTCGTTATCATTGTCATCATCACTCTCGTCTTCATTACAGTTTTATTTCATTATTATCGTTGTTGTTATTATTATTATCATTATCATTTTTATTATTATTGTTATTAGCTTAAGTTCAGAGATATAGAACTCTCCAAGGACATTGAGTATTAAGTAAGTCAACAAGAAGGTAAAATATAACCAAAGAAATTGCAAAAACATTGGAGTACTGAGCAAGATAAAACCAAGCCAGAATAATGTTGTCTATACAGGTAATTCAAAAATAAGATATTTCTCACAACCTTAGGTAAATATAACAGGTGCTCATTAAAGCAAAATGGTAGTTCTCAATTTCATGTGCAATTTTCAAAATGAGACATTTTCGTATAATTATGTAGTGCATTCTTCTGCACTTAATGTACGTAAAATTAGTGAAGTGTTTCCAAATGTTAGTACTATATTTAGGGCATGCACCACTAAAATCAACTTTTATGTTCATTCCTTCAATTGCATGAAATAAATATAACATAAAAATGCACGTTCCATTCATGTAGTCAGATAATTTCAGTAACTAGAAAATTGCAGCAATTATTTGCTTAATACTTGCAAGGTTTATGTAACACTTTAAAGTCATCAAAGTGCATTTGAATGTTTGAAAAATAAAATCTTGTTTTATTACAGTTGTCAATAACTGATATACATTGTAGATGTGTAAAGCAACTTAAAAAATAAAATCACTAAAATGCCAAAATATGCATTTTAGAACCCAAAACAGTTTGACCCCCAATAATAAGCATAAATGGCAGTGTCTGTATGTATGAATAATCAAAGTGCTGAAAAGCACTGAAGCAAGACTGTGTTGAAGGCTCAAACAACCATCAATAGTTCAAGCTTTAGTTTCGTCTCACGTATAACCAGTCATTAATTTAGGTATAAATCAAATCTGATGATTAAGAGCTTTTTAAGAAAGATTGGCATACATTTTCTTATAACTCACTGATCAATGGACTTGTATAATTACTAGTTGATGAAGAGCTGTGAGAAGTCTTATTTCCTCATTCAATAGAAATAATGATTTTCAGTAATGTCAACACAATGATTTCATACATCCTGTCTATAATAACAAAATATTGTACTTCAAGTAAAATATCAAAATCATGTTGAACACGTGAAGAAAAAATTAAAATCATAATTCACAAGCTAGATGATTCAAAAATGGAAAAAAGAAATTTCAAATAATTCTTGTTTTTGTAATCTTACTTTCATAGCTATCATAAACAGAACAGAACTGTTCTGCTAATATGAGTTACTTTTAAGGTATGCTGTAGAAATTATCATAAATGAAGTTGATAACAATTGTTGGATCAGCCTGCAGTATGTACATTTTTGAAAAAAAGGACAACGCAACAGCATGAGTTAGAGAACAATATCACCAATTGAAATGAAACAACATGAATTGTGAAATACACATTAAAAATACAAAATGTTTTCATTTTATAGGTATTTTGCCATAAAGCTGGACCCAATGAAATATCTAAATAACTATCGGATGGAATTTACTCAAATTTTGTTTGTGATTTTAAAATAGCATAGATTTTAACCTCCGCAAATCCAAAAATTCTGAATTTTTTTAAAATTCATAACATACTTTCCATAGACATGCAATGCAAACTTTGAAGCCAAAAGAGGGTTTTATTTAATGGGTACATGCCACAATTTGGGCAGCCATGGATATAGGTATAAATGGTTATCGTTATGAATCCCTGTGTCTTCAACGTGTCGGTATTGACGATGACCATGAAAAAGCGGGTGTTCGGGGACAGTAGCCCCGATAAAAGACAAATTATCATGAACTTAAAATAAGATCACTTATTTACACATTGGAGTCGTCAGAATCTGATGGTAGAAGCAGTTCATGATTTCTTTTACTTGCGTGCTCCTTTTTTATTTACAAATGCTGACAGAGCTAATTAAATTGTAATAATTTTTAATTTTATAGTACTGCAATAAAAATTCTGCCATTGATGGGCACTTTAAGTGCATTATTTTCATTAATTTATTTCTTAATACATTGCAAAATAGATGCTCTCCTAAATTGTGGTTCATGCTAAAAACCACACGTACTGATATATTTCACGCACGTCTTTGTGAACAGATTTGCTGCATATTTATAAGCGATAGCAATTTATAAGCGATTACTCCAGCTAGGAATTTTGGATCGGGTTTATCGTAAACCAAGATTATCTGTATCCAATCAGCCGAGAGGCGTAACCAGTATCCACTGAGACAGATTTAAGTCATGCCCCTCATAAACATAGCTGTTAGCTTAACACCCTTCTTATTTATATAGGAATATTTCGGTTTGCTCAAAGATTGGGGCTAGTCCCTATATGTCAAATAGACAGGAACAGTTCTAGAGTCTACCATAATAATGCTGTTTTATGTTCGTAGTCCGAACAAATCCTGGACAACACCTGTTTTTTCGGTGTACTTTCATCAGCCCAGAAAGTTCCATAAAATGAATCAAAAAAGGTCTAAATGTTAGGTATCATTCACGTGTCACGCAAATCTTGATATTCTCTAAATAGACTCGGCACGGCTTAAAACGTTGAGGGATATTACTTCAATTCATTTACTCCAATTGTAAACAAAGCGTGCTAATTCCTGGAATTCTAAAAATAGACTCAATGGTCTTACATATTATCAGGGCATGTTAAGTCTTGTCTTCTATAAATAAACTTTGGACGGTTTGGATACGTTGTGAATACACAGTAAAACATTTTTGAAAATTCTAATACTGGTATTTCTAGTTCAGGTGAATTACTACGTACCGGTAAATGCAATAGCCCCCCCCCCCTTCCCCAGCTAATATTGAAACGGGCCGGGGTATATTACACATAATAACTACAGTTTAAATCAGAAGTTACCTTGTAATTCATGTTTAATTTTTCTGCGTTCCATGTTTCCTGTTTAGTGAGCATGATGCATGTCTCTAGCCATAAAGCACACAATGACTAGTGTTCTGGGCAACACACAGAACACATTAGCACATATATGTAGGTTATGAACTAGGATTCTGAGCTCAAATCAATATTTGTTTATCCAGTATGTTTCGTAACCAGTTTTCGCGACGTTCGCATATTTTGATCCTCTACATTCCAGTAAATTTGTATCCTCCGATGTTAAATCCTAATCCTAGATGTGAATTAGTTAATTCCGTACACTTTTGCTGAATGTTAATGTTTAAATCCAGTTTTAACGCAAGTTTTTATCAATTTTGTTACGAGCACATTTTGTCTAAATGTCAGCGTTCCTGTCATGTTTACATCTAACTCTGGGAATTTATTCCTACGCTGTACAGTCTAAAAGGAACGAATTTGCACGGCGTATAGACTACTTCACAACTAGCATATTGTGTCATTCAATATTTGTTTATTTTTTTACACAGAAATAAACCATTTACTCCACTGTTTATATTATTGTGAAATTTAACCGTTCTTACAAATTCAAAGTATAGCGTTTGATCGAGTCTTTCCAGGGTTATTGAATTGTTAATCACGTGACTATAGTGCTTGATACGGGGACGAGTAAAATATTTTCATTCATAATTTTTCATGAATGAAATCGATGTACATGTATACATCCGCGGTAACCAGTCGAGTTATTACTTTTCTAACATAGTTTAATTGTTCACAAAATTGAAGAGATTTGATGTCGCAATGAATTTTATGAAATATGTGTGAATGCAAGATAAAGGCAGTTATGTATCGAGTTTTTAATATTGAACTATTTGCTGGCATGCGGAAAAATGGACCACTACTCAATATCGCAATTCTGAAATGCCGCTTATAGCTTCGCCTGTTTCACAGTCTTGCTAAAAATGGCTGGGGACATACTGGATATTTCAAATTTCAAACTAAAGATTTTGAATTTTCCCCACTTTGGTATTTTTTGCGTATTTTTCCCCTTTTGACCAGTGGCCAGCGTCTTTCCCTTAATTTAACAGATTTTTGTTTTAAGTGAACCAAAAATGACCAACAATTAACTGATTTTAATCAATAATTATACAGCTAAAGATGAACTGATTCCAGTTTACATTTATCGAGACAGCCCTACATGTATACAGTATTGTTGTTGACAACACATCTCAGGAAAGTTAATTAGATAATTTGAAATCTTAAAGTTTATCTTGTCATACTTTCCCCAACAGAATATCCAGGTAGATTACACAATGATAATCAATATTTTGCACAAAATAATTCTAATGACAAAATAAATGGTTACCATGGCAACACAAGACAAAAGAAACATTATATAATATCAGAATTATGCCATATAATTATATAACTGTTACAGAAATCTGAGTTCAAAGTCACAATTTAGAGAAATAATCAATTAATTGTGTGCATGTACACTTTTATGGCTGAAATAAATACGAAATGCTCTGTGCGAGTTTCAAACCTAGCTGGGATGTACTCTTAAAAGCCGTACTACATAATATTGGCTAAATCTATTTAGTATTGTTGCTAAGTGAGTATCTACAAAGATTGTACATCCTTAACAACAAGTTATTTACCTAAATTGCAATAAAAATAATTTTGTCATCACTAAAAAGTCACAAAATTTCACAATGTAAAGCATAGTATTATTTAACCCTAAACTTCTATGATCGGTTTTGTGTCTATTTGCAATAAAGAATTGATTAGATACAATGTATAATGATACTTAAATTTAACAATTATCCATTAAAAATCAATCAGTAATAGACATACCTTTTTCTTTTTCCACCCATTTTAAATATTCATTAAAATCCAAGATATGTTGATTTAATGTAACTGAATTTATCACTTCAAACAGTACAGATGGTCGAAAAAAATTATCAGATTTTCAAAAAACAATCATCCTTGCAAAAAATATTTCACACTGTTAGTTAATATCGTAACCACACGTCCATAAAACACACCCACTTTTTATTATTAACTGCACCTAAATATTTCATACAAGATCAATGACAAAAAATATTTTCGTACAAATTCTTCAAAACCATTTAACCAAGAAAGTAAACAGAACTCTTTTATAGCTCTGACAAGCTAAATAGAATCAGATGGTCTAGTGACCATTGAAAATTTTGTAGAAATTGTCACAGCAATGATACTACTATAGTATATACCACAAAATGTTTATAAAATGATAAAGATACACTCACCTGTTTTTAGTCCATTTCAACATGTTTAGTTATTGTAAAGTTCAACATCAGCCAAGCGTTTCAGAATTTTACGAAGTTACTTATCACAATACTGACTGGTACAATAATAAAACATTTATCTGAGTCCCGAAAACTCTTCTCGAGTCAAAACTGAAGTCTTACACCATATGTTATCAATTATTCCAATAAGCGTGCACAGAAAAAGTTAAAAATCTCCCAGAATGCAAGCACGTGAAATAACACTCTTCAAATAACTAATCCATCAGAAAATTTCACCCATATGCTAGGAAACTAATTCATAGTCCTTCATATTGTTATCATTGCCATCAGATCTTTATTTTCAATACAACCCATTGTAAAACTTCTCTATTGTTGAATTCCCAAACAAACTAAAAGTCAAAATTGTTGAAAATGTCGAAACATTTTTCTTCCCTATCTAATTGCACATAAAAATCTCACAAAATTATTGGTAGAATATATATATTAACGAGCAAATGTCAGTAAGCATACATGCAAGTTCAATACATGTTTTTTGTCACTTAATAATTCACATTTTTTCGGCACACTAAAAATCTACATTTTTCGGTACACTGAAATTTCAAATTATAAATCAATTTTTTATCTATATATTTCAGTATACATGTATAGTTGAAATATCACAATCACTATCAATGTACATTATACAGTAATATATAAATAAAGTAAAAATGTTTGACCATGAACTCAAACAACTTACAATTACACTTAATAATATATTATAAGTCTGTACAGTCAATATTGTGTTATAATGTACAAATACTATATCTACAGCAATAACTCTCTTCGACAGCCATCTTCCAATAATGTACACCAGTGAACATATGCTACTTTAAATTTACCTTATCCTTGCGTATTCTACTGAATATTGCCCTTCCAACAACAGTCACCTCACAACAACAGTCATCTCTCTACAACAGTCAATTTAGAATAGATTCCTACAACTGACTGTAATTGAGAGGTTCCACTGTACATGAATAAAAGTTAGAGTATAGTTTACATATACTTTATCAATGATTTTACTAATATAACCTAGTATTTTATCAATCAATTGAACTTTTTAACCAATACTATCCTTGTATAGGCCTAACATTTCAAGCAGGTGATATACCCCAATATAGCTACCTTAGTATTTGTAAAAAATGATTTGTAAAACTTTGACATCAAGTTAGAATCCATGTAGTAATTATACACTGTGCCGCTCAAGTCTACCATACAAGTGCCCAATTATTGGTGTTAACAAATATAATTATGGCACTATTTTTGAAGAAAAGGTGAAAATAATGAAAACATGTATAGATCTAGTTTCAACCCAAGTAAATTTTAAGCCTCGTTTTAAAACATAGATTTATATTAAATTAGTCTACAAAAATGTTTTGAGACCTGAGACCTAGATGTTCTATGGATTCGCTCGCACCTTAATTTTGACGGTTTTTACAAATAAAATATTTTTACTTCCTCGCTTGCTCATAAAAATTTGGTCAAACCGCTATATAAAGCAAGTGAATGAAGACTTTTTTTTTCTTTTTTTTTCTTCGCTCGCTCGCCCCATTTTTTTTCAGAAAATTCCGTAGAACATATGATCAACTTGTTGTGGCCTAAAACTATATAAATGTATATACTGGAACTTCTGTATTAAGACCACCTATCGGTCTTTTAAAAGGTAGGCTAATAAGTGGGGTGGTCTTAGTTGCAAATCAGTTGATCTTTTATCATTTTTTGTGTATAATAGTGTCACTTATACAGTTCATTTTATAGCAATTATTTGAAAGTATAGTAGGTGTATGGAGCTTTTACTACATTGATATCTCGCGGGTTTAGCGGAAAACAGTGGTAACTCAATATAAGAAAAGAGTAAGTTATGACCGTTTTTCACTAAACCCGCGATCTTAGGTATCATAAGGTCTTCAGCGTATTGGTGTCTATGCCGAAACTGTGACGTCACAAAGTTGACAGAATGGATTGGCAGACATGTAAACAATTATCTGATTCATAGAAGAGTTGAATTAAGAATCTTATATTGTTACAGGTACATTAATGTCTTCTTAATGAAATGACTAAGATCTAATGATTTTGTAATTAATTTTTGTTTTGTTTTGGTGCAAGTTTGACAAGCACTACCAAAAAAAGGAGATTCTACGTGTTGCCTTCCTGGAGTTTTTTTTAAAGAATGGAGGATATTTATCCAAGTATGTTACAGAATGTCAAGCTCTTGTGATCAGATGGACCAGTACAACCAGTGAGTACTTTATAATGAAGCAATAAGTCATCATCAAGGGTGGATCCAGGATTTTTTTTCTAGGGGGGGGGGGGGGTTCCGAACTTTTTCTAGGTGGGGGGTCAAAAGTTTCAAACCCCAAACACATTATACACATTTTGCAGAATAATACAATATATTAATAATGAAAACTACATAACCATTAAATCTATGTTAAGCACCAAGAGAAATTGCTTTATGCTACTTAAAAATGACTTACTGTCAATAAATACACCAATGGAAAGGTACATTTTGGAAATTCTAGGGGGGTGGGGTCCTGACCCCCCCCCCCCCGCTAGATCCGCCTATGATTGTAATGTATGAGGGTTTGAAATACTTGTAACTAGATTACTTTGCATAAGTTTGCAGGAGACTGTGATAACATCAAAATCATTCAGAGTCTACAATGCACTTCTACTCAGAGACTTAGTTCTTGCTGCTGCACCAAAGGCCTATCATTGCTCATATTGCCTTGGGCTTTCAATCTTTCATTTTTATTACCTGATAGTTTTACAGGGATTAAATCTAAATAAAAAATTCAAACATCAATTTCTTTTTTTATCATCTATTATAAACGAATATACATGAGGATTATATATAAAATGTTATATAAAATTGTGTATAAAAAGTGTATAAAGCGAAGTACAACAATATAATTATTAAGAGCATACCAATGATAGGAATTTACATTGAGCATAATATCCAGGCTATAAAAGACAACAAGAGCTCCACTGTCTGAGCAGGGAAAGGAAATCCTTAATATCTAGTATAGTTCAAGTTTTATGCTTATCAATGATATTGCTATCATTTCTTGAGTTAATTCTTCAATAAAAGTATGATAGAAGTAAACGCTAGAAGAGCAACATTAACAGCAACAGACGAGGCCCCAGCTGTAAACTTCTTGATTTTTTCACACTTTAATGTATCATATATATCGGATTCTCCGGACGATTTCTTCTCATACTCGTCTTCCATCATTTGACCATCAAAATTCCTTGACCTATCACCAAATGGATACACGTAACCTTGGCGACAATTACATGTGTAGTCTCCTAAACTTTGGAAACCTTTGCCAGATACTGGAACACAATATTGTGATTCAAAGTCACATTTGGCTGTATTCTTGAATGCACTAGCCTGGTTAGATTTCCCGGGACATTGGTTAATATCCAAATAACTCAACTTCACATCAATTGTAACAATACCCTTGAATTCAATCTGTGTTTTCATATCGTTCAGTCCAAAGAAAGGCACAGAGTATGTGACTACCCAATTATCTATGTATTCATCACAACGGAACTCTGGCTGTCCCCACACTCCATCCTCATAACTAGGTGCTTTAAATGTTATAGGATAATGTTCAAATTTCATGGAACCGGTGGAATAAGGACCATCTCTGATCATAGGATTCATGGAGAACTCCTTCAAAGCACCAGTGTTTGAAGCCCAGTGTTGTTTGATACCTTTAAACCATTGTTCTTCAGTATAAGGCTTTTCTAGACCAGCAGCATCAAGTGCCCTAAATGAGCCCATATCATCAGCTTGTGTAACTCTTCTCCTAACATTAGGACCAAAGTATTCTCTAGTAGGGGCGTCAGAATAAAGTGGGTCTGAGGTAGGAACAGATGGTGACTCTCTGAACTTGTATTGATCAAAATAGACACCAGCTCCTAGGACTCTGAAATCAGCCATCACCATGGCAATGACTTCACCAAATATATGTGTTTCAGTGAATCTCCTGTCTCCTTTCAGCTCACCAAACTGTTCATAGTCATCAATATTCTGTAAAAAGTTACTTAAGAAGTGAGCCAATCTTAATGCTGAACGTCCTTGTGATTCAAATTGTTTCTCAGCTCCATAATTAGCATCACTGGGTAGGAACAAATCATCAGCTTTAGAATGATAACAAGTTTCATTGGTAATGTTAAAAAACTTTGATCTAATATCTTGCATTTTGTTCCAATTCTCCTCTTCAAATGTTTCCACATTTACTACATTGGCTTCAGCAAGACGCCTTTTTCTATTAGCAATTATTCTAAGCTTAGGATATGCAGATATGTCTCTGACAGCTGAATTAGCAATGTTCATAAATACATCTTTTTTATTATCTACATAGTTAGTATGTCTCCTTGTTCTTGACTTAGCCTCAGGTAAACCTTCCATCTCTGTACTCTTAATACAATCAAAGTCATTTTCATATTCCTCCTGTGTAGCTTGTTCAATCTCCCATCCCTGGAATGGTCCATCTTGTGACAATGGGTAGATATAACCAGGTATACAAACACATTGATAACCTCCTCGACGGAATCCATACCCAGTGATAGGTTCACATGTAGTAGTATTCCTGCATCTATGTGTACCAGCAAACATATTTCCTGGACCAGTGTAACGAATAGGGCATTGCATGATATCTATTTGTTTAAAGTTTGCATCTATGCCAGCTATAGCTACATATCTTGGATTCTTAAGATATGTATAAGCTGTGTATCGAGGCAAGTAGTCAACAATTGGTGATGTCATAGTTGTGATCCATTGATTTGATCGTCCACAATCAAAATAAGGCTGAGTGATCTCTACAGGTAAATATGGTGAAATTGAAGGCTTTGGTGTTGGTGGACCCATAAATGATAATTTTATATAATCCTTCGACAAAAACTCTCCAGTCTGATTTGAAAACTTGATTTCAAAATTATATTGGCTCTTTCTTGCATAGTCATACATACTATCATTATCAGGCCACCATAATTTTTGTGATGTAAACGAGGCATATCTGGTATAAGGATTAAAATTAAAGTTTTTATCCGTATAGTTGTAATATGAACCTGTTGCATAGTCCACAACATTGATGTCGTCTGCTTCATTAAAATTGTTGACTCTCCAAGATCGTGGACCAAACAATGGAAGAGTTGCGTTAAAGTATACACTTGTATACCAATTTGGATAGGTACAGTTGTTATCATAGAGCAAGGATGAACCATTGATCCAACCAGGGGAAGCTGAGACATCAGCTGCAGTAGACATATACAAATACATGAGACCTGGTTGATGTTGAAAATCATTAGGTGCATTCAGTCTTTGGTATATAAAACTGTAGTAGAATGCTCTCTGAAGTGCAAGAGTTTGCATATGTGCAAGCATTACTCTATTAGGTTGAAAATCTTTATCCAATGAAACCTTTAAATGAGGTACATCAGACACAGCTTCTCTTGGTAACTCCAACTCATTCCTCTGTTTCAAATGACAATTCTCTGCTGTTACTGCTGACATCTTTTCCATAATTTCATCAAAGCTGTCTTTTGCCATCCAGGAAAACAGCTCACCTCCAACTACTGTATAAGCAGCAATGCACCAAAATGCGAAAGTCAAAGTAGTTTGTGTGGTTCCCATAATTAATCACACCTGTAATTAACAGAAAGGGTTAATTAGTGATTATTCTAGAACTCAAAAAAGGATAGGGAGGTAGAAAAAAAGAATGGGTGATGTTTTAAAGTAAATATTTCTATATAATAATAATAATAATAAATACTTTATTTATAGAGCCAACACAGTTAGGCAAAGCCAAATCCTGCATTATTTGGAAGGTCTGTATTATTTCTTGTGATTTTTTTACTTAGGTATTGAGGGCATATAATGTTAATGGATTTGTACATTATTATAGAGTTTTTAAAGTTGAAGATCTTGTGATGGTGTGTCAAAGTCTTCATCTAGAATAATTATAGCTGCCTTTTTGAAGTTTAATTAGGATTTCACTTTGACTGCTATTACAATTTCCCCATACAGAGCAACAAAATTCTAAATGAGGAAGTATGTATGCATTGTAGAACAATTTCCTTATAGGAATACTAATAAACTGCTTTATTCTTTGTAAAAGATATAGTTCAATGTTGCATTTTTTGAGTGTCATGTTTATTTGACATATAGGGAAGAGCAAACAAATGGCAGGAAGAGAGAAAAAGAGCAGGGTGCAGCACCCTACTGCTCAGCTTTAGAATAAAAGATTAAGTCATTAATAAAGTAACATCATATAGATTTTCCTTTTGACTCGTTTCTTATTGATTTATGGTGCCTTTAATAGCTTGCTGATATTATATGGACAAATTATCCCAATTTAACTTACAAACTTGTATATTGACAATGCTGTTACAGGTTGCACAAAGATCTCTGTTGATGCAAATGTAAACTTAAACATGTAGAATACCGAATTATGAACTTTGTCACAAGTCAAAATGTAGCATTCAAAAGTAAACTCAAGGGAAACAAAGTTTATATGCAGCTGTTAGGATAGAGCCAGTTCAGAGAGCATAAATAGCACAATCTTTCAGGTTAAAGGTCAGCATGGTAAAGTTAACCCCTTACATTTTAAACGAGTCTCATCATAAATAGACCTTTTGTATATACAACCATCCTAAACTTTCAATGTTATAAAGGTCATGAAATGATAAAATCGGTCATCATTATGGTACATGAAACTAAAACATGCTGAGAGACCATTTAATGTTAATAAATAACAAATGAATCCCTTGTTATACCAGGAGTGATTTAACTGAGTCAGGCTGGTTGACATGGAGACCAGGAAAAAAGTGGGAGCGAGCTCGATTGAATATTATAGTTTACATTGAAATATACCTCAAATAATAAGACTATGAAAAGTACATACTGCATCCTTGTGCAGCAGACGGACCCTCATTAAAATCAAACAAAACATACTAACATGGGGCTGTTAGACAAAACACTCAATAACCTTGCGGACAGAATGCATCCTCATGCAGACACAGGTCAGACCCAATTTTAAATCAAACAAAATAAAGAAACATATGGCTTTTAGATAAACACTCAGTAACCTAGCCGACAGACTGTTACTATGGCAGACTGACTTTACCTAGCAGACGGAGAATACAGTCTCCAGTAACTAGTACAAACTATTTTACATTACAATTAGATTAACAAGTGTAGTAGTAATAATAAAATTTACTTACTGTATATTTTATACATCCAAAATTTCAATCCTCACTGTGCAGAATTCAAGGTTATGGATGGTAAAAATAGTACCAAATTACACTGCAGGATAAATCATTAGTTTAATAGCAGTGGTAGCTTAAACTGTATAGATCATCTGCAGTTTAACTAAGGATTTACATGCTGATCAGACAAGTGATGAATCTACAACAAATAGCTGGCGATTTTTGTACAGTGATGAACTTACTATGAACTCACTATGCTAGACATGGCCAGACACTGAATTTTACTAAGTTAACTAACCATGTCCAACTGGCCAGACATATGGCTTTTATTTATCATTTACTAGTTGGATGGCTTATTTTCATGTTTATATAAATAAGTTGTCGTTTGCTTGACTAATTATAATTTTACTGTAAGTTTTACAATAAACATTTTATGAAAATATAGGTAGAAAGTATGTACATAATCATAGTGTAAACATAACATAATCAAAGAACTTACAGTGACAATGAGATGATGCTACTGAAAATGCTGATCATGACAAAATGCTTCTAAATTACAAAAAATAATTAAAAACAGGGATGGATCCAGGATTTTTTTCTAGGGGGGGGGGGGGGTCTGAACTTTTTCTAGGGGGTCCAAACTTTCAAACCACAACCACATTATACACATTTTGCAGAATAATGCAAAATATTAATAATAAAAACTACATAACCATTAAATCTATGTTAAGCACTGAGAAAAATTGCTTCATGCTACTTAAAAATGACTTACTGTCAATAAATACACTAATGGAAAGGTACATTTTGGAAATTCTAGGAGGGGGTCCATACCACCCTGACACCTCCCCTCCATAGATCCGCCTATGAAAAAAATTTGTTATTTTGTAGGAATAGGTGGTTTTTACAGGAGTGGGCAGTAAATCATTCCACTCTTAAAACCAACTGCTGATAATAAATTTATAGTCTGGTACTGTCTATTCTTATAAACATAATCAAGCTCAGGATGCTCGATCATTCTCTTTTGCTAGAATTATAATGATTTCTTCCAAGTTAACTGTATGAGATTTTGCAATACATGTATATTGAATCCAACTGACTCTGTTTTGATCATAATATGCAGGGGCGGATCCAGGATTTTTTTTAGGAAGGTCCGAACTTTTTCTAGGGGGGTCCAAACTTTCGATCCTCTACCACATAAGTACACATTTTGCAAAATAATGCCACTAACTAATAATTTAAACTACATAACCATTAAATATATGCCGAAAAAAGGTGCTTCATACTACTTAAAAATGACTTACAGTCAAGAAATACACTAATGGAAAGGTACATTTTTTGGAAATTCTAGGGGGGTCCCCGCTGGATCCACCTATGATATGCAAGTAGCTTTTGAGTAATGATTGTTTACTATCTCCAATACTCTGACTATAGGGCATCGAAACAAAAATTAGACTGTCTTTATTTTTACTAGCAATTTCTGAAAACCATATACCCATGGCTAGGTCATTCTTGAAAATATGCTTACTGACTGCTCACTTTGAGAAAAAAATGATCTTACACAGATTTTGGTAGAAATATCCTCTTTAATAATATCCATGGAAACACAGAATAAAATATCAAAAGATCAATGATTCTCATAATACCAACATGTGCAATATCAAAAAAAATTAATTTCCATGTTTGTTTTCACTTTTTATTAACAATTCGTTTTTTTTACTCGGGTGACAAATATGCATCTTCTGCCTAGCTGTATTAAGATTCCTTAAAAATTGTTCACAAAGGGAACATGTATGTTAGTAATACAAATTAATAAAGAAATCTACATACGAAAAGTAAATCACTTCGTCATTTCCTCACCATACCAAATTTCATTATATTATGATCTGTTACCAGCAAAAAAAGGAAGTTCATTTTAATATAAAAAATATGCAGGAAATGTGATAATACTTAAGATATACATTATGAATAAATAATATAATAAAAATTAAACCTGGACCAGCTGATTAAGCCTTATAGTATTGATATTATTAATAATTCTAATCTTACTCGTGTTTATATCTAACAAATATTTGTTCATACTTTTATATTAATAATTCATTAATTCAATTTACAGACTGTAAACCACATAAAGGTGTTGATATCATAAGTTACTGCAAGAATAAGGTTAATGAACTGAGTAGAACATTAAAAGAAACAATATTTAGTTTATTTTCTCAAAGGAACACTAAAATTTCAAAGTGTGGTACACTAAATTACAGTAAAAGCTGAAAATACAGCACAGCCCCAGGACTGAAATAAATGTTGAGTTTTCTCAATGTCACACTTAACTTAGAAATATTTTGTGGACCAAAACCTTTTTTTAGTTTTCACAACTTTCCGCTTTTAAAACTAATGAATTTCTCAGCTTTACTGGATAAACCTAATAACTTTTTCTTGAACAAAACAGAACCAAACAGTTTGTTTGTTTTGTTTGGTATAATGCCGTAGCAACACATTGTATAGGTCATATAACGGTGGTCAGTCAACCTACTCACTGTTCCTGGAAAGCTAAATCTCTGGATTTAGCTGTTAACCAACTTCTAAGCACATACTTTCATCGGTGAATAACAACTGCCGTACATAATGAACAATCATTGGTAGGAGGGAGAATGGTCGTAGAAATAATTTCATGACCAAGCTCTACGAAAGTATGCCCTACCGGGAAATCTAACCCACGACCCCTCAATCAGTAGACTTGCGTGCTACCAACTGAGCTAGCTGGGTGGCTTAGAAACAAACAGAACTAAAGAAAAGAACTAAACCAAGTCTAGTTTATATCTTGAGTCGTACATTCAAATGTTTAGAAATTAAAACAGACTGAACTAGGATCCCAAAAACAGAATAGAGAAAATATCACTTAAAAAAAGCTACTAATTTCACACCTAGAACAAAATAAGTTAGACAAAACAGAACAGAACTGTACAAAGTCTAGTAAGTTTCTGCAAGCACCTAATACTTTATACATGTAAGTACTGTTCGTTTTTTCTAAACTGTCAAAGTTTGAATAATTTCACAGTGAATGATTACACACAATCTCAATATCACGAGTGTTAAACAAAGAGCACGAAGTCACCATGAAATAATTCATGTTTTGACAGTTGAGAAAAAACGAACAATACCATTGCACATTGCAAACTGTTTTACCAAAGAATTCAAAAACGTTTTATCTTTAATAGGAACAAAGCAGAACAGAACTGTATGGAACTGAACTGAACATACACTAGTTGATATTAACAAGTTGCAATTAAATATCTGTTTCACAGAACATTATTATCCAAACATATAGAATAGAATAGAACAGATCCAAAATACACAAGATCAACTTCCTACTTCAAACTTGTCCATATTGACAGTAAAAAGGAGATAGCATATTCCCTATAAGTAAACAAGTGTAAAAATAAAAATGTTAATTAGTAATGCACAATTAAACATTTATCATTAATAACAACAAAGCTAGAATGATGTTTATAAGTGTAGCTTTCACAAAAAAGACAAAAAATGTGTCAGTAAAATGTATAAGCTTAAGAACAATGAAGTAATGATTCCCTGAAGGCTTGTACGGGACAACATTAGTTTAAAACAACTACAATGACAAATTAGGAAAGATCAGTCAAGGTATTATTATACCAAATAAAGATGAAAAGATCACAAAAATACAACAAAGGCGGGTGGAAAGATCAGGTGGGGGGGGATTAATTTACTGACCCAATTATTGAGAGGATACAACTTGTTATTTTTAATCTGGACAATATTTAACCTCTTAAGCCGATTATCAGCTGACCATACCACACCAAACAATTAACACATTTAGGACATATTTTTGTTACAGTCCAACCTGTTTTAAAAAACACTGTTGGCATTGAATGGATTGAAATTTTTGTATTTGATTTGTTATGTTTTTAAGTAAAAGGAAAGTAAAAACGAATACCTAGTGACAAATGAGCATAACAATATAATAATGATCGATTGTGTGACATTTTTGACATTTTCTTGATAATTACATAATACTTCATTATTAGTCAGAATTTACTTTAGCAGACTCCAATGCCACAGGTACCCCAAAGTTACTCCTAGTCAAGCTAGTCAGTTACTCCTAGTCTGGCTAGTCAGTTACACCTAAGTCTAGTCAGGGCTTCCTCCTTAACGTTTACGATTCCTCCATCATTTATAATGCAGATTTGCAGTCACTAATTGTAGTAGGCAATTCATGGCAATTTTTAGGGACATAATCGCTAGCCAAGAATCATTGGGATTCCTCCCAAGTTTTTTTTTAATCCTTGGTATCTTTTAGGGTTGAATCCCGGTAACCAATTTTGATACAGTGACCAAGAGCCTTGCAAACAGAAAATATAAAAGATCATAGCACTGTTTCTACATCTTGATTTCAAACAAAACAAAACAAAATATCAGCATTACCAAGAACTTAAGTAAGTTAATGGGAAAACATTCTTAAACCTCAGCTCAAGCAATCAATCCAAGTAGTATTTCATAATAAGCTGAGAAAAAACAACTTTAAAACCCATTTCTTCAGACTGTAGTATTTATAAGCTGAAACAATCGGCCTAGCTAAGATTTCTATATCATAAAATAGTCATCCATCAAAGTATTGAAACAATTCAGCTTGTAGTAAAACTCTTCAATAGTGAAAACCATCAATAGTACTTATACCACTCAATCAAATGACAAAAAAGTCAAGTAGCAGACGGTAGTGTTAATACTTTGATTTATCAAGCACATACCAAACTATTATTTCCTTTTATCCATCAGAAAGTCATCACTAAGTCCTTGTTATCAAGAGGCCATCATACTGACAAGGTTATTGATGGTGGAGAATAAAGTAATAAATCAACAATATATAAACAGTCCATCTTATTTACAATAACTTAACCTCACTGGTCATAAAAACTTTAATTTTATCAATTAAATTATCAACACTAGGAACCAGAAGTCACTTGACAATGTTGAATGACATCTTAGCCAACATCAATTGACATAACTTGACATTCAATTTCTATAGTTATGTGATAATTAATGGTGCTTTTCATCACAATTGTAAATATATCTGGAAATTTTCAATTATAAGTCATTGACAATTGTCTCCCTTTGCAATATATGTAGATTCTATTTTGAAACTCTTCTTCATCTCTCTTTGAAAATCACTTTTCAATGCCTATTATCTCCCTTTGCAATCATTTATTTTTCTACAGTGGTTATCTCCCTTGCAATAATAATTCATTATTAATAATAATCTCCCCTTGCAAAATTGCTTGTTCAGTGGTAAATCTAAAGTGCGTACACTATTGTACAACTTTTATTTTTAATAGTGTACCACTTTAGATTTACCCTGAATCATCAATATACGATGTAATGACTTCTTTTCCTTGGGTAAAAATTCTTCAAACACAAATTTGACAAAATGACAAAATATCTTATGTAAAACAGCCAGCTACAAAATTAAACTCATTTAAACTGACTTAACAATATTAACCTTTTAAAGATGGTATAAAAATAGAGTACAAAAAGTCTTTACTTCCAACAAAGACCACATAACTCAAGACCACATCAAACCTCAAAATTAGATAAAAATTCATGAGCAAAATATCAATTTGAATTTAGAATGAAAAAGTTGAGTTACCTTCTTATGAAGTTCTACTCTCTCACTACATGATTCTATACACAATGTACCCTTGAAATATGAGTATTATATTGAAATTTCATAAAATATATGAGTATTACATAAAAATTATCATACAAAAATGAAGAATTTACAAATTAAAATACCCTGACAGTTTTACACCTATAACCTGACACCTGTCTTGTACACAATTAAAAGATTACATTATAGACTCACATTGTTTACATAAAGTAGACTATTTCTACACACAACTCATGCAGTTTCAATCATTCAATCAATTTGATAATGTATTGTTATTATCATAGAGTAAAGAGGGGACATATTGCAGGGGCGGTTCCAGAATTTTTTTCTAGGGGGGGGGGTCCGAACTTTTCTAGGGGGGTCTGAACTTTTCTAGGGGGGGGGGGGGGGTCCGAACTTTTCAAGGAGGGATCTGAACTTTTCAAGGGGGGTCCGAACTTCGAACCTCAACCACATTATACACATTTTGCAGAAAAAAAATGCAACATATTGATAATAAAAACTACATAACCATTAAATCTATGTTAAGCACCCAGAAAATTGCTTCATACTACTTAAAAATGACTTACAAGCAAGAAGTACACTAATGGACATGTACATTTTCCAAATTCATTGGGGGGTCCAGACCCCCCTGACCCCCCCCCCCCCCCGCTAGATCCGCCCACAGATCGTGTATTAGTTTCAATGGGGGGAGGGTTGTCCAACCAACATAACGTTTCAGGGAGTTATGAACATTAAAAATATCCAATCAATTTATCCAATGCCAGTGCATGGATTTTTTATTTGGTTACAGTTCTATTTTTCTCAATGGTCAAAACATGAATAATTTCACGGTGACTTCTTATGTTAAAATGTTTGCTGTATAACAATCATTAAATTTAGATAGCATGCGTTCAGTCACAATGAAATTATTCAAACTTTGCTAGTTGAGAAAGAACTGGACAATACACATCTATGCCATTTTATTTTATAAAAGCAGAAATATTATAGAAATTAAGGCAATGCATCTCAATCAATGGAAAGCGCTATCATCAATCACTATTACCAAAGCTATGACCTTGCCTGGTATACAAGCTTACCTAACAGTAAGTTTTAATTAACCTGTATAAAGACTTCAATGTATAGTCTACATTGATCTCAGACTTGAAAAGTCTGCAATAACAAACTGTAAGATATCTATTATAGCAATAGTAAATGAAACCTTAATAAATCAATCATTTGCTATAATACTGACTGTAATGCCAGTGATTTATTTTTCGTTACAATTTGGCTTAAAGTTTGCCTGTGTAAGGTGTGGCTTGAAGAGAGAAATCAACATAAAACTCTAAATGCAACTGTTACAGGCAAGAATATTGTATAATATTGTAATACACAAAAAGAAACACCAAGAATAAAATCATATTGTAATACACAAAAAAAAACACCAAGAATAAAATCATATATAACTTACTGCATTTTGAAAATCCAAAATTAATATTCACAGATTTTTTAAAATCCAAACACAGGGTTTATTTACACAATGAAATCACCTCATGTTTATAAATGAAGTCTACATAATATGTCGTTATCTAATCATTTCAAACACTTGTAATATTTCGATATAAAAATCCTTGAAAACTTTGTATTGATCCAAACTTACTACCAAAGGTGAAATATTCATTTATCAACGTAGCTTATCAATACCTAGTGTTAGGACACGCCCTTTTAAACACATTGTACCGAGGCACTGTGTGCAACATAGATTTTGTATAATGATTTTGTTAAAAATAGATAAGTCTTAAAATTCAGATAAGATCAACACTTGTAAAAAAATATAATCATACATTTTTTCTCAACAAACAATATATTTTACTTGAATTTTTAATATTTCAAATTTGTATATTCATTGTATTATGTTAAAGAAAGCAAAGGTGTATCCAGTAGAGGGAGAGAAAAGGAGATCTTTTCTGTCTTTGATCAATGTGATATGTGTAGAAATTGTTCAAAACGTTTTCACTTTGGTATTATTACATGTACCTAAAAAGAAATTAATAGAAAATTTTGGACATACCTAATCAATATATCTGGATACACTTTTGTGGTGTCTATTAAATATTTCTTGTAAGGAGCTGGTGTGGCCGAGTGGTTACGACACTGGTCTAGTAATCATTGGATCACCAGCTACGCGTTGGTTAGATTCCCATTTATCAATTCCAATACCCATGTTTCCTTGAGCAAGAAACTTTATGCTGCTAGCTCAGTACTTGGGGACCAGGAAGAGGACTCGAAAGTGATTAATCTAAGTTGAAAGAACTTGTTTCACAATCAAGCTAAAATAAATTAGTAACTAAATATTTCTTGATCTTGTTCTGTAAAGGTTTCTTTTTTATATCTCTTCTCGCAGTTTCAGTAAAAGCATTGCAATGGACAGAAGTGGCTAACATTTGGGTCAGGTATAAATTACCAATTATCAATCATCATAATTACTATTACTTACAATAACTACTTTATTCATAGAGACATTGTCATATCCTCACCTTACTAGATGGACACCTCCCAACTTTAGCCATGTATAAACAACAACAATCTCAATACAGTTGCCATCTTGGCTAACAATAGCTGTGTTCAAACAACAGCCATGTTTTAAAGTTACTATGACCACCTTCTAACAACAGCCATACTCATGGGCAAAAGTTCAAAATTTCCAAAACCCTGAAATCCCCAATTTTCAGGATTTCAGCAATTGTTTTACATAGGAAATGAACCTTATAAAAAAAAAGAACAGTACCCAAAATACCTGAACTTAAAAAAAAAATCCTGAAGACTTTTACCCATGCATCTCCCAAATATAACTTTCAAAAAAAGTAGCAATGTCTAAACAATGTGTCTCAGAGCTTTTTACCCTAGTCTGTTTATTTTCCCACAATATTGACCCTGCATAGGAAAGTAACCCTTCTTACTGAAAAAAACCCTCTCTTTAGAAAGGTTTATATGCCTGCCTTAAAAGAGAGGTTTTACTGTAAGAATACTGACGAAACAACAAGTTTCAACAACAATAAATAACATACATTTTACCAGGTAAGAAGTCACTATATCATATGACTGATTCTATGCTAGAGACTTGTGTATAAATAACCATGGTAACTAATATATCATTTATTATACAGAAATAAATAATTTGATATCTATACAATGACTATCTGTAGTGAAATAAGACTCCTGTATCAATGATATTACAGTACAGTCAGATCTCGATACAACAACATCGTTCATTTCCAAGAAATATGTCGTTATATCGCATATGTCAGTGTAATGAATTCTTCCGACCATGTAAATGTTGGTATTGGTTCCCATAAAATATTGTCGTTGTAACGGATGACATTGTATCGAGATCTGACTGTACCATTGATAGCTGGTTACAGTGTGGGTCAATGAGACCATGCCTGATCAACAAGTGATCATGTTATGGTCTGGTTACCTGCAAGACAGTTAGATCAGAAGAAACATTGGAATTGTAGCTTTTATAGAAATTAGACTTATGTTTACTGTAATGTAACTTAGTTAAACGATAGATAATTTTGATCAACTAGAACAATTGGTTAGTTTATCTGTTGACCACTTAGTGGACAGTAGAATGACACAGATAATGGTACAATATTGTTATCAGAGCTCAAATTTAAGATTCCATTCTCCAAAATGCAAGTGGATTTTGATAAAAGCAAGCAACTTTATACATTGTGTTTCAACTTGAATACTTTTCGCCAGTCAAAATCATGCCAAAAATATACCCCCATTATCAAGACAAACCAATAAGTTTTCTAAGATTTAAAAGGGAGATAATTCTTCTATAATCTTAGAGATAGACAAGAGTGCTCTTCTCTTTACTCACAGAGGAATCTTCCCTTTGTCTTTAATGCTTGAATACTAAGCTGCAAAATTAACTACAGTCAAACAACAGCATGAGAAATCAAGCTCATCAAGGTCTTTGTAAAGCCTTTGCATTAAGGTTGCTAAACTCCCTGAAAATCAAGATTTAATCCCAACTGTAGGAAACTTCAAAACAAATCCAACAGAGGGTTTTATGTACTTAGAACTTTTATCAGTTCAAACAGAATATTATGCATGAATTGCCTCAAGGAAGGTACAACCTAATTCTTGAATCATTTTAAAATCTTAACAAAATTACAATTAACAATAGAAAACTTAAAAGAGATAAAAATCTAAGTGCTGTAAGGCAAATCTTAACGTTTTCATTATTTTCTTAACAATTAAAGCAAAGTAAAATTACAATGAAGCTGAATGGAAGATTTATTCATTTATGCATTGAAGAATGAGCCAAAAAATTTTAATACTGACACAGTTACGCAGAAAATAAATGGACTTCGGTGTTTCTCTCTCATACACAACCAGTATGAGATAGAACAGTGGCTGACTTAACAATCTTTGAAGGCTAATAATAAATATATACATGTATAAATATTGCAGGTTTAGCAAAAAACTGTCATAACTCAATACAAGAGTTGAGCGAGTTACTACTGTTCTTTGCTAAACCCGCAATATATATTGCAGGTGTCCTATATCTAAATAACCTTATTTGTATTTGTATATACAAAATGTACACTAATCTGCCTCCTTATTGAATATTTGGTGTTTGTTTTTTTTTGAGGGGGGACTCTTTCATTGTTTCATGCTGACAGCTTGTGACCATAAAAATATCTATTACTGCATCCAAACTAATTAAATAGAAACAAGACATTGAGTAATAAGGAAATATATCACCCTACAAGGAAAATAAGCAACTTAGGAGATTTCAATAGAAAATGTCATACATATACAGTATAGTTCCGCTATCGAGACCATCAATATTGATGGTCTCGATTGAGAAACAATCTATTTCTTATTAAATCAAGCGTTTGTGACATTTGTTTTACTAGATTTAACGCCCTGTCAACACAATTTAGGTCATTTTATGTCTTCCAGCACACCTAACATAGCTTCCCTGGACCCATGTCTATAACCAGTACTCACCTACCCTTCCACAAGGCCGGAAACTTCTCCATATGATCTAATCAATTGAGGAAAAATCGACATTATTGTCAAATTTCCATGGAAGGGTATAACCTCCCTGGGTGGGATTCAAACCCGCACCCCCTAGGGCATGAGATTCCAAATCCCGGCGTGCAACCACCTGCGCTATCGACCCGGGTTCGTTTGTGACATAAAACATCATTAAAATCATTTACATGTTAGGAACTCATTCTTAAGCATGTAGGGCTTAAAAATCTTCAAAACTCACATGATTGTCTGCTATTTCACCAACTGAGAGCTAGTTTGGTCCGTTCTTTCAATTCGCCCATCCTTAATGCTTTGCCCTAAATGCTTACATCCTTCCTCATATTGATTACTGCTGTACTATATGGGGATCATGCAATATGGACTTATCCAATGCAATTCTAAAATTTCAAAAGAGAGCTGCTCGTATAATCCTAGACCAGCCATTCGATGCACCATCTGAGGAATTATCTAAACAACTAAATTGGATGAAATTTGCAGACGTGTAGACTACAAAAAAGCAATTCTTGTCTACAAATCCCTAAACAACAATGCTCCTGGTTACTTAAATAGTAAATTTGTTTTTTGCAACAACTCTAAATTAAGGTCAAATTCTAATAAACAATTGCAAATCCCAAAACCTAAACTTGAATTCTTCAGAAAATCCTTAACATATTCAGGATCAGTTATATGGAACGAAATTCCTCTTAATATTCGACTCGCGAAAAGTTAAACATCATTCAAAAATCAATACCTTAAATGGAAATCTCACTAAATGAAAAATGGTCTTTGTCCACTGTTAATATTCACTCTTTTATTTCAGGCTTGTTCTACTTTACTTATCTTTTAATTTTGTTAATTTATTATATGTTTTTCACCATGTAAATATTGTAAATAACTTGTAGATGTTTTATAAGAGGTCCACATGGAAGATTGGATTTATCCAAATGTGTAGCCTCATTAAATAAAGCCTTTATTATTATTATTATTATTATTATTATTATTACTATAAATGCTACAGGATAACAACTCTAGTCCCACACTTACCTCAACAAATATAAAAGGAAGAACAATTAGTAACCATTTTGAAGCTCAAACACATAACTTCTTGCTTGTATTTGTCATATACTTTACTAACTGCATTAATCAAGCTGCTTACTATGACCAATAAGTTATTGCTCCTGATGGCCTTTGCCAGCCATTTGGGACTGAAATTTGGTCACTGAGTGTATTTTTCCCATTCTCTGTAAAACCATTGTGTATTCTATTTTTGCTGATTTTTGAAGTATATGATGAAAAAAACGCAGAGGAATTATATTGCTTCAATTGCTGAAATTTTCAAAGTATTCTGTCGAAAATATTATTCAGGAAGTCTATTAGTGGATGCTATGTAGTGCAATATAAAGTATTGAAATGAAGAAAATTAGTTTTACCCAGAATCATTTCTTCCCCAATTTTACCTCAAGAAACAGCTCTACTACCTTTCCCCTTTAATTGAAAACTAATGCCAAGCCATAGAACAAGTAGAACAACAAAATGACAAGCCAAGTCTCAATAAAAAACTCATTGAGATGTGTATGTTACGTGAACCACAGGGAATTGTCAAGTTACCTCCCTTTGATTTTTCAAACATACCTTTTATATACATATATATAAGTATATTTAAGGTATGTTTGAAAAATCAAAGGGAGGTAACTTGACAATTCCCTGTGACGTGAACTATGACAGAGATGTAACAATGTCAGAAAACAACAGATGTATAGTTAAAATATTCAACATTATAAATGTATATAAGAATGGTATCATTGTTTAAAACAAAAAAACAACAACATAAAAACATCAAGGTACACCTATCTTCATATGTAACCTAATTATGACATAATTAGATAAAATAATGTAAAAACTTTCATTTGTTACTTGATATTATTAGTTACACAGTCAGTTACTGACCGGATACGGTGTGATACCGGGTCAGTAAATTAATATTGGGTGAGAGCGTAGCTCGAGCCCAATATTTATTCACTGACCCGGTATCACACCGTATCCGGTCAGTAACTGACTGTGTAACGAATTTATCTTACCGAGTACTCCCATCTGAGTAGAAAAATAAGGTTTCGTCAGCGCTATCAGTTATAAATTTTGTTACTGACTGGATATTAGAATCTACTGACCTAATATGGGATAATACATGGTCAGCACGTGACCGCTCTCGGTCAATGAAAAACGAGTATTCTGTACGAGGTAAGATAAATGTAAATATATGTACATTGACATTGGATGAAACACTGTGTAAGGTTCCCTTACGAAAACGGCAACATTGTCAGTGTGTTAACAGTTTATTGCCATATTCTTGCCAGACAAACTCCAGATCCTTGCCAGCCAATTATCAGTCTGTTACCAGACCTGGCAATACACTGACCCAGTCTATTGACAGTTGGTTATCAGGTTATTGTCAGACATGTAGTCAGTCTATTACCAGCACAAGCCATTTTATTTTCTGTTATATAAAGCATAAATTGGCTATTAATTTTATTATCCCATTTCTAATTTTGAGATAGACAAAATTGACCTTCTTGCCATAGAGTCCATGAAGCAATTTTATGATACTCTTGTTTGTCTCTACACATATTTAAGTTATAGAAGTGCAATTTGGCCACTGACCATGTGTTACATGGCTTATTGGCTTCCGAAATAGACATTTGAGCCAAAATACAGTTTTGCCTCTTATTTTAGCCCACAATTCACATTTTTGAGCATTGTTTTACCCAAAAATAAAAGTGCTAATGCACTCCAACCCGCATGTATGACCATAATGCCACCAGTAAAATGTTCTAGATTTGCTATGAAAAAAAAACTTTTCAGAGTTAACAATTATGCAATTCTAACACCATATTGCTCCTTTTGCTTCCTTCCAGTGACCCCTAATTTTTTTCTAGCAGCTAATCCCCTATATTGGACCATACTGAGATATCTTTTGATGGAGGAGGCTGTATACCTTCCATTTCATACCATAGACTCTTTAAATAGTTTTTCAAAACTCTTGCAACAAATTCATGAAATAGTTCTACAATGATTTTTTGACCAACATAGGAATCCCATTATTTTAAGGTGAACTATTCACATTTGGGGAAATGATATTCCTTTTATGACAATGGGCTGATCTAAGATAAAAATATGTAGATACATAGAAGAATGTAACAATATACCAAGACTGTAAAAGTATTCTTCATTTTACCTTGGTATAAAAACAGCTTTAAAAACTGAAGCAATCTGATACATCCTGGCTCAGGTTTTATGAATAATATAAAGTTATTTTTTGTTGCAACATCAAGATTTGAAGACATTCAGATCTTAACTGTCTTGTTTGTTTTATGTACAACTTGCAGCACATCAATCTGATTAAAACCTGATCTAAAATTTTCCGCTCGCCTACTCGCTAATTTAGATCTGGCCTTTTTCAAACGAGGGTCACGTTCAGGTGACCTTTTCTCATCATAATAAATTGTTATGATACATAACTTGTTTACATCGTCTACGTCACGCAATTTGAAATGAGCCGTCCAATCGCAGCTTGTGAATAATATCGCTGTTAAATTAGTTTGCAAACCTTAGTCTAGAAATAGAAATTACGACATCAAAATGTTATTGATAGTGTTTTGTCTAGATGAAAGCTACGCATTGATTGATCGACATAAAGGCCATCTCGACGTGACCCTCCATGGGAACCTTAGAGAGCCTGTACGACAATGCTCTACAGGATATCTGTTTATGGAGATTGGCAGCACATGAAACATATAGTGACACCAACTTACTTTTAAGTTACTATACAGGCCCCTCAAAACTTAAGTCTGTTCATGAATTTGTACTTAAGTTTGGCTGTGAAACCGTTTTTAGCTAATCCCATAAAGTCTGGTAACTCCGACAGCCAAATAAGGTATTACATACTCATTTACCAAGAACAACATTGTTTTTAAATATACTGGCGAAAAGAGGTAGGTCATGTAGAGCCTCATTTCTCACGTCACATAAACTCGCAAATTTATTGAAGTTCAAAACAACTCTCACAGCTTTTATTTATTGAAAATATGTAAACAAAATATTTTCATTCATTTCAAAGACAGCAGGTGACATAATATTAATAAACATTGACATATTTACATAATAAATACTACTCACGGATCTTGGGGCGGCTCCATCTTTGACGAAAAAAACTATGTACAAAAATGTTTAAATTAACTTCCACACACACTGTATGAAACTTAATAATATAAAACTACAAGTCAACTATAAAACCTAGATACATAATATATCATAGTAGATTCATCACTTCATTATAATAAATTTTTGTTGAAGGAAATCTAAAATATAGTGTCTTCTTTCAATGTATCAAATAACAGGGGCTGGGGCGGATCTGGAAATCTTTTTGGAGGGGGGGGGTCAATGTTATTTATGAACATTTTATTCCAAAAGTATTTTGAGAATTGCAAGAGGGAAATCATAGGATGCCCCAAAACCTATATACCGGATCTGCCTATGTATTTGTAGGTAATTTCTCTATGCTATAGAAAGGTAGTTATGAATACCTGTATTAATATAATAGAATTTTAAAGTTTTTGTGGTAATTTATGTAGGATGATAGGGATTTCTATTTTTATTTTTTGCTTTGTAAATCATCCATTAAATCAAGTTTACATTGTAACATGCAGTAAATATAAATATAAATAGTTTTTAGCAAGACTGTGAAGCAGTCGAAGCTATAAGCGGCATTTCAGATCTGCGATCTAAAGTTGTGGTCCATTTTACTCGCAAGGAAATAGTTCTAAAATATTCAAAACTCGATCTATATCAAACCTTTCTACATCTTTCCTTATCAAAAAACAAAGAGACTCCGAGTATTGACAAATTTGTGAACAATTGCACAATGGTAGACAAATAATTACGTGACTGATAACCGCGGATGTATACATCGATTTCATTCATAAAAAATTATGAATGAAACTATTTTACTCGTTCCCGTATACTTCACTATAATCATTAGTCACGTGACAACCATCCTAATTCAGCTCCGAGATCTCGGGATTAACCGTCATACCTCGGTATTTTCCGCTTCCGTTTGCGTAGCTATTCGATATATTTTATATAAAGATTTCTGTGACGATTAAAAAAGAGTTTGCTATCTTTATATATAATACTTCTAAATTCCCTTTGGGATTATTCAATATAATTGGTAAAATTGACTGGTATACTGCTGTCGATAATTGTGTGGTACAGTCATGCAAAAAATCGATACGCAGTCAACCATAATAATCAAAATGGCTGCTCGAGACGACGGATGCTGTTTACGTCAATGAAAAATGTCAAAAGAAGCCTATATCAGCTTGTGATTTAAGCTATGAGCGTAATTATTGAGGGATTAAAGATTACTGTGATGATTAAAACCGCTTGAAGCAGTGTGACATTTATTATCATGTATCTAGTCCGAATTATGCTAGTGGTGACAGTATGCTTGAGATAGAACTAGGTCAAAGCCAGTTCAACATTTTTTGAAAACCTAGATAATGATTGAGTGTCTTATTTTACGTTCGTTGATAACTTGAAAACAATGAGGACGTGTTGATGTGTCAAAAGACCTTTCTCATCACGGGTTATTTTAAGATGGAAAAAAATCAGGGCCACATATCAAGAGACATGAATGATGAAATGTTGTGTTCTGTTGCTAACACTGTGCATAATCATACGGTAGGTTTGTGATTTTATTTATTATTTGTGTAAATGAATAAACATTGTGAACAAAAGTACAAGAATGAAATCAGCACTCAACATTATACATTATCCTGACACAAATATACCAAAAGGTCCAATTTTGTCACCCCTAAGCCTAAAGAAAGAAATGATATAATGAACACTTTGGAATTTCAAATGGATTCTTTACCCGGGTTAGTAGCACTGTTGGTAGCCGGCCAGGATTAGGAATTGTGTCCAGAAGAGGGTACAGGTTTGAATACCACTCAGGAAGGTTATTCTCTTCCATGAAAATTTGATAATTTTGTCTCTTTCCTCCATTTATGCTCATTGCATATATTTCCATGTTAAATCCATTTCGGCGTTATATTCTCTTTTCGGTAATTTCACTTGAAGCGACACTTAGGGCACGTTAACTAGCGATTCATCCCTTGGTACCCTCGATTTGGTGTCACATAGTAAATACTTTTGGTGCTAGAAAGGTACCAGAGGACGAATGGCTAGCTAACGATTTGCTTACAGAACATGCCCTTACATGTAAATAAAAGTGACCTACTTTTTTTACAGAAAGATATTTTTGCCAAATATTGCAGAATGAACCACTCAGGAGGGCAACTGTCTTTAAATGCCCCCATTTTGAAAAAGACGAGTAATACAAACAAAAAATTACATGATGTTTGTGTGATTTACTGTTATTGTTAACTTTCTTACATAACTTTTGCCAAGATTGTGTGCTGACTGAACTCATTAAAAATTTTGAACAGTTAATTTTTTGATATTATTTAACCTATTGCGACAGTATGGTGTAGACTTTTTATACTGCGGATCAAGATTTACTTCCCTTACGTAATGGTGGTTGTCATGTGACTTGAATTATGCCGGTAAAATGGAAAAATGTAAACAATTGATGTAATTTCTTTTTGCTACTCTAAAAATGAAAGATAGATGATGTATTGAGGCTTGAGCAGGAAAGATAACAAATTAAAGAGACTTCCTATTACATTTATTTATTATAGCGCTTAGTAACGCGGAAATAGATGCATAATATATATGGAGAATTTTCTTGCCTTGTTGAAGGATAGGTGAGTACTGACTGTAGAAAAGGGTCCTAGAAAACTAGGTTTGTATGTGTAAACATTGTCAGTTGCGCAATCAACCATACAGTATTGGAAACAGAATTTCATGTGACAATGCAGATGGTGAGACTGTTATTAGCATTTGAAAATAAAAAAAACATGTAGTGAAATTAATAATCTGTCTTCATTATCCAAGTCCATAAGATAAACCAGAAATTTCAAAATATTATCACGTATGGAGAGAACAGTTGTATATATTCCTGGTAAGACCAATTTTTATTCTTTTCATTATCAACTGACACAAGTTATCATTTATTTATACCATCATTACATTTGTATTCTAGCAATGATTGACAGCAATGGTGGATCTGGAAAATTGAACGACCTTCTTGCAAGTTTGAAAATCAACCCAACTCCCAAAGCTTATCCTCAGAATATGGAACAAAGGGCTGATCAGTTCGTTGAATCAGCTGTGTAATCATCAATGTCAGATGCTGACAAGGAAGGGTTCAAAAAATAAATGCAGTGAGTGTTACAGTAATTACTTTAAGCCTTAGCCAAGTCTATTCATATTTTGGTATATATATTTAGAAATTAGAATAAATAAACCATTATTCTTATCAATCAAGTAAAATCCTCTTTTGCCTATTTTAAAGGAGAATATTTTTTTATTTGATTTGAATTGTTGATATATATCTCATTGATTCTCATACAATGCACATCACCTTGCGCAAATATCCAATACTGTCATCACTGTTACATGTATCTTATTATATTGATTTGTTCAGTACTTCACATTCACAAGTTGAAACCTTGTCAAACCCTGTCTGTCTACTTGTCTGTCTGTCTGCCTGCCTGTTTCTTGTACATTTGTAATTATATTTACCTAATGCAATGCATATTAAATTGTTTTATTTTGAATTTTGTAAAAGAACAGAGATAGGATTTGTTTGTTCTATATGAAGACTCATGTTCTGCCTTCAATACTGGTCTATTTTTTGTTATTTATCCATCAATATCATTATTTAGGAATTGGTCTCAACAATGATGCCGACAAAGAAACTATTTAAGTTCCTGTACCACGAGATTTATCCAAGCCAGTGACTATAGATGCACTCAAACATAAGTGGTTATAGAATTATAAACTACTAATTTAAGTGAGTAATTTTTAAATATTATAGTAGTGCTCTTGTCTCAGTAGTCTAGATATTTTAGAATTGCTTGAAATTGCAAAAAAGGTACAGGTTTGAATCCTGGTTACACCTTAAACATTATTTGTTGATGCAGGGGCTAAATTTTATTTTGATTAATCATTTTGTATTTGTAGATTCTTGATAACAGTATGTACACATGTGTTTAATTTTATATGTGTTACCTTACTATTACACTAGTGCTGTGGTTGAATAAATTGATGTTGTTCTGGTTGAGAAGAAAGTTAATCCATGGTTCAGTCTTCGAGTCAGGGCTGGCAAAAAGGCGGTCAACATGAATATTGACTGGGCTGGTGGTCAATACTGGTTTTAACCGGACAATACTGGTCAATACTGGCAAATACTGATCAATTGGTTTTTATACGCCCGTTTTGAAAAAACGGTCATATTATGTTATGCTGTTGTCCGTCTGTCAGTCTGTCCCTCTGTCCGTGGACAATTGCTTGTCCAGATGATAACTCAAGAAAGGATGCACCTAGGTTCCTCAAATTTTATGTGTGGATAGCCCTTGGGTGGAGGGGGTTCCCTATTGATTTTGAGACCCCAGGGTCAAAAGTCAAGGTCACTGGGACTTATAGGTAAAACTTGTCCGGACAATAACTGAACCACCAATGTACCTAGGTTCACCAAATTTTATGTAAGAGTAGCCCATGTGTCAAAGATAAACCCTATTGGTTTTGGGGCCCCTGGGTCAAAGGTCAATGTCACAGTGGCATCATTTTGGAAAAAACTTGTCCGGACAATAACTGAACCACCGATGTACCTAGATTCACCAAATTTTATGTGAGGGTAGCCCTTGTGTCAAGGATGTACCTTATTGGTTTTGGGGCCCCTGGGTCAAAGGTCAAGGTCACAGGGGCATCATATTGAAAAACCTTGTCCGGACGATAACTTATCAACAACTGTACCCAGGTTCACCAAATTTTATGTGAAGGTAGCCCATGCATCAAGGATGTGCCCTAAATGTTTTTGGGCCCCAGGTTTAAAGGTCAAGGTCACAGTGGCATCCTTTTGAAAAACTTTGTCTGGACAATAACTGAACCACAAATGTACCTAGGTTCACCAAATTTTATGTTAGAGTAGCCCATGTGTCAAGGATATGCCCTATTGATTTTGAGACCCCTGGGTCAAAGGTCAAGGTCACAGGGGCATCTTATTGAAAAACATTGTCCGGGTAATAACTCAACAATGACTGTACCTAGGTTCACCAAATTTCATGTGATAGTAGCCCATATGTCAAGGATGTGCCTTATCAGTTTTGGGGAAACAGGGTCAAGTTGAAACCTTCAACCAGAAGATATCATTTTACCTAGCAGTGACTTCAAATGTTCAATCAATATGTTAATAAAGTCAAAATGGCAAGCAATAAAAAATTGGCTGGACAATAACTGTACCACCAATGTACCTAGGTTCACCAAAATTTATGTGAGAGTAGTCCATGTGTCAAGGTTATGCCCTATTGGTTTTGGGGCCCCTGGGTCAAAGGTCAAGGTCACAGTGGCATCATATTGAAAAACCTTGTCCAGGTAATAACTCAACAATGACTGTACTTCTAAGGTTCACCAAATTTTATGTGAGAGTAGCCCATGTGTCAAGGATGTTCTCTATTGTTTTTGGGGCAACTTGGTCTAGTTTAAACCTTCAACCAGAAGATATCAAATTACCTGTGACTTCAAATGTTTATTCAATATGTTAATAAAGTCCAAATGGCAACAATGAAAAACTTGTCTAGACAATAACGGAACCACCAATGTACCTAGGTTGATGAAATTTTATGTGAGAGTAGCCCATGTGTCAAGAATATGCCCTTCTGGTTCTGGGGCCCCAGGGTCAAAGGTCAAGTTCACGGGGCCATCATATTGAAAAACATTGTGCTGGTGATAACTCAACCATGGCTGTACCTAGGTTCTCAAAATCTTTGCTTTGGATAGCCCTCCAGTTAAGGGTGGGACCTATTCTGAGATCCCGGGGTCATTGGTAAAGGTCACAGGGACTTCATCTGAGGTAGAACACAGCATGGACTGCACAGGAGGTAGAACACTGACGGGCGTATAATGCCCTGCCCAGCGGAGCTCTTGTTACAACATATATGTTCATTTATGACAAATATTAATAAATTCTGTTCTTAAACTCACATTGGAAGCCTTAAACTGATATTAATTAACATATTTAACGCTATTAAACATATAATTGAAGGTAAAAAAAATAAAATCATGTTTCTTATTTTGTTGTACATAAAACGGATTTTCATACATATTATACTCGATGGTCAATACTGGTCATTACTAGTTGAAAGATGTTTTTGATTTTGAAATATATTATCTGGCCATATCATGACATCAATGCTAGGTTCCAAACTTGTTGATAAAATTTATGTTACAAATTATGTGACTTTCACACTTAACCTCTCACCCAATTTAGTGTCTCCTCAGTAGTGACACACAGGTAGTAAGCCACCACATGAATCTTGGCAGGAACTTAACAGTTCAGTATTGTATCAATTTTATTTGATAATGCAGTAATAAAATAATTATTATGCATATAATACATTAAAAAAGTAACTAGTTGTATTATAATGACAAATGAGAAGGCTTCTTTGCATAGAAATCAAGTTAAGAATTATGAATGATGCAAATAATTCAGTTTGATTTTTATTAGACCACATTCATTTTGACCAGTGAGGACCATTAAAAATTTTGATGATGATAATAACGTCCAGTTCTACTAAATAAGGTTGAATTACACTAAATTTCAACTCTTGAAGAATTAAAAATGAATAATAGAACAACTAAGAAAAACAAATGACATGAAGAAACCATTTTTTAATCTTAAAGTAAAAATTTTCATTTGTCCATCAATCGACCAGTATTACCACTTTTGGAGTATTGTCCGGGGCAGTTGTTACCGGTAAAAACCAGCAGTTAAAACCGGGGGCGGTTTTTACCGGCCAACCCTGCTTGTAGTTCAGATAGTTTCGATAGCAGTTGAGACCTTTATATTTTAATGTATCAAATCTATATTATTTCAGTCAGAAGAGATCAAGTAGATCTACCTCATATAACACAAATAACAACCCAGGAAGTACAATAAGGTGCAAACTTTAATTGCTATGTGATAGTAAAATTACCCATCCCACCATCTGCTGTCAGAGGGTAACAGATCTGTGTGAAGAAGAAACAGAAAAAATTGTCATTGATGTTGATATTTACCAAGCCGTCACTTTATTATTGAATTGGCTAAGCTGTAATAACGACGTTTTATTTGTGGCTCACAATGGACTAAAATTTGATTTTATTGTGCTTTCTTCAGCTTAAAAATAGGTGTTGTTTTTTACAAATGAACTTTATTGGATATGATGTTATTCTGACAATACAAGGTTAAAAAAGAGGGAACAAACTCTCACAGCTTACTAAATGGCGGAGTTGTCAAAATGTGTATTGCAGAAAAAACTGCATGTTTAAATTGCAAATGCTTCAAGCTATACATAGTTGCAATGGAAAAAATGAACTCTTCAGTGTATTTCAAATGTAAAATAGTTTAGGACAACTCATAATTACTTATGCAAAAGAACTTTTGAATCTGTGATTACTTAACTTGTTACTCCTTTGAAAATCTTATAAGAAATAATCTGACTTGGTCAATTTTGAAACAAGATCTTACATACTTGTATACACATTTATACATGAATTATATTTTCTATGATTTGTCAGCTGTAAATGTCAAAATTATACAACTTATTTTATTGTCATCTCAAAATTGTGATGACTATTGAGATTTTATCAAATTTTTGTAAGCAAATTTCAACATTCAGTATTCTCAAGATAGGCATTTTGGAACTTGATTTAGCTAAAATTTAACACTGAATAAAATGAATATCTTATTTGCAATATTTTGAACTTAGAGAAGAAAAAGGTAATGAATATTGACCACAGGTCCCATGTACTATTTAATTATTTCAAGTTTCATGTTTAAGGAATCAGAAAGATTGTTGACTTTGTTGTTGCATGGAATTTGAATCATTGCAAATACTTGTATGTTGATCCTGATATCAGTACTAGTTGCCATGAATGGCCATTCACTACTTATCTCTTATACTATATATTTTGAATTTAAATCTGATTTATAAACCATTGTTGAATACACATTTATGTACACAAGTGCAATATGAATCACAAGAAATGGTACTTTTTCATTTTATTATGTTTTTTTATCTCAAGTTGCATATGTGTGTATAATAAAGTACCCACCAAAAGTTATGAGACAGAAAAAAATAACTACAATTCTTGATTTTTGATGATTACCGTTTGTATAGTCATTATTTTAATACATTCGAATACGGTTTGTGATAAAATGAAAACAAATTTCATGATGGCAACACTATATGATACATCATCTTCCATCAAAAGCAAGTCTCCAAAACCATGTTTATTGTAATAAATTTCCATAACACAGTTTTTATGCTATTTTTGTAGTGTCAGTTATTAAGATAATGATCACCAAAATAATGCAAAACTACAAAGCATTTTAAAATAGTCATCAAATTTTAGCTAAAAGCTATTAAATAGGCCTTCTATATGAAAATGTCTCCAAACTTTTGGTCCATACTGTATATACGGTAACCACCAAATGTTTCGATACAAAAGAATTCCACTATAATTCTTGAATTTTGATGATAATATTTGTAGAATAATTACTCTTAATATATTCAAGTATGGTTTGTGATAAAATGAAAACTAAGTTCATGAATGCAACACAAAAGAAAATTCAGCATCTGACATCCTAAAGCCACCAAAATCGTTCAAATATATATTTTTTCAATAACATAACTTTTGTGCTACTTTTGTACTTTCAGTTATAATTATAATGATAACCAAAAATTAAAGCAATACTAAGAAGCATTTCAAAATGAACAGTTATAATATTTGAGATGAACATTATTCAGTTGAACATGTCTCCAAACTTTTGGTGGGTACTGTATATAACCGGTGATTTCCACCTCATTTTGCATATTATGTTACAAATTCGCCATAATTGTTTAAAATATTGTTAGCTTACCTACTACGAGGCAAACAATATGCCTCATATAGGCATGTTTTTACTTAGGTTGCAGTCATATTACAAGAAATAAGTGTAAAATGAAAGAAGTCTTGCAACTATGGACTTCCCTGAATTACTATCACTGAAAACAAGTCATTTGAAATTTCTGGGTCTCATGTTTTTGTCGCAAATAATTTTTTAAAGTGACAGTAAAGTTATTTTTTTCTCATTGTTTATGCTGCAGAATACATTAAGGAAAATTTTGATGTATGCTTTAAAAGTGATATTTGAAAACAAGGTCATAAGAGAAGTTTTCTTATAACATACAAGTTGCAGTCATGTGAAAATTGTTTCATTTTCAATAATACATGTCCATATCTAGCTACTTTATGTCATCTGAAATATATTTCTTCGTTATCTATTTACGATAGCTAATAATTACATGTATGTAACTGATAAAAAAAATGTAAAAAAATCTATAGTTTTATTATCTTTATTTTAAAAAAAAAACATTTTACAGTTTCGTTGGATGGTGGCCTTTTTGAAAATTTTAGAAAATGGGGTAGGGATACTAAAAATGAAATATTTTGATAACGAAACAGTAAAATTTTTTTTATTGCATATCTTTATGTATCATAGAATACACTAACACCCTGTGTTAGTTAAACCTATTACCTAGATGGTCGCTATTAGGATGGTCATACCTTAATCACTACTTTGAATTTGTTAGAACAGTTCACGTTCATAATTATATTAACAGTGAAATAAATGGTTATTTCTGGGCCCAAAAACCCAAATGTTGAATGATACAATATGCATGTTATCAAGTAGTCCATTCGCCATGCAAATTCGAATACTTCTTACGTTTATAACTGTTGTTTAATAGACTGCTGTGAAACTTCGAATATGCATATCATTAGTGAATTTGTGAGGACAGTATTATATCTTGATAATTATCATAATGAACTTAATTTCTGCGCCCAAAAATACCAATAGTGTATAACAAGCCATGTAAGCTGTACAATGGACTACTCGCCGTAGTAATTTCAATTTTTCCTACGTTGAGATCTGCTGTCCAGTTAACTCCTCGCCGTGAAAATTCGAATATGCATAACATTTGTTTTTTGGCAATTTTTCCAACGTTGAATTGACAACTGGGTGAAAGAAGCTGTTTCTTTGCCAATGCAGCGGTGTGCTACAAATGAAGCGTGGATTATGTTAATATGCCCAGCTGTGGACCAAAGCTTGAACTATTGATGTTTGTTTAAGTTTTTGAGCCTCCAACACAGTCTTGCTTCAGTGCTTTTCAGCACTTTGATTAACAATACCATAAAAGGGAAGCATGCACAGTCGCTAACCACAGAAGTAAAAAAAAGATGCCAGTATATTGAATTATAACGATGCATTGTGTCACTAGTGGGTGTTATGAATAATCTTCATTTCCAAAATAGATGTTAAGTAATGATTTAGTCCTATAAAGTCATGGCTTGTTGCAGACCTGTACATGCAGACAGCCGTAGTCTATGGGAAGTCTTGCGTATTAAAGTGACGGTACGCACATGGCACAAATATAACACAACTGTACGGAGCCGTAGCTGGAAGATATGCAAGTTTAATCCATACTCCGCCACGGTTTTGTTCACGATTTGACTTAGAAACTGATATGTGTATCCTTGGCTTATCTAACGGATCCTTGTAGAAAGTTAAAACGTAACAGTCCATAAGGGTACTCATTGCACAGCGCCCGTACAGTGCCCTCATGGCTATTTTTATGTTTATGGGACAGTAGCATTACACTACTCTAGGCCTATCTGTTTTATATGATAATTAATATTATAATTTCACACATAACTGCCCATCTGGCTTGCTTAGTCAGTAGCACACAAGTCCACAGATCAAGGTCTTGTTATTAGATTCCCAAGCAGGAGGAGGGGGGTGTATTTCGTAAAACTTGGTCATGAAATTATTTCTACAGCTATTCTCCCTCCTACCACTTATTCTCAACCATATAGAGCAGTAGTCAGTCACTGATAAATTAAAGTATGCGCCTAGTCACTGGTTAACAGCAAAATCCAGAGATTTGGCCTGTCAAATAAACGAATGTTTGCATTCTTTAGTAAATTTGTAAATTGTAACTTTATATTATGTCATGACACTTTTGTACTTTTGATCGGTGTTTTTGTTCATATGTATATAATTGTACTTTTTAAAACTATGTTGCTTAAATGTATTTGATTGTTTAAATGTATATACTTGTATATTGAGGCCCACATGGAAGATTGGACTTGTCCAAATGTGCAGCCTGTTTAAATAAAGTTGTTATCAATATTATTATAATCTGGTACTTTACTTTATTATAATAATTAGTAATGATATAGATTAGGCCAGTACTAATGAAAATTTGAGACAATGAATAGAATTTAAAGAAGAAAATGGCATAATGTAAACCCAGTCTACGAAATTAGTGGGTGTCTGGTTGCCCCAGACAACCAGTTTCTAGTCTGGGCAACCCAAAATTTCTTATGGGCAACCAAAGTTCTACAAACAAGGTATTGTGCTAGCTGTTTAGATGACCTGTTTGGGCAACCACTTTCATATCCTTATTTCATAGACTGTGAACCACTGTATGACTAAGTATGTTAGAGTCATTAACAGTATATATCACTGGCTTAGCGCAAAACGGTTGAAACTCACTCTTTTTTTTAACTTGAGTTACGACCGTTTTGCGCTAACCCCATAATATGTGGTTTATAAATTGTTTACTTGACATCAATTGACCAAAAATATCTTTAACAAATATTTCAATCAATCATTCACTGGCAAAATGTACAGCTCTTTAAAATGTATGTAAACAAACCATACTACTTGTTATTGAATGGAAATTTTTCTAAAGAACTCTTTAAAAGGAGATTTTTTAAATTATCGACCTTCCTTGACATAGTTGACAATGAAAGAAGACTAGTTTTATTACATAATTTATTAATTCATATATTTCTTCACTACATGAACTTGATGAAGCAAAATCACAATAATTTTATTCTATATGTAAGTTTATAAAGAATTCATTCATTTATGTTTTTACATTAAGATGAATGAGTTATCAATCAATATGTTTCATAAATGTCAACATTAAAATCCAATCTCAGCGAAGACTTATAGTAAAGAAAATAAATAATTCAATAATTTTTGTTACCAAGGGAGACAATTCTAATTACACATGTTCACAAAATATATACCGGTAGATGACAAAAAGAGTAAGCTCCCCTGAATATGATTGGATTTGAAGTCAAACGCACTAACCACTGTTTAACAACTCTGACGATGTAAATAAGAAATACAAACAAGAAATATCTTTGAAAAAATACTCAGTGCTGTACAGGGTTCATTTAGCTTAAGTATGAATGTTGGTCATGTACAATGTACATGTATTAATTGAGTCAAAAACCTGGGTCGATAGCGCAGTTGGTATCGCGCCGGGATTTGAAATCTCGTGCTAGAGGGGGTGCGGGTTCGAATCCCACCCGAGGAGGTTATACCCTTCCATGAAAATTTGACAAAAATGTCGATTTTCCTCCATTGATTAGATAATACGGAGAAGTTTCCGGCCTTGTGGAAGGGTAGGTGAGTACTGGTTATAGACAAGAGTCCAGGGTTAGGTGCGCTGGACTCCGTAAAATGACCTAAATTGTGTTGACACGGCGTTAACTCCAATAAATAAATTGAGTCAAAAGTCAGTATAAGTAGTTTTCATATTTAACATGGGAAATTAAAATAAATGAAGATAATTCCATACATAAAGAGTTAAATTTGAAAAATAAAAGTCATATTCATACAATGAATCTGATATTCACGAATAAGATCATGTAATATTTGCTGTTTAGTCATACTGCCAGGAGGTTACCATGAGAATGCATAATCAACGACTGGTGCAGTACATTTAGTCAGTTCAACTTAATAATTAATGTAAAACTTTCATGAAATAGTGACTAATCAGTGTAGATAATGATCATAAATAAAAGTAAAGACAGATTGATCGTTATATTGATGATTTTTTCACCAAAATTTATGTGTAAAAGGGCATATCACTTCATGACATCTTCTTCTTTAATATATCTAAGTTACCTAATGCTTGCTGTACATATTATGTTAATATATTTTTGCTATAAGGCTCACTGGGAAGATTGGGCGCTGCCTAACTGTGTTGCCTCTCATTAATGTAAATCAGCTAGTGCAAAGATTGGGAGAAAATTGTCATTTATATACATTAAGGATAGATCATTGATCATTAGGTTATTATCAATTTTGATCTTCCTATTGACAGTTTTCTTTTAACTCCTTGATTAAGTTTATCTGATCTTAGGAAAAACAGTATAATGCTCAGAGCAGAAAATTGACTGGTAAATTGGGAATTCTTCCATTGGGAAAGGATGAGTAGTGTGATGGTTCATGTAATAGTAATATAATAATATTAATATTTCTTGCTTTTGACTTACGATGATTATTATCGTAAGATTTTTTGTGAACAGTGCCACAGAATCTACCAACAGAGCTTACTGGGTTGGTCAACGTTGTTGTTTACCACAAAACATATCATGAATTGTAAGACATGAGTCACATGACAGCAAGGTTTTTTATGAAACAATTAATAAGGATCAAAGCTCAAAAATAGGCTTATTGTTGTTGTCAATTAAGATACTTATGTGAAAGTGGATGTAGATTGTTTTGAAATGTTGCTATGAGATGTCAATGCATTAAGTTTCTCCATTATCTTGTCCAATCTTTTTTCTACATCTTTGTACAAGCCAAGATGTTTAAGGACCATTGAACAATAGATAAACTGTACGATAAATATAAAATTTTAATGTCTATAGTAACATAGGATATACATTATCATCACTATCCCTTTAACCTCTACAGCTTCAAATATTAAAAATACAGAAATACATCTTTACAATAGGCAAGCAATGCAATGTATGGGGCTTTACGCCACGTTTCAACATTTTTCAGTCATATTGCCATAGCCATGCAGCACTGGCACCATAGTCCATATCATGAAATAATGCGTACATCCCTATATATAGTTCCCTGTGCATACACACATGTGCACTCCCTTATATAGAATATTATATAATAAAAGTATAGTTATAACTCGTTCACAGTAATGTATACGGGAGCGATTTTTAATTATGTTTATCATCAAAATATTTTATGTTTGCGTATTTAATGAGGACTCTGGTGCCATAGTCATGCAGTCATCCTGCTGACAGTCTCTTGACACCCTTTGATTTCTGGACCAAAGCTTTTAACATAGTACTTAGTACTTAGCGAGCTTAGCGCAAAATGGTCTTAACTCAATTTAATAAAAAGTGAGTTATGACCTTTTGCACCGAGTCTGCAATACACTTCCCAGTGGCTGATAATTTTCACTACTTGATACATAAAAAGAAAGCCGAGAGAAAATATTTCATGACCGAACTCCTCAAGGGAAGGTATATATCCCACAGGAATCAAGCCCATAGCCACTAGATTCATAGTCTAATAAATGTAAGCTCTGGGCAGCATATTGTAAAAGATCTTGAGAGAAGGCTTAATTTAGGACTAAAATTTGTCATAAGACCGTTGATAATACCCGCCTCTGACTAACTGGGAAGGGCCCGGAGGGGCTTTGTTAAAACAGCCAATAGCCAGTAATATCATTGGTGGCGTTGAGATTTCTATTTAGAGAGATGATTATAATTATGTTGGACTGTAATACGAAGTTTAACTGCATTCTACATTCATAAGATCTTCATTAAATAAACAGTTCATCTAATGGTCTCTACATATATATTTTCTTGACCTATTAAAGTCTAAACCAACATTTCAACACATGATCTCAACATGAAGTATGTTCTTGAATGAATAGCCAATCCTTCAATTATACGATTAGGTATTACAGATGAATAAAAAACATATCAAGTTTCAAATGAAGATTACATTACAATAAAATACTTCAACTTGCAATTTAAGTACAATATCTCTAATGTGCTTCATATATAGGATATCCTCCGATGTAACACAACATTGGACAATTTCGTACCTCAGGCCACAACAAGTTGATCATATGTTCTATGGATTCGCCCGCACCTTAATTTTGACGGTTTTTACAAAAAAATATTTTTATTTCATCGCTCGCTCATAAAAATTTGGTCAAACCGCTATATAAAGCAAGTGAATAAAGACTTTTTTATTTTTTTTCCTTCGCTGGCTCGCCCCATATTTTTTCCAGAAAAATCCATAGAACACATGTTCAACTTGTTGTGGCCTCAGCAATTTTAGAAAATTTATATTATCAAAGTCCTACGACATGGTAACACTGTGATGACACTAAACAACAAAACACATATAGCAACTTTTACCTTGGAATCAAACAGATTACAGCAATAGTTATCAGTTTATTTATTTAAATAGCATATCAGTACATAGAACTTTTGGCTATTAGCATAACTAGACCTATCACTAAGCAGAAGGGCATAACACAAGTTAACTAATACAAGCTGATCTGTATTTATATAGGTATAGCTAGTTCACATTGACCCGAGACATATTATGACTTTGCCCTTTATTAACTTTACTGTGGCCTTCTGATTAAATAAATGTTGATATTATTGGAATGGTACTATTGGTATATATAATAGTGTTTTCCTTGTCTCACATCAATATGTGAACAGGCTATAAACGAACAAGTAAAATATTCCTTATGTGAATGTGAACAAGCTACAAATGATACCTAGAGTGTTTTCCTTGTCTCACATCAATATGTGAACAGGCTATAAACGAACAAGTAAAATATTCTATATGTGAATGTGAACAAGCTACAAATGATATCTAGAGTGTTTTCCTTGTCTCACATCAATATGTGAACAGGCTATAAACGAACAAGTAAAATATTCCTTAAGTGAATGTGAACAAGCTACAAATGATATCTAGAGTGTTTTCCTTGGCTCACATCAATTGTGAACAAGCTATAAATGATATAGGAGTTGGCTCCATTGTTTCAGGTCAACATGAACCAACTGTATCATTGATATATGAAAAGTGACATATGATATTAAATCAAAGTACTCTATATTTCTGACAGTATTTTAATGTAAGCAAAAAAACATACGAGTGAAAAACATACATCAATGAAATCAGAGTAAAACTATTCTAACTACATGGAAATCAAGAAGGATGTAAACTAGTTTTGTTCCGACTCATTGACCTTGTTTTATTTGTTCATTTTGAATAGATTATTTCAAGTGACAACTAAATCTATCATCAACTAGAAGAATGGTATACTTGTGATATCAAATAACATAGCTGTAAAATAGAATCATGAAATAGAACGTTTCGGTGACAAGGTTTAGCTGATATAACATACATGTACTAAAACTTTTTAATTAATGGCAGCTACTTTCCATCAGTTTTGTAGCCTTTAGTTTTAATAAGTTAAGTAAAAAAGTAACGAGCTAAGTAGCCAAAGTCCCTTCCTTGAGAACTGTAAACTAAATATTATCATTTCATCATGACATCACCAGTTCAAAGCCGGATTTTCATCAAGATCTCACCATAAATAACAGAGATATCCAACATATTAAAAACTTTAAAGCAAAATTACAAAGGGAAATAATCCAATAATAAAGCCAGGTATAGTTGTGGTTACTTTCTAATTCTGTTCATGGCATGGTATGTTATCATTATAGGAAGTTTCATAAAGATCTGACATTAAATGGCAGAAATATATGGTAAATAAAAAACGTTTAACGCAATTGTTAACGACACCCGACGGCCTCCCGCCCGCCCGTGATAGTCATCAAAGTTAGGACAATAATTTCTTAAATCCACTAGTCTGAAGTCGAGGGGCCCCATAGTATCAATGGTCTCATAGGTTGCAATACAACCTTATTTAGGTGTGAACCCTTCCATCTTGTATTGTAATATTTCCTTTAGACGATTAGTTATTTCATACTAAGGAGCTAGCCGATTATTTCACCATTCACTATATAACATCATAAATCAGGCTAGTGCTTGAGAAAATTTATGGTGATAAATATATAACAGAAAAAATAAACTTACCTGTTTTTATTTCCCATTTTTGTCGAATAATTAGTGCACCATGTAACTTTCTTCAATATAATATATATTAAACAGATTGTAATCCTACTAATCTACCAATGTATTCACTATACTGTAGATTATATCGATGAATCATTGAACGAAACACAAGATCAAAGTCCATTGAATCAAACACTAATTACATTACATTTCAAACTACAAGTATATATGTTGTTTTTACAAAAATTCGTCCAAGGTAGTTTTTATGGTGATCAATTTTGTCATCATACGTTCAGTTACAGTTAATCGAATGTTTAAATCGTCTGTTCAGCCCGAAAGAGAAATACACATCGTACAAGCTAAACTAACAATGTTTAAGGCTTAAATGTAAATATTTTGTTCATTTTTTTAGCGGGGAACGGTTATTCGAAATGTCAATTGATCGTGAGATTTTCACCATGTAATAAGGTATGTGGACAATAGATGGTGAAACTCTGATATAATATAAATCTACCCAGAAGCTAAATGTAACTGTTATCTGTTGTAAAACCTGTCCTACCCTATAGTTAACTGTCTCTTTTATTTTCTTTAAAAGGTAATCAACCTACATTGCCCACCAAAAAGAGAGAGACGAAGGAAATTTATTAAATTATTCTGTGAAACAGTAAAACCAGACAGGGGAAAACACACTAGAAATCCACCTACAAAAACTTTTGTTTATATGATCAATTGATCATATTTGGTGGAAACAAACTATGAACTATGAACTAAAATTCTAAAATTAAATGCTCAAGGGAGACTGAACTGTATAATTTTAATACATTTAGCATGGTTGGTCATGAGATGAAAGCATGTTTCATGAATGCATTACAATAATCAATAGGTTCAGCTTCTGAGTTCCGATCGAGTGCCTCTAAAATCATGACCAATGTAATGCTTTTCTAAAACATATTTTTAATCTACTTTATGCCTCAGTCCCATAAAGTCGTGGCTTCTTGCGGACCCGTTCGTGCAGACAGTCGTAGGCCGTGGGAAGCCTTGCGACGGTATGCAAATGGTACAAAACCCGTACGCACCCGTACGGAGCCGTAGCTGAAAGATATGCATGTTTAATCTATACTCGGCCATGATTTTGTTCACGATTTGACTTTGAAACTGATGCCTGTATCCTGGGCTCATCTCACGGACCCTGGTAAAAACGAAACAATCCGTACGGGTACGCAAGAGTTCGTACGAGTCCTCACGGTTATTTTTATGTTTATGTGACTGTAGCATATGTAATATCAACTATAAATAGAACCATATTAACCAAAAATAATCAAACACAAAAAGCATTCAAAATAAACAGTTATCAAAATCTTTATAAAAGCTATTTAGTAGGTCTACGAAGTGAAATGTTTTCAAACTTTTGGTTGGAACTGTATTACCATGTGGCCTGCTTTGAACAGAGAAAATTTTAACATTGACTGTTGATTTTAGTTAACATTAAGATAAAAAAATAAGGAAAATTTTTGGTAAGTTTTGGCTATCTAGATTGGTTGAATATAATGGAGCAAAAAAAAACATATGAGATGTTTGTGAGTACCTTTACTGAATAGATTTAATTACTGAAATACTATACCAAGTAAACATGCTTTGATAAAATTGAAAATATGATAAATTATACAAAGAAATAATTTGAATAAGTGCAAACAAATTGCAACGAACAGTCTTCTTTGTAAGAAAGAGTTGTATTGCACTGGGCAAAAATATATAATATTTTCCTAAATAAATATGTAGGTTAGCGTTATTTTGTTATTTTCCCTATATTGAAATGAAGGTTGCATTCTTTCGCTAAAAAATGAAAATTATGATGAGCTCAGATACTGGGCTAGAGTTTTTGTGCAAAAATCATTAAGTTAAGAATGAAAAAATCAAATTATCTGTACCTTACATTTTACCTGAAAGGTTATGATGAATTATGAAAACTTCAAAAATATTAATACATTATACATTAAAACTCAATCTTCAGGGGCGGATCCAGGATTTTTCTAGGGGGTTCGAACTTTTCTAGGGGGGGCTACCTCGAACCACAACCACATTATACTCATTTTGCAGAAAAAATGCAACATATTGATGATAAAAACATTACCATTAAATCTATGTTAAGCACCGAGAAAAATTGCTTCATGCTACTTAAAACTGACTTACAGGCACGAAATACACGAATGGACAGGTACATTTTCCAAATTCTAGGGGGGGTCCGGACCCCCCCTGACCCCCTCCGCTGGATCCGCCTACGACCTTAACTTCTCAGCCCGCCTACTTTCTTATTGAAGATCTGGCTGTTTCGTCATGAGGATCACATTCAGGTGACCTTTTCTCATTATACTATTCATGACCCAATCACTTTTAGTTTCCTGTTTACATCATCCACAACAAGCAATTTGAAAAGAGCCGTCCAATTACAGCCAGTGAATAACAACACCTTCATTAGCTACCAAATCTTGGTCAAAAATATAAATTACAAAATCAAGATGCTATTAATAGCGTTTCATCTAGATGAATGCTACGCATTGATTAATCGACACAAAGGTCATCTCAATGTGACCCTCGGAGTGACCCTTAGAGATCCTATACAGAGATTATTAAACTGTTTGCTGCAATGTTTGAGTAACTAACAAGCCACATAAGCACTATCAATATACGACATGGCATTTCACTTATCTTACGGTACATGATTTCTGTTCATTTTAGGCATTCTACCACAGTAACTAACTGGCTAAATAAAAGATCCAACATAAAATTGTGAAAGTGCACTGCATTTTGTTATATTCCAAACCAATATCTACAGCAAAATTACAATCAATGAGAATTACAAGCACTATCATACTTAAACATCAAAAATGTAATTGAACATATTAAAGATAATTTAATAAAAAATGAAATGTTAAGTTGTCAAAAAACTGCAAAAGCAATATTCCAAGAGATCACAATAATGAAAACAACTACTGTGTGACATAATATACTGAAAACAAACTTTTATAAACAAACTTTTATCCTGAAAGTTGCTAAAAAAGTATTCCAAATAATATTCACTTTAAAGAGAAGGAACTATTACTACTTAGGCACCGTGATTAATGATTCTTGAGATAGATTAATCTAAACCCCAAAATGTTTACTCCGCAAAATTTCAGTAGAAATAAAAAGAACATGTACACGAAACTCGAAAAGCATGAAACTTTAAAATGATTGGTCTACTAAACCCCAAAATGTTTACTCCACAAAATTTCAGTAGAAATAAAAAGAACATGTACACGAAACTCGAAAAAAACATCAACAAGAGATGACAGAGACACACAAAAAACTTGACAAACGAAATACTAAGATGACAATGCAATGACAGCGGAGATACAAAGGTTTAAAAGGGAATGTCTTCGTATTAAAGTCTCATTTCATTACGAATATGACAATATAAACTTAATTTAAAATGCTAGGATTAAAAATCTAATCTCATTTATTAATTATACCTATCAACTCTTATTCTTAGGCTTTCAGACTTATTTAACCAGGGCCCGGTTTCACGAAAGCTCTCATAACTTAAATAAATTTAAGATTGTCTTAAATATTTTGGCCGTAACTATGAGTATCTTACTAATTATTTTAAGTGGATTTCACGAAGCCTTTCTTACATAAGTATAAATTTAAGGTTGATATAAGCGACCCAAACTTAAACCAACTAAATTACCTTAGAGTACTACATGTCCAACGTGTTTATTGATCGACTCTATAGCGTAAACGGTTGGACTGTTGAACGTTAAACATCGATTTTGTCTGGCATAGGTTCGAACCGTGAATGTCGATTTTTTTCACTTTTGGTTTATTTTTTATATTTTTGTCAATCATTTGTGTTTTTCTATAATGCACAATTATCTTACTTTTATTTCATTGCTGTACTTGTAGAGTTTAGTATTTTTCGAATTACAATATTGTGCATCAATAAGTGATAAATAGGTTATTAACTGTGGATAATATCAGGGTATAGATATAAGATTCACACGAAATCTCATACCTTTCGGGTCATTATCTAAGTTTAGAAATGAGCTAATTTGGATAACAAAAACTGCAAAATGCATCGCATATTATGATGCCCGTCTTCGCTAGCTAAAAATAAGGTGGTATGTTTAGTTTATTACTAGTAGGTGATAAAACTACCATTTGTTAAACATTTTGTTTACAATTTTTTGAATGTGTGTAAATGTTCCAGACAGTTACACAAAAGCATTACTTGAATTGTAGAGCTCGGACCAGTCAGTTAATGTCCGTTTGGTCGAGTGACAACAATTCCTACATTAAACAGATCGAAAATTGCTTAAAATGGCTTTTGACGATTGATGTCCACCTTACAATATGCTTGACATTTTATTTCTGTCTTACAATAGAGTGATTTTGCATTCAATGCTTGCCTGGACAGTGTGTTAAAATGTATAGCATGTCTTGCACGAATATGATGGTTAGAAACGTTTACATTATCTATGTTTAAAGTGGTTCGACTTTCATTACTTGCATCTGAAAATATTGAACTGTTTATAAAAAATACATTTTTTTTGTTGTTAAAATCTACAAGCTATGAATCTTAAATAAAGACACAACGAATTAATTTAGCATACTTAATAGGTCATGCCCCGTAAGCAAAAATGCTGAATATAGGTGTACATATTTACGCGAAAAATGCGACAAAGTCCCATTTATTGTTGTTTTAAAGTATTTAGATTAGGGGATAATGAAGGAATTGAATAAAGATATGATTGCAATATATTATAATACGATAATAATGATAAAATACCTTTGAATTACGATGCGATTTGGTGACGAATGTGTAATAAAATTAGAATTAATGAAATTGATAAAACTAATTAATCAATTTTCTGTTGGAATGATTGTCATCTCTAAAATCTAAACCCAATGACGATCGATCTAGATATAAAATAATTTATTCGTTTTAATCTGCTAGTAATACTCAACTCCATTAACACTTGAGTCTTGAAGTAGTGCAGAAACTGTCATACTCCGTCTTATTCGTAAGGAGACGAATAAGTTAAACGACGAAATAAATCGTAGCAGATGAAAATCTGTAACTCTCATATATTTTATCTTCCGATATACTTCCTAATCCACCTTAAGTGTCCCTTCGTCGGAATTCATGTCGTTTAGGGACTCTAGAGCCAGTCCAACATAAATTTAGACGCACGTTAACCATTTGTTTATATTTAAGTATTTTTACTTTCAGTTTAATCTACCCATTCACTCGATTAAATTTTCACTCATAACTTAGACTATTTAAGAACGGATTAAATTGTAAAATGTTTGTGAAACGCTCTTAAACTTAAAAATGCTAAAAATAGCAAATTTAAGGTTAATCTAGAAATTTAAGATAGGATTGCGTTCGTGAAACCGGACCCTGCTGTAAAGTAAAAGAAATATAATATAAATGTTTATATATGTACTTTTCCCTATAAATGTTAAATTACAATTTCCTCAGCCTTTTATCTAGTATTCTCAATTACAGAGTATAGTATTTCTAATTATCTGATAATATGTATATATATACCGCATTTGTATAGCGCTCTTTCCATATTGAATAGGGGTGTAACAATACGGTAAAAACCGTATTGCAATATATTGCAATACACGAAACCCGTATTGCAATATACTGCAATATAAGTTTTAACAAGTTTTAACAAGTTTAACAAGTTTATTTATTTACAAACCGGGAGGTCATAGACCCATGCGGTCAACATGTACATAAATGTGACATATATAAGGAAATAAGTTACATATCATACCATATCAACATAAACTTAATAGAGTATAAATATATTGATAATGTATGGACATGGATATTCATCGTAGATGACTTGACCAAGATTTAGTATTCTAGTCCGAAAACGAAATACTAGAATACAGATGGTCAACTCATTTACAACACTATAAACAGTAGAAGATTAATTACATATTTACATAGAATAAGTAAAGTTTAAATGATTATATTGGTAGTACATGAATCTTGATAGTACATGACTTGACCAACATTTAGTATTCTAGTCCGAAAGCGAAAAACTAGAATACAGGTGGACAGTTCATTTACTATTCACTAAGCACTATGAATAAAGGGCGACTACTTTACATAATTTACTAAACACCGGACCGTTGCCGAAAACTGGGCCGAAAACAATTCATTTTACTCATCGTCTATGAGCGTTTGCAGTAACAATTCAAGCGTCTTGTGATCTAGACTACAAATGAAAACGTGAGGTTTATTGACAGCATTTAGTCATTATAGATTCAACATTTTTAATTATATACAAGAGGAAAATGTTTCATTAGATTATACAAATAACCTGTAAATACGAGGATAAACAATGGATGTACATAGAACGTGAAATTCTCAGCTATAAGGATGACTGACACTAGATATCAAGGGGTCTTGATTGATGGATTAACCCAGTCCAATATTTACTTATTTACCTGTGCTTGGCTGTGATATTTAAACCAGTCAAACTTGGTATTTGATACATATTGGATGGGAAAACAACATTGTGTATAGTGCATGATAACAATTAAGTGTTTACAAATGGATTTATCCAATCATGTGACAGAACAAGACAACTATGTTTTACATCACAGGCTGACAGGTATGTCTCTACAAAGAATTACCAGTATATATATATATATCAACATGAAGTAACAATTTTATAATACAATGTTGGTATGTAAGAGCATCAACTCATAAACACCATAGAAACTTACAGTGTGTAATACATAGACATGACAAATATAACTAAGTCCTAAATAGATACTAATCAATATCTTCAATGTACAAACATGTACCTATTGAGTATAAATATATATAAAGGTTATTTAAGATAAAGTATAATAAAGATAAAAAGATCATAATAGAACCTTACAATTGCGTGTTTGTATCAATCGGGTAATGTACACTATTTCTAATGTCAAAGGCCTTCTTGATATAAACACTTAACTTTGTAATCAGAGATTTATTGTCGCTATTCATTAATTCAACAAATTTTAACATACTAGGATTCCTACAGAAATAAATTGGTATATAACTTTTCCTAATGTCTGTATATAGTTTGCACTCTAAAATAAAATGAAATTCATCTTCTAAGATTTGACAGATACTACAAATTCTTTCATTTATTAAGGTAGGTCTTGGTTTATTCCATCTGCCTGTTTCAATATGCAATCTATGAGAAGACATTCTAAGTTTTGACATCCCAAACCTAAATTTTTTAATATTTAGAATATTCAGATAAGGCTGAAATTTAAAATCTGCAACATTTCTATAAAATAAAGCCCTGCTAGAATCATTTAATCTACTGTTCCAATTTTGGATAAAGTTATCACTAATTCTTTGCTTAAATTGGTAGAGGAAAGATTTTACATCACCTAATTGCTGAAAATACCATGCATCATAGAAACCTAATCTACTTAATAAATCTCTTAATAAAGAACACCAATTTTGTTTGTGAGGATATATATCTATATCTGATTTTAACATGTTATAGACTTTTTTATTATACTTGTTATCATCAGTCTGTAATAACTTAATCCAGTATTTAATAATATTGATAAACCGCATAGACTGAAAACTTAATCTCCCCAATTCCCCATAGACAAAATCATTTTGAGTTGTTTTCTTAACCCCAAGTAATCTCTTGCAAAATTGTAGGTGAATTCGTTCAACTGAGTTACCTTGTATAAAGCCCCAAGCTTGACTAGCATAATTTAAGATTGGAGAAATAAGTTTATCAAATAAATCTAACTTGTGTTTTACTGTAATATCAGTAAACTTGTATAAGTATTTATTCAATTTAAAAATAGCTTTTAGAGCTTGGCCAGATAAAACATTTTGTGCATAGGAGAAGGACCCACCAGAAGTAAATACAACACCTAGATATGTAAATTTATCAACAATATCTAGCAGTTCATCATTATAATAAAAACATGTGCTAGATGAAATCCTACCCCCTTTTCTAAAAATCATAACTTTTGTTTTACTTGTGTTAACTACTAATTTCCATGTCTGACAATATTTAAAAAGTATATCCAAGCTTAATTGTAACTCTTCTTTACTATTTGCAAAAATGACAATATCATCTGCATATAAAATTAAAAACATTTTAAATGTATCAACATCGATTCCAGGGAGACCTTTATTGATAAAAACATCTTCTATATCATTTAGAAACATGGCAAAGAGAAAAGGGGACAAACTCTCTCCTTGCCGAACACCTAAAATGCAATCAAATCCCTCACTTAATTTATTATTTAATTTGACTCTAGATTTCACAGAAGAGTACATGGATTTCATTACATTTAGAATATTACCTCTGATACCCAATTTAATAAGTTTTGCCCATAGGTTATCCCTTGTAATATAATCGAAGGCTTTGGTGAAATCTATAAAAGCACAAAATAATTGTTTACCAGAATTTAAAATATGGTTGATGATACCATGCAGTACAAAAATATTATCCACTGTCCCTAAACCTGCCCTAAAACCAGCCTGTGCCTCTATATAAACTTGATATTTTTCAGCCCAACCAGTTAATCTGTTATTTAAAATTCTTGTGAAAAGTTTACCAAGACAACTTAATAAAGTAATGCCGCGAAAATTATTAACATCATTTAAACTATTCTTTTTATGTAATGGAATCACAAACCCTTCTGACCAGGTTGAGGGAAAATAACCAATTTCAAAAATTTTGTTAAAAAGAGTCAAAATATGATTAGACAATATATTGCAATACATATTGTTCTTTGCGTATACATGCATAGCATAAATTAATGCACGAGCATCGTCTTAATTTTATCAACATTGTACATAGATATTTGTATTATCAAATGATCTTCACGTATTACGCAAATGTTTGTATAAGTTAGAAAAAAAAGGTTTTGAATGGACTTTTAAAGATAATTATTCTCTAAAAAGTATCTCAAGTTTCCAAACACATTTTAATATTAATTCAAACATTTAAATTTCAGACTGATAAAACAATCAGTACGGAACATAAGTAGAAAAACCGGTTCAGAGAAAAACGAACCGGTTAAAAACCGTCAGAAGTCGTATTGCAATATTAACCGGTATATCGGTTAACCGTTACACCCCTAATATTGAATATATGTTCAAAAGCGCTTCACTATCATATGCATAATTAGGAATATGAGGGTTTTATTACCGGTATGTTGAAAAACACAGGCCGCCGGCATGGTCCCGAATCAAAAGTACTAAATACACATGTAAATATGATGTTTTTGATTAGGGATCGTCCCGGCCGCCAGTGTTAAAAAGCTATATGTATCTCATATTATACAGTGCCTTTCAAAAGTTTCAAGACAATTAAAACTTTGACAAAAATGATCATGCAAGGTGCTAGTATATTTTATAATAGTTTATTCATATATAACATAGTTCTAATCATATGTTGATCAACTAATTAACAAGGTTATTTAGGTTGGTAACATTTTTCAGACAAAAAATGTAATGTGGAAACCACATTAAAGCCGGACTTAAAAAAATTAGCACAAATTTTCAAAGGGAAATAATCCATAATAAAGCCAGATAGAGTTGCGGTTACTTTCTTATTGTGTTCATCACATAGTATGTTATCATTGTATGAAGTTTCGTAAAGATCTGACAATGAATGACAGGAATATATGCTAATTTGAAACCTTTAACCCAATTGTTAACGACACCGGATGTCCGCCTGACCACCCGCTCACCCAGCCTCCTGCCCATGTTTCACCAAATTATTAGCCGAATTTTTTCATTGAAAAATCCGGCTAAAAATGCTTTTGGGTTTCACTAGAGGACTCCTTGTTCTTCCTTTCAAAAGTAAATAATGCAAATTTATTTATAAAAAAAGGGTGTTAGAGGGAACAGCATAAAACAAAAGTTAAAAAAAGATATATCTTTATAGAGATATTTTGTGCTATGCAGGGTTAACTTCGTTTTAAGTATAATTAATCATATTCTCTGTTCAGTCGTACTGCAAGAAAGTAAAATATCAACAGGTAACCCGTTTTGACTAAGTTACATGCATCTGTGGTTTAATGAACAAAAATGACATGACATTAACGCTTTGAAAACATGTCAGTAGCTGTGAGAAATTTGTAATTAATGTCATTAAAAATAGTATGGCAGTTACATATATATGCAATTACACAGGTATGGCAAATATAAGACATGTCTGTTTTCATTTGATCTGTCGTCATTGCTTTTTATTTGAAAAATAATGGAGTAAAATTTAAAAATTAATTTAGTAAAAGGACTTAATGATCAAACAAGAGTTTATTTATTTATTCATGTTGGGTTTAATGCCGTGTCAATACTTTTTGGTCATTTTACAGCATCCAGCGCACCTAACCTAGCATTCCTGGACTTGAACAATTTCTCAACAGCTAAAGAAAGCACATAAATTTACACAAAACAACAGTTAGAGCTGTCATCGTTTCCAACGATATTGCTGTATCGTTGATATTTATTTTTCGATCAATAATCGATATGTATTTTGAAATATCGATAATAACGCCTATATTATAGGTAAATAAAAAAAGTAGTCTTAAGGGTCAAATTTTAGAGACAAATCTTCTATCGTAAGATGAAACAGGTGCGCTGTCCTAATATTGACTGTTACGTCTAAAACATTAACGGCACGCCCATTGAGGAACTTATTAGTTCTAGTCGACAGAAGGTATAACATTCATGACAAATATATATCTATTATGAGTTTATGACAACATGAATAGTATGTATAGTACTGCGGTGAATGTATCGATATATATCGATGTATCGTCAATATTAATTTCTCGATATCGTCGATACACTTTGAGCCCTGTTTCAATGACAGCTCTGCAGTTAGTAATCTCATACAGGTTTTTGAAAGCATGACCAAATGACATGGTCAAGATAAATGATAAGATGGGTTTGTGTCCGAGAAAAATTAGGGTGATTACTAGGTATATATAATAGACACCACAACACATTTATTATAAAGATTTATTGTCTAGACAAATATAAATATGTAATAAAACCAATGAGTAATAATATCATATTATATATAGTAATATAATAATAAATTAATTACAATCATCATTGATAATAAACATATTATTATAAGACACCCAATATTAATATTATACATCATTACTTGTTGGCTGGAATGGTGACAATCATTAGGTTAAAGGTCATTCCATGATGTTGCTTTCAAGGTCACACTTTGTAACAAGGCTATTTCACTTAAGGAAGAATTTTCCTGGTGTTTTTTTATCTTAAATGTTTCCAAAATGACTTGTAATAAAAAAAATTAAAATTGTGTTTAGTGAAAGATCAGTGTTGAAGTTTAGTCCAGGTTTATCAAGATCAACAAGATCGCAAACATTAGTCTTCAAATACTGACGAAGACACCCCGAAATGCATTGGAGGAACTCTATTTCAAAAATGTGTAGAAAATATTTTCAAAAACATCCAAGAAGAGCCACAAAGAATAATTTCTTTAAACCAGTCACTGTGAAACTCGAACAGTTTATAACTAGCCAGTAGATACCATGAAAATCAAAATTTACAGGACTGCACCAAGTCCTATAGGACTAAGGACACTTAACAAGTTTTGATTGAAAACTGTGTGAATGAGATCTAACTCTATGCTAGACAGTGGGTCCTGTAAAACCTACAGTTCTAGGAGAACCTTCTAATTTTTACAGGATTTGTCTGTTTGTTTGCCATGTTTGGCAGTGACTGCTTTGAACCACACTTTAACATCAAATTGTCTACAAACCATGTCAGCATGAATCATTGTATTAGTTACAGTACTAAATTTGGTTAAAACATTTGACCTTGATGTGACCTCATTATAATTGCAAATGAGATTTTCCTATTTCAGCATAATTAGTTTATAAACTGAACAATTTATATACATGTACATATTATAGTAAAGATTTCTAACTATCTATATATAATACATGTAGTATATACAAGATAAGTGAATGTTGACTAAATTTAAGGGCAAAAACAACAACAGTCAATGTGACCAAGTATGATAGCTTGATGAACCCACAATACATTTTACTTTTTAAAGTATGCCAGACAAACTTTACAAACAGCAATGTCATGGGCAAATGTTCAAAATTTTCAGAATCCTGAAATTTCTCACTGAGTGAGAGTTCTTATTTTATGTTAATGATACAGAAATTTCAAGACTGACTATGTCTTGAGCATAGGCGTATGCCTCCCCCCTTAAAATTGCCCAAGCAAAGGTTTTTTTTCAAAATTACATGTATCATAAAATATATGATATTTATAGGAAACTATATGAAATAATTCGCGGGTTTAGCGCAAGACGGTTGTAACTCCCTCTTTTCTCATAATGAGTTACGACCATCTTCCACTTAACCCGCGGAATATCAATGGGTTTTTTCGCATACTAGTAATACAAAACTGGGAATACACTAATTCAAGGACAATTCCTTCAAATTGTTTGTAAGATTTAAACATGATCCAACGGCTGTTAGAAAATTATGTGATGCTTTTATTGTATACCCTGGGAACGAATAGTTTAGGTTCTGAAAATGTGCCTCAATCTCTTAGAAATGAACTTTGGGGGCAACAGCCCCCTCCCCCTGGACCGCTGGTCAGGGCTTTGCCAAGGACCCATAGGGTCCCTTAAAAACAACACCTTGACCTCCAGGTTGTTCGTTTTCCGCTCCCCGTAACTTAAATTTTCTGCCCCCATAACTGGAAATGCTGGATCGGCCTATAATGAGCATCAAAAGTCTTAGATTTGTTGCCAGATGCGCTATCAACTGAGCAAACCATGAGGGCATCAACTTTAATATGAAAAACTCTGTTTATTATAACAACCATCAGAAATGTAATATGTGAAAACTTCAATTAATTTTGTTTCAAAGCCAATTAGTCCCAATCTCTATTTTACACATCTAACTTTCAATGTTAGCAAGACAAACAATTAGTATAACTAGGTTACTAAGTAATATGACCCTAGTCACAGTTTAAGTTGTAAAATTATTTGACATCATTGTAAGTCACTAGGTAACAATGTATATATTATATAGTGGCTAGAAAACTTGGTTTTATCTTATCATTTTAGTAATACATTACTCACAGGAAATGGTAGGATTCCATGGAAGTATCTAGCTGGGGGAAGCAGTCAAACTCCCTACCTCTCAAACCTCTTGATCTTTTCTGTATACTCAGTGAAATAGACACAATACAAACAAGATTCAATTTTAGTATTATTAACTGTAGAAAAAAATATTGCTATATGACTCAGTATGAGTAATTGCAAGTGTTAACTAATTAATGTGTATGATAATTTACAAGGGTAACTTGTAAGCCCTATTCATTCTAGATTAAATATTTATTTATTTATTATAGTCTCACATTGCACGTTACACAATATAATACAATTAAAACATATATACAGATAAAACTCTAACTAATAACAACATACAATCCTTTCTAAATAGAAATATGAGAGACTGTTATCAATTTAAACAATACAAATTAACAAATATTACATTATAATCAAAAGTAAAAATATACGCATAAGACAAATGCATAATGAATTAACCAACAATTGAACGAATGAACAAATGAACAAACAACAAATAAAGAACTGAGGAAGAATCCAAACAACAAACAATCTATAGTATGAACCAATACACAAATGGATGAATATACTGTTTTTTTTGTACGTTTTTTTGTTTGTCCTATTCAACACATATATAAGTTATATATACGACGGCAAGCTCTTCCTACTATAGGTTTCCTGGGAACTTTTTCTATCACCAGTACTAAATTACACTACCAAGAGGTCGACAACTCATATATAGGGTATGACCTACCGCGACCGAGCTCCAAACTGCGATTCGAAGTCAGACATGCTAACCACTACGCTATATGGCCACATCTATTGAATAAACTGTATTACTATACTTATGTCAATTTGATATCTAGTCATTACTATCATAATTGCATAATATAAAGAATAAAAATAACTACAAAACATATTTTAGCTCATGATGATGAGTGGATTACACTATTCTAAAGCCCCAGGAATACAACTGAAGCTGGGACTAAATAACAGTGTTAGAAATAAGCACTTGTCCGGGCTAGAATCTGAGAAAATTTAAATTAAGGGACTTAGATCCATCCTTGAAATCAACAAGAAAGTGCAAGTACTGTTACACTAATGAACAATACCATAAACAATCCTATAACACTGTGGGCACAGATATATATTTTTATTATTTATTTCAAATAATTTATCATTTCTTTCAAAAACTACATTAATAATCACACTTGACATAATGACACATTCCATGACAATTTACCCAAATGAATAACTTTGAAGTTCTATTTATTATATACATTTTCTACAATATAATTTACTCAGTATAGTGAGGTTCAAAAGTCATCTTTTTTGTACTATATAATAATAAACATGTTAACCTAAAAATTTGATTCATAAAATAATTCCCATGAATGACTCAACATAATTTGTTCATAACCCTAAAACTGTTTTCACAACATAGGCCTCCTGAGCCAGTTGCTTTGAGAGATACCTAGAGCTAACAAGTGCTTCATAGGGCTCCATAGCAATTTTCTAAATTGCTTTGCAATATTATAGCGCTAGCTACCATAATTACAAAAAATATACATTAAATTTCATTGCCATGGTAACAGAATACATTAAATGATATAACACATTCTGACATAATATAGGACATCAAATGACTATATGCACAAAAGGATACAGGATTTGAAAATTAAAAAGAAATATTATACAAACTATAAAAAAATATATAAAAATGAATGAAAATAAACCTACCTTAATTTAGACCCCATTATCACTCAAGTGTTAGGATGTATGCTCTATCAAACTGTATTAAACTCCATGAATAATATCATTGTTCACATACAATTTATTCAATTATTTTTCAATTAACTCTCCCATCATTTTATATAAATCTCAGGTTTCATAATGAGCTCTGTATACTGGTACCAGAGACATTAGTATGACTCTCCTTACAACCTGTGGTGTCGTCTTGGCTAACATTTGATAACACGAGATAACATTAGTAATGAGCTGGTTAAAATTTCAATGATAACATAGTTATGTTATTATCCAGTGTTTTTATACCAATTAACAGGCATTGTTATACACATAAACCACACAAATTAATCAAAATAATAAATAAATTCAAATTATTTTTTCAAACCCTATTGTTTCCAATAAATCAAAATTCCCATACTTTCCAATGAACAACAGTTTCAATTTACAATAGGTCCTATAAATTCCAATAAACAAGAGGTCCTATAAATTCCAATAAACAATAGTGCCTATAAATTTCAATAAACAAAAGTGCCTATAAATTCCAATAAACAATAGTGCCTATAAATTTCAATAAACAAGAGCGCCTATAAATTCCAATAAACAAAAGTGCCTATAAATTCCAATAAACAAAAGTGCCTATAAATTCCAATAAACAAGAGTGCCTACAAATTTTAATTTACAATAAGTCCTATGAATTCTGATAAACAATATTCAATTGTAGCATTAACTATTGTTTATCATAATGTCTGTTTGTAGTACATTATATATATATAATAATAACATAGTTGTAGTATGTTATGTTTTATTACTATGTCATGACTATATATCAACTATATATATACTTTATTTGACCACTGTAACATGTAAATAATGTCCAGTGACATGAGCATAAGTGATTTACTGTGTTCAGAGGTTCGATATTCACATAGTTGTACAAGTTTTTTTCAATAGAGCTGATAAAAATCACACTGACGTGACCATGGGGGGTTGTGATCAGTGTCGGGTTGTCTTTGCAATGAAGAAGTCACACAAAACTCATAAATTTTAAAGTTAAAACTAAGTTTCCATCCATTTATTACATTGTTTATCTTATCGTTTTTGAACTTAGAAAATGAATTGATTTTCATTATACATAATAGTTATATCTATATTTATATACCCACTCTATCTTATTTTACATTGTAATTCCCCGTAACTCTATAACTCTATTGTCAATATTGTATTCTGTTAACCATTAACACTTATCTCACATGTTGTTACTTTATATAATGTAACCTGTGTTCACTATAATAAAGAATATGTTCTGTTCTGTTCTGTTCTGTTCTGTACGAGACACTGCACCTAGACAAATTAACTCACTTCAATAAAAAAAAAACGACCTCCCATAAAAACCTTGGGTTTTTAACTTTTATGGAACTTCCAGACATTTTTTTTTCATTCATATCCCACAGGTGATCTTTGTCTGTGACTCTTATATAAAATATATAACATATGACAGTTTGATTAATTTTAAAAACATTTCTGTTTTAAATTTCTAAATATTTCCCAAAATTAATTTTTATCAAAAAGTTATTTAGATATTGATTTTTTTATATAATATTTAGTACAAGATCAATCAAGTGAGTAGTAATAGTATATCATTATAAGTAGACTAAATTACATGCGCAATTACATTCTATCGTTTCATTGAATAAATCTTGCATAGATCTATAAGTTGATTTCATAAAAAAAATACAAGTAATTAATCATAATTTACTTGATAAACATTCCATATTATATTTTATCTATGTTAAACACAGAGGAGAGCAAAGCGAGCAATAGATCAAAGCGCTGATAGCGCTGTCAGACATGGGGTTTTGGTAGAGTATATGGCTGTATACAACTCATGGAAGTCATACAAGGGACCTTTACCTTACATAAACTAGATAAGATGTACAAGTGCTTCTTATCGTTAGCTTGTTAACGCGTAATGCGGACTATATTAATTGCAGTGGTAATTATCCCTTTACTTGCGCGCGCACAACCGAATGTAATCGTCCGCGACAAATTTTGATGAGGATTTGCCACAGTCCACTACTAAACATGGGGAAACCCCATTTAAAAATTGCTGCATGCTTCTTAAAAATGGTATACAGTTCAAAAATACACTCATGGACAGGTACATTTGGGAAATGGGGGGGTCCGGACCCCAGGACCCCTGCTGGATCTGACTATGACCTAGCTAGAAAGTGACTTTTTATTAGCAATTTTATTTCTTGACCGTAGGTGCCATTCAGTAGATACCCTCTATCATGGATGTGAAATCGTTCACAATTAAGTTAATCAATACAACAATTAATACGTAATGATAGTACACGATTTAATTTATAATCTGTAATTATTTTTCCATATTCAGATATGCCCTGACGGCAAAAAATCAAAGTCCACTCAGTTATCGCGGCCATAAATCTTCTTAACAGGTTTGGTTAAGATTAGATGCAGGCCAGCAGTCCCTGGAGTCTGATCATCATGTCGGCTAATACTATGTTAGGGCATTTATTGGTAAATTGTATTCAACTTTCGGTTTGTCCATACATTGATCTTGCTGATTTAGATACTTGAATATTGATAGAAAGTACAGACATACTGGGGTGAGTATTTAAAACAGCAGGATAGATATATATGTATGTGCCACTGACAGTTAAATAAATTTCATCAATATAATTATTGACACCAATAATAACTGGTAGATTGTGACCATCTCATGCATCTGGGATGTGAATTTATCACAGTTTACCATCTCTACCCATCGGTATATTGAGCTAAAAAACACGCAGCTGCCAAAAACCTTGGACTTTAGAATATTTGTTCAGTCTAGTGATAATAAATATTTTTATATAGTTGGGCTAGTTATTAAACTTCCCCTTTACTTATAATATATATAACAATAAACCAGGCTAGTGCTCCATAATTTGTGATTGAAGTCAGAGTTAACTTATAGCAGATATAGTTAAATGACAAAAAAGTCAGAAAATATAGCTATCCTCTTCTCCAAATCATCTACATTTAATCATCTAACCCAAAATGAAATCATGTAATGTTATCTAGTTTAATGTAAGTTTATTTATTTATTGGAGTTAACGCCGTATCAACACAATTTTAGGTCATTTCACGGCGTCCAGCACACCTAACCTAGCTTTCCTGGACCATTGTCTATAACCAGTACTCACCTACCCTTCCACAAGGCCGGAAACTTCTCCATATTATCTAATCAATGGAGGAAAATCGACATTATTGTCAAATTTTCATGGAAGGGTAAAACCTCCCCGGGTGGGATTCGAACCCGCATCCCCTCGGGCACGAGTATCCAAATCCCGGCGCGCTACCAACTGTTTAATGTAAGACTTCCTTATTAAAACATGGCCTGTAATCACAGTGAAGTTCCACAATTCGGACTATTAAAATTCATAGTTCTTAAAACGGGAATAGCCTGACTATAGAATTCTCGTTCTCACAGGTTATCAAGATTATCTATCTAAAATCTAGAATCTTGATAGTCTCTGAGTACGATAATGTACTATAGGGACATTTTAAGCATTTGGGGCTAAAATATTGTAAAAATGACATGATTTTTACATGGGGTTTCCCCATGTTTAGTAGTGGACTGTGGCAAATCCACATCAAAATTTGTCGCGGACGATTACATTCGGTTGTGCGCGCGCACATAAAGGGATAATTACCACTGCAATTAAAATAGTCCGAATTACGCGTTAACAAGCAGACGATAAGTAGTCTTTATAGTGGAACATTACTGTAATGATAAAACAACATCACCGTGTTTTTTGTAACTTACCTTCCTAAATCATCTGTCAGGCTCAGGTTAGATAACTCCGAGATATCCATACTTAGATTAAAATCCATCACCATTAAATATATATCTAATATCCAATATATATTCACTATACTATTAAATGACAAAGCAAAAACATTGTGAGTCAAGTTAATGAAATGCAAACTATAAACATTAATATAGATTACTTATATCGATGTAGATCAGAAGATGTTGCTGAAGGCAATTAAAGCAAAAAAATCGTCAAATCAACAAAATGTCAACTAAACCTATTATCTTGCTGATCAATGTCACTTTAATCATTAAGAAAAGTTAACACTAAATCGAAAATACTATAAGTTTATCATCTCAATCAATGTATTCAGATAAATTTACACTTAAATATCAATGATCAGGCCTGATCATTTACAAAGTATGTACAACGTGAAATGATACCCTCTGGCTTACATCTTCACTTTATGAATCCATTATAAAATTGACAGCCAAATGTTTGACTTTCTTACCTTTTGACTTTGACCAGTGCAGGTATATTGGTTATAACTGTTAAGTCATTTGACCTTTCTTTACAATGACTTCACCCAAAGACCCTACAGCGGAAAGAAACTTAAACCTATAAAAGTGACATTAAAGTCAAACATATTCAGTGAACTTAATTGATGTTTTAATTGATGTTTTAATTGATATTTTTAAGTACATACATTGTTGTACTAGTTATTATTGCATACTGAGTTCCATTTAAAAAAAATTAAAATGGAAACTGAGGATTGATACAACAGAAGACAGTTCGAGATGTGAATACCCACAATGCTCTGCAGTGCATACATGCAGGGTCTATAGTCACGTGATCTTATACAGTTACTAATAAAGTAAAGAGCAAATGGTTTTAGTCAATTTCTGTATTGACAGATAATTGAATGACATCATGTAGGGCATTAAATGATCACAACCTTTTTCCCCAGAAAATTCCAAAAGTCCCAATCCCATGAATATTATTAGTTAGTTCTCGAATCCTTCACAAGCGAATATAGCGGTTGATTAGGTCATTTGCGTAATAGATTGGGCCCAGGAAACGGATTTTAAGTATTATTGTCTTCACTACAAAACCAAATAAATGTACAAGAGTTTTACAGCACTAGTACAATAAAGTAAGGTAACTAATGTTTTACTATTCAATTCTAAAAGTTCTGGTGATGCAACATGTACTAGATTTGCAATTATGAATTAAACGATACACTTAATGTATATTTGTCTATAACTCATTGACTATGTTACATTAATGTTAAAAATTATAATTAATGATTACTTAATACCCAAATTGACTTTTGACTTGAAATTTTCTTGTTAAGATTTCTGTATGAAAGTTTACTTGGGTTATGCCTGTATTTAGATCTACTTTAGTGGAAAATTTCAAACTAATCATATCAAAATCTGCGCTAGATTTTCAGATTCGCAAATATATTCAAGATTAAATCATTTAACAAAAACTGCTTTTACAACTTTTGGAAATTCAATTCACTACAATGCAAGTTATAAGTGTAAGAAGGAACTTTGAGATCAATGCATGAATTATTTAACTTAATTAAGTGTTTTCAAGTTATTGTTGAACACTATGCAACTGTCGCAAATGGCGCAAACATGGAATAACAATACATTGTACTGATTTAAACTAACTCAAAAGAACTTTTGTACATATGATTTAAAAAATAGATATTCGTATGATTAATGTTTGGACCAATGAAGGTTTAATAGGATCTAACAATTACAACAGGAACATTTATGTCAAATTACTGTGTCGGTGTCGGAAACATGAATTTCCGTTATAACGGATACAAATAATGTACAAAATGTTTCGTTCCCATAAAATATGTCGGTATAACGAGAATGTCTTTGTAACGGATGTCTTTGTATCGAGATCTGACTGTATGTGTCTTTATTTTATAAAATTACCTTCATAACAACGACGTTAATATTACGTTGCGCTGACGTTGAGATTTTGCGTTATGTATGTAATGTTCTTGTAAATTAAATTTTGTAGTTTCATTCCTGTTATTAATTAATTTCTTGTGACACTCAGCATCTGATCTATTCAAAATGAATTAAACATAAGTCATTCAAAATCCGCTTCTACTTATTTTTGCAACAAATGTTTCAATCACAACGTCAGCGCAACGTAATATTAACGTCGTAAATTCTTACACATGGTGTAAATATCATTATATTAAATTTCGTCGCTAAAAATGTATACCCAATATAAAATAATGTATGTGAAGATAGCAGTAACATCAATACAGCAGTACAACAGTAAACCCTTACTAATAGAATTTTCATCAGGACAGCAGTACCACAGTAAATCCCTACTGATAGAATTTTCAACAGTACAGCAGTACAACAGTAAACCCTTACTGATAGAATTTTCATCAGGACAGCAGTACAATCTCCGTAAACAGATATCCTGTAGAGCATTGTCGTACAGGATCTCTACTGTCTCCGTGGAAGGTCACGTCGAGATGAACTTTGTATCGAAAAATCAATAGGTAGCTTTCATCTAGACGAAAACACTATTAATCACATTTTGATTTCGTTATTTCTATTTTTAGACCAAGGTTGGCAAGCTAATTTAACAGCGGTATTATTCACAGTCTGCGATTGGACGGCTCATTTCAAATTGCGTGACGTAGACGATGTAAACAAGTTACGTATCATAACAATCTCGTCAGGAATATTATGATGAGAAAAGGTCATCTGAACGTGACCTTCGTTTGAAAAAGGCCAGATCTAGATTAGCGAGTAGGCGAGCGGAAAATTTTAGATCGGGTTTTTTCAGATTGGACAGCAGTACAACAGTAAACCCTTACTGATAGAATTTTCATCAGGACAGCAATGCAACAGTAAATCCCTACCGATAGAATTTTCGTCAGGACAGCAGAACCACAGTAAAGCATTACTGATAGAATTTTCATCAGGAGTACCACAGTAAATCCTTACTGATAGAATTTTCATCAGGACAGCAGTACAACAGTAAATCCTTACTGATAGAATTTTCATCAGGACAGCAGTACAACAGTAAATCCTTACTGATAGAATTTTCATCAGGACAGCAGTACAACAGTAAATCCTTACTGATAGAATTTTCATCAGGACAGCAGTACAACAGTAAACCCTTACTGATAGAATTTTCATCAGGACAGCAGTACAACAGTAAATCCTTACTGATGGAATTTTCAACAGTACAGCAGTACAACAGTAAATCCTTACTGATAGAATTTTCAACAGTACAGCAGTACAACAGTAAACCCTTTCTGATAGAATTGATTGGAATGCTGACCCGGTCATTGCCATGGATTACAAAAACTAGCAGTAACTTGCAATAGCGAAGTTAAATTTTGAACGAAGTACGTGAACATAACCAACGCTCAGAGCTCTTATTTTTACCAGTATTAAAACATTTTATGTTAATATAATCATCATTTTTTTCTTTATTTTGATATGAATTATCATTGATCTGTATCCATATTTGCAGCAGATATTGACATTGAAGATAAGTCCTATTTGCACATTTAATTCAAACCCCGAGTAGAGAATTCGAATGAAAATTGAAAAAATGTGGTAATAAAACTCGTCCAGTGTGAAATACTTACACGCACTGGTTGACATGTTATAAAAGCGATGTCATTTTGAAATTAAAAGTTATTTGTAGAACAGCATATGTTTCATTATAATAACTTGTGCAATCATTAATTGGTAACTTTTTTACTTACTTAATGTGGCGTCCTGTTAGACCGTATATGTCACAGAACGTATATAGCACGCGAGTGTGAAATATTAGGTTGAATATGTCACGCGTGTCTCATGTGACATATACGTTTGAGTTATGAGACAAGTGTTGATCAAATTTGATCCACCCTCGTATACGTTTGCCACAAGCGTTCCAATGGGTTTAAATCAGGACTCATTGCAGTCCGGTGAATGTTGGTGATAGCATTCCATTGCGAAAACTATGTTACAGTATGGGGCTCAGTGCGGTATGGCATAATCGTTCATGTACTGAAAGTCAATAAATGATTTACAAAATGGTCCGCTACGACTGGATGTAGCATGTCACGTACATAAGTATTATCTGTCAGATTGCCTTGGACAGTTACCATATCTAACTTACAGTCATGGGACAAACAACCCCGCGTCATAACTGATCCAACACCAAGAGGAACTGTAGAAAGAATGATTTTGGTATGTTACATACTTAGAATGTTCTTCCATGCACGAATACGCCCGTCTATGGCGTGTAGAAAAAATTGCTTCCGTCTTTCTTCATGACCTGAGGTTCCAACCATACCTTGCCAAGCACCGTGTCAGGCGGTTCCGGAGATGAACAGTCAGGCGCACAACTGACTACGCCTATCTGTTGGTTCTAAAAGTTTCATGTAGTTCAAGTTAAAAACAGTAAACTATTATTTTGAAAAAAATAATTGGTGAGTTTAGCACCGACCACGAATAGATAAACAGTAATTACTAGGGGTGTAACGGTTAACCGATATACCGGTTAATATTGCAATACAGGTTCTAACGGTTTTTAACCGGTTCGTTTTTCTCTGAACCGGTTTTACTAGTTATGTTTCATACTGATTATTTTTATCAGAGTCTAAAATTTAAATGTTTGAATAAATGTTAAAATGTGTTCGGAAACTTGAAATATTTTTCGTAAAGTGAGAGATTAATTATCTTTGAAAGTCCATTCAAAACCTTTTTTCTAACTTATTCAAACATTTGCGTAATACGTGTAGATCATTTGAAAATACAAACATCTATGTACAATGTTGATAAAATCAAGACGATGCCCATGCATTAATTTATGATATGCATGTATGCGCAAAGAACAATATGTATTGCAATATAGTGCAATACAGTTTTTACCGTATTGTTACACCCGTAGTAATTACAATGCATTTTGTGCATACTTCACCGTCTAATATAGAATGGTACTTTGTGGGATTATTTTACCCGATATAGACTGGTTGCATCAGCGGCCACAAAGAAGGTTCGAGGGTTTACACAAAATTTTGAAAGATAAACATATCGACATACTAGTATAAGTAGTTCGGATCTACAGTTTTTTATTTCTAGATCTCTGTCCAAATTGATGGTACCTGCTTGCAAGTAGAAGCCTGTATCCAGTCATGAGAACGTTTCTTTTCAAAATTATAGACATATTATATTTATATGGTCTTGCTCGGGAGAAAAAAGCCCAATATATATTCAAAACTAATTAATCTAGCCAACTACCAGACTTCAATAAAAATGAAATCTTGCCCGATGGTCTGGGGAAGATGTTTTTGACGGGGTCTCCGCACCGTTCGGCTGGGTGTGTGTTATTATGCGTAACTATGCGTTTATTGTCATGAATGTCGGTTTCAAGTCAAAATTGAAGAAACAATGACGGCAGCGATGGTTAATGCTATTCTTTTATTGCATCAGTCACGACATCACGTGATCTAATGACGTAATAACACTGAAGAGTAGCATAAAAAGTCTGAGAAAGTTATGTGCTGTATGACGTGAAGAGATTGGAATCGTTCAAAATGATCAAATCAAATAGTTTGATGTAAAAATATAATTGAAAACAATCAATAGGCGGTTCTGGCGGGGGTCCGGACTATGGAATTTCCAAAATATACCCTTAACATTGATTTAATGGTTATGTAGTTTCTATTATTTATATATTGCATTATTCTGCAAAAAGGGTACAATGTGGTTGTGGTTTGAAAGTTTGGACCCCCCTAGAAAAATCCGCCCCTGACAATCGCTTTATCTACAACTCGGTTGAATCTGACAAGAACTTTGAGTCGAGGCAGATTAACCGGTGTTTTCTTTCTTGAAGCCGAAGCATTAATTAATGATGTCACAGTCAAGCGGTATTGCCACCGTGGCGCCCATAGACATAAAAGTTGAATGTCAGTGAAAACAATGATTGATACCATTGAATTTATCCCATCACAAACAAAATTTTATCAAGAAGCCAATCCTGATTTTTAGAGATTTGCGTAAGTAGTTCGTTGCTAATACATATGTTACAGCATCAATTTATCAACTGACTTTCCTTAAACTGTTTTTGACATTCAATGTAGTTTCTGGGTGGAATATATAATAGAACAATTACAAGAAATCTGACAATAATGGATGGTTTATACAATATATATCACTGTAATTGTTTTATACAATATACTTGTACATATATAGGTTTTCACGTTTATTCAAATATATCTAAATAAGTACAAATAGATACATGTGTATATAATATATACATTCATAAGTACAAATAGATACATGTGCATACAATATATACATTCATAAGTACAAATAGATACATGTGCATATAATATATACATTCATAAGTACAAATATATACATGTGCATATAATATATACATTCATAAGTACAAATAGATACATGTACATATAATATATACATTCATAAGTACAAATAGATACATGTGCATATAATATATACATTCATAAGTACAAATAGATACATGTGCATATAAAATATACATTCATAAGTACAAATAGATACATGCACATATAATATATACATTCATAAGTACAAATAGATACATGTACATCTAATATATACATTCATAAGTACAAATAGATACATGTACATCTAATATATACATTCATAAGTACAAATAGATACATGTACATCTAATATATACATTTGATGAAGAAGCAATCTCCATAAACAGAATATCCTGTAGAGCGTTGTCGTCGACGATCGGAAAATTTTAGATCAAGTTTTGATCAGGTTCATGAAGAAGGTACACAATAATTTATTTGCAAAGATAGTACCTCTTTGTTTTCTCTTTGTATTCAATCTCCTAGAAAAAACTATTTAAGATGATGTATTCATATATCATTGTAAACCATTAACTTTACGTTTTCTATTTATTCTATTTCTGCTACAATATTAACTTAGACTTATACAAATTAATGTTCATACACTCCATCAGATTTCTACTCGCCTCACATACAATAAAATTACTCTTCCGAACAAACAAATCATACACATTTAGATCAAGACAAATTGGATGCTGTTTATATACAAAACATTTGAACATTGCTTTTTCCAGAAGAGGAAAACGCCATTTGTTTGGTCGCCATTTTGTTTACATCATGTTACTAAAAAAAGATGTTATGAAAGCCATAGGGCGTACTCGATTGGAAATTCCGACTGTTAGAACTAAGAGAATTCCAAGAATTCGAGTGCGTCGGAACCGTGTTCTGGCAGCGTTCTACCCATTCCACCGAAGGCGTGCTCGTTTGGGCTGTCGGAACTGTGCCAGAATCAAATTCCGACTCTTCCACGGAATCTGCCAAACGAGTGAAATTGGATGTCGGAACTTAATCAAAAGACAATCGGTCGCGGTCTGTACTATACCCAAGATGGCGGCGGCATCACTGCAAACATGCAAGTTTGGTGTTTTGAAAGCGAAGGTTGTTACAATTATGCTTTGCCCGATTGTCTACGATAACAATTTAACTATTTGCTATAAATGTAGTAAGAATGCTACGAATATTGCCTTTTGATTCAGTTCCGACGTCCAATTTCACTCGTTTGGCAGATTCTGGTAAATGTTGACGATTGCATAACCCTAATTGACATTTAATTATAAAGCCAACTTTTAAACAACGTGTGCAATGGTTTTCCAAGACAGTTGCTGAACTTAAGGGATTCATAGTTACTTGAGTGCATTATAGTTATTGTGACTTACAAGTGTGACTACACACAGTCATCTCTAAAAAGTTCTCTCGAAAAAAATTGACTTAAAGAGTAATATGCCGCAAATAATTTTGCAATAATAATAAAGCTTAATCATTTAATATAGTTTGAATTGTATAAATGAATAATTGAAAAAAAAATCTTATTAATTATCTTATTAGGCCACAACAAGATGATCATATGTTCTACGGATTTTTCTGGAAAAAAAATGGGGCGAGCGAGCGAAGACAAAAAAATAAAAAGTCTTTATTCACTTGCTTTATATTGCGGTTTGACCAAATTTTTATGAGCGAGCGAGGAAATAAAATTTTTTTTTGTAAAAACCGTCAAAATTAAGGTGCGAGCGAATCCATAGAACATATGATCAATTTGTTGTGGCCTTAGCTTTTAGTATATGTAAAATAGATCTTAGAGTTCTTACTTCAATTCTACATCTTGTTACGATTTAGTTAATCCTATTAAATGACATGCAGTTGGATTTCATTATAATTGGCCTTAAAATACCAAATACAATGATAAGTATTATCAATATATTCCATTACATCATAGAAATTAAGAGCACATTGTGGTAACTGATGTAAGAAAACAGGTGATTTTTGCTTCTAAAAGCTGTGAAATTTGGTGTTACGACAGTTTATTTTGCTAAGCCGTCGATATCTTGAGTATCAACAGTTTTTTATAGATTTCTCTGCGATGAAAATGTGACACATGAAGATTATAGACTAAATGTTAAAATAGTCAAAGCTACGCTCACTATGAGACAATAAAATCAATTTTCATAGACATTTACTACATTACTTGCCTCTGTCTCTTTTTACAATTGATCTGTACTATGGTCACATCAATAACGCAGACAGTTTCCTTTTTGAAGCAATATAAACAGTAGAGAACAATAAATGTTTCAGGTCTTCTCGGGAGAACGTAGTTCTAGTCATTTCTATATTTAAAATGTCAACTCTCCGTCACTGATTCTAAGGAATATAGACAGTCTGAAGTAGATTCAGTTTTTATGTTCTTTCGCAGAAGAAAATATTGGAGGAATCATTTCTCCTGTTACAAGAAAAGCTAGAAAACCAAATTGTTTCGATATTTTCTAATATTGGCGATTAGTGAGTGGAAATGATGATACAAATAATGTTGACAGTGTAACATACATCAAGTTAAATCAACCAACAACAATTCCTATAAATCTTTTGTTGGATTTTGAGTTATTGCTCATCTGAAATGGTTTTGATCTTGGTGCTCTTTTCTGATCATTTGGAGTATCTCTTACTTTATGGAAAACATCCGCTGTATGAGAAATGTTCTTGAATGGGTGTTGTGAGGATAAAAAATAATTGTTCGATGTTTACCTGAACGGTATTTGTGGATATACAACGTAGATGTTTGATTTCTTTTTGATTTCATGTTTTTTTGTGAGGAGAAAACACAACTGTTTTACTTTTTCTTGACTGGTTTATTTGAATGGTATTTGACTATTTGTGGATATACGACTTCAATGTTTGATTTATTTTTGAAATGTTATCGTAAGGATAAAACATAATTGACTCTTTCGTGAATGGTTTATGCAAAGACAAAAATAATTATTTGACTTTTTCCTAAATTGTTAAGGCGAGGACTAAACATAATTGTTTGACCCTTTCTTGGATTGTTTATGCGAAGGTAAAACATAATTGTTTTACTGTTTCTTTAATGGTTAATGAGAGGACAAAACATAATTGGTTGGGCCTTTATTGAATGCTTTTGTGAGCTAACGATCTGTATATGTAAATATATGGTTTGATTATGGTGGAATGGAATAGTTTGAAATAAAAATATGCATGAAGAAAGTGATGAAAACTGATTGGAAATACTCAGTTAACGAATGGCATTCTTGCTGATTTGTTTTCTACTTGGAGTAATAAAACAAAGTAAGTAATTTTGTGTTATCCAATGATTATTTGGTACTCGTATATTTGTATGTTTTTATATTAATTTATTTTAGCTCGATTGTGAAACAAGTTCTTACAACTTAGATTAATCACTTTCGAGTCCACATCCTGGTCTTCATGTACTGAGCTAGTAGCATAAATATTCTTGCTCAAGGACACAATGTAGTAAGTTTTGAGTGGGATTTGAACCAACACAGAGCTGGCTATACAATTATTACCAGTCCAACGTCGCAATCGCTCGGCATCACCCGCTCCAAATTAATTTGTATTATTCATTTGAATTAACTATAAGAACTGTGTTTGCCTTCCAAGAATCGTTGATCGTTAATTTGTTATATATAGCAATGAGTAACGTATATTTACTATGCGATACTGCTGTTAAATTGCATTCTCGCTCCCAAAGAATGTAAAGATTGTCAAGCTCGTATCGAGAATCCTGATAGCCTCTGGGTATGAGAATGTCAAATTGAGGCAATATAATAAAATTTTAAAAGACGTCAATAATTTCCTGCCTGATGTGTTATCTAATGTATAATTGTGTATAAGTAACTAATTAAGATGTTAGGTAATTAAATAACTTAGATTTCTCTGACACTGTCAATGGCACATTTGTGTATATTACATGGAATGTGTGTAACCAGGGATTTCACGTAATCCCTGATATTTGGGGATTTCATGTAATCCCCAGCTACGTAAAATTCTGTCAGGGAATACATGTTAACCCTGAAATTTTCTAGGGATTTCACGTATTCCCTGTTTTCCCTAATTTTTACACATATTCCCTGACAAAATTTACACTTTAAAACTGAATATTTTTCGTTTTAACTCGGGTCGATAGCGCAGTTGGCAGCGCACCCGGATTTGGAATCTCGTGCCCGAGGGGGTGCGGGTTCGATTCCCACCCGGGGAGGTTATACCCTTCCATGAAAATTTGACAATAATTTCGATTTTCCTCCATTGATTAGATAATATGGAGAAGTTTCCGGCCTTGTGGAAGGGTAGGTGAGTAATGGTTATAGACAATAGTCCAAGAAAGCTAGGTTAGGTGCGCTGGGCCTGTGTTGACACGGCGTTACATATAGTAAAAAAAGTATTTCGTTAAAAATGGGTTGAAGGAATATATTGTTTGACATTTGTTTGTTCCAATGTGGACTGGTAAACTGATACTTATAAGTAATATATATGTTCCAGAATATTATAAGACAAGTGAGTTTTCTGTAATATTTACAACTAACTCGTTTTCAGTAATTCAGTATTAATATTAATTTTCTTCTTATCAATATAATTTTTGTCTCCAATTTTGTCATGTACATTGTATTTGTTTATTGTATTGAACTAAAATAATGCTAATGTAATTTTATGTCTTGTACGTTATGTTCAATCTGAGATTTGTTTTGTGTGTGTTTTCTTTATTCGTCCTATCTTGCTTTGTTCTGTCCTGTTTTGTCTGTCTTGTTTTTTCTGTCCTGCGTCTGTCTTGTTTTTTTTCTGTCTTGTTTTGTCTGTCTTGTTTTTTCTGTCTTGTTTTGTCTGTCTTGTTTTTCTGTCTTGTTTTGTCTGTCCTGTTTTGTCTGTCTAGTTTTTTCTGTCTTGTTTTGTCTGTCTTGTTTTTTCTGTCTTGTTTTGTCTGTCTTGTTTTTCTGTCTTGTTTTGTCTGTCTTGTTTTTCTGTCTTGTTTTGTCTGTCCTGTTTTGTCTGTCTTGTTTTTTCTGTCTTGTTTTGTCTGTCTTGTTTTGTCTGTCTTGTTTTGTCTGTCTTGTTTTTTCTGTCTTGTTTTTTTCTGTCTTGTTTTTTTGTCTTGCTTTGTTCTGTCCTGTTTTGTCTGTCTTGATTTTTCTGTCTTGTTTTTTCTGTCTTGTTTTGTCTGTCTTGTTTTTTCTGTCTTGTTTTGTCTGTCTTGTTTTTTCTGTCTTGTTTTGTCTGTCCTGTTTTGTAATGTTATGTCCTGTCATATTTAACAATGTCCTGTTTCGTTCTGTTTATTCTGTTCTGTACTGTGTTTCTATGCCCTGTTTAACTGATTCTGAGTTGTTCTATTTTGTTCAGTCCTATCCTGCTTAGTTCTTGTCAGATTTGTTCTGTCTTGCCTGTTTTGTTTTTTCAATTTTGTCTTGTTTTGTTCTGTTCTGCCGTGCTTTTTTGTTCCGTTTTGTCCTGTTCTGTTTCGTTTGTACTGTCCTATTTAGTTCTGTCCTATTCTGTTCTGTATTGCCTGTTTTGTTCTGTCTTGTCTGTATTGTTCTTAACTACTTACAACAATCGTTTTTATCACCATTACTACTAGTATAATGAGTTTCATTAAACGAGTGTCTATCGTAGAGTATACTTTATCCTAATTGTCAAAATCATGTTTGAAATTCATATAAATGAATCCCTTGACTAATGCTAGATTCATCCATATATATAATATAGGAAACCCTTTGGATTCTAACAGAAACAATGACATTTTTGTGTCATTAAAGAACAGAAACAATGACATTTTTGTGTCATTAAAGTACAGAAACAATGACATTTTGGTGTCGTTAAAGAACATCATCTCCTATTTTTGTTGAAAAATAAGGCAATATCATTTAAATTTTAAATCAATTTCCGGCCTGGTGTGTTTGTTTTTATGTACAAATTATTTTTGACAAGTGTGAGATCATTACGACGGATTATAAATAAATAACTAGCAACAAATGCTAGGAAATTAAAAATTAATAATTTCCCTGGTAGGCGAGTGAAGACTATTTGCAAATCGCGAGATTAAAACTCACTGGATGAATCGATACAACTGCGTGCTTCCTTGTGCATCGTTTTAAAGACAGTCATTTTGAGATAAGCCTAGTACTATTCCTGTCCGCTTGCTCTTAAAACGCATCTCTACACGAGAAACACTGGTGTCAATCTTGACAAAATGCGTGCACAAGCGTCTGTATGCGAAAGATTGTTTTGAGCGATCCAATCCGGTGATCACACATTCGCAGAGGTCTTAGCGAAAATATTACCGAAGTCAGGACAGCAAATGAGTCACGTTGATCTTATTTTCTACATGATCATAGATATTTGACTATGAAAACAAACCTCTAAGGGTCCGAATAGCACCATACGAAGTATACGCCCATGCGATAGCAAGAATTTTCTCAAGTGTTATTGGAATTATTGCTTGTTGAAAATATACAAGCGTATAGATATAAAAACGCCATTTCAAATAACCAAGCCAGAGAGAACTTGGTTATCAAATTTACAGAAACTTCTAGATATCATATCAATACGTAAAACTTTCTAAAAGAACGCAGGATCGTAGGATGCCCTTTTCAGAATAGAGTATGCAATGGATTTATGTTTTATTTTGAGGAAAAATTTGCTTTGAGTGTGAGAACAGATGATGATGTTATTTACTTGTTTATTTAATTCTTCTTTACTTTTTAAATTATTGATATGGAAGCACCTTGTCCCATCTTTTCCTACGTGCATGCAATGACAGAGTGTGCATATTTTTGGAAGATTCCTATAGCGTCTACTGTCATTCTATTGCCCTTTTTATACAAAACACTCCTGATTCCTATGGTTTTACCAGCTTGTTTTATTAACAATATATTTAAGATTAACGTCTTAACGTTTACGTTCATTATTGGCATGTTTTTCTGGTTGAATATCACACGATAATGATGATTAAATTATGCCTGGTCTTTGTTCACGAAATTGACGGTCGTTGGTCGCTGCAGGCAGGTCGTATCTCTGCACATTGTCATTATATAGTAATTTCCATCGGGGATCAGATGTGGTCGTTCTGTCCAGGTGGCCGCTCTTGTCAAAAAGTCGTTGTCACAGGTTCCACTGTATTATAATTTCAAACCAACATTGGAGAGAAATTCCAAATCCAAAGACGTACACGTTCGACCATACGGACTGGTTTGTGAAATTATCGACCAGACAATAACATTCGGTCAATGGAATAATAATACAATTTGCATTAGATTGGTTTCTTTCGTAATCAGGCTTGTCTAAAGACACTCTTTACTGTTAGTTTTAAAGCAAATTACAGATTTGGTTATTTTTGTGTAATTACCTTACAGTATTTTAAGTTTTGTTAAGAAAATGAATTCTTAATGATATAAGGAAAACAGACTTGAAGATTATGAGAAATAAAAAATAAAAGTCACAAAAAACAACAACGCAGTAACCATCCATTCCTTTTTAAACCGGATAGGTTTACTATTTATACGTGAAAATATTATGTTTTACAGTTGTAGATCAGGGTAAATATGTTACGTGAAGTTCGAAATCGGCTTACGACCTTATTATTTGGCGAATGCAAAAGATGTTGGTGTCATTTGAAAGAGAAAAGCCTCAGCTTTGCGCACGTGTATACATCCGTGAAATTAAATTATCAATGATGGAGAAACTGGCCTCTGAGTGAACTTGGTTGATAAACTATCATTTTTAGTAATACACCTTACATGTATATGTATATATATACATGTATAGTGCTTTTGATTCGGGACCGTGCTGGTCGCCTGTGATTTCCGCGCTAAACATACATGTACCATCGTGGAATTAGTTCAGGAAATACTTCCTACAACCATACATTTTCTCATTTCTAGATCATTATACAAAATGAAGCATCTGTCAGTCACTGACAAAGGTATTTGCTTAGTACTAGGTTAAAAGCTGAGGTCTAGACAGGGGCGGATCCAGGATTTTTTTCTAGGGGGGTCCGAACTTTTTCTAGGGGGGGGGGTTCAAACTTTCGAACCACAACCACATTATAAACATTTTGCAGAATAATGCAACATATTAAATCACTTACTGTCAATAAATACACTAATGGCAAGGTACATTTTGGTAATTCTATGGTGGGGTCCGGACCCCCCTGAATCCCCCCTGCTAGACCCGCCTATGCAAGAGATCTTAGGCTTTTCATTGGAAAGTGATCAGGATGATTTACCACTGCGACTGAAACATTACAAAGACAATCTCCTTACAGCGATTACGTCACACATTTCTACTTTATTATTTATTCAATAAATGGATCTAAAGCTGCGGAGGTTGTGTCAAATAGCGACAGAAAGTACTTGAACCATACTCAGATAATATGTCTAAGACTTGTACATTCGGAAAACCGCTCGGGTGATTCCGTAAACTGACTGTTAAGCAGTAATATCCGAGGTAGATCCGAATGTGACTTGTACCGATGTTGTATGGGCATTCGGAACTTCCCAGTCATTCACTCATTCGGAACACCTCGACCTTTCATTAATGAATATGAAGCGAATGGCTGAGAAGTTCCGAATGCCAATCACTATACGAATAACTTCTTCAATCAATGACCGAGGTGTTCCGAATTGTTGCATGGGATTCTACAAAACTCGTATTAGAAAGTTTTCTAGTTTATATAAGAATCAGAAAGCCAATCAATCGAGAGATAATCTAGTGTTACAAATGTTATAAAATACGTAATAAATAAATAAATTGGTTTGTGTTTAGACTGGTTCGCAAAATAAACAAAACACTTCACTATGACGTCACTCATGTGATTTGGTTCACAGAGGCGTGATAAACAATATCTTCGTCTAAATGGAAGCTACTCAGAATAGTACTAAACAATAATGGTCTATCTCTGAGAGTAAACAAGAAATTTCTAGAACAATTTTACCGGAGAACACTTATATGTTTATGGTTGTAGACATGTAAAGTTATATTGTCTTCAGCTAGAGTAGACTTATGTAATTGATTATACAAGGCACGTGATATTTCGTCCACGTGTACTAGAAGCTTTCACTAAAATCAGAGTAAGATTTCATGATCTGACATGTAATATATGTAGCAAACCTTTTTTTATGAAATATGAATAAATTTACAATGTATGTAATAGAGCACAGACCGCAATAACCTCATTTATGTACTGTCTATCACACGTGTCTACTAGTAGGGCATGGGGCTAAAAAAACAACAGAAAATCAGATGGATTGAAAATGGACATTTTTTTAAATGCCATAATACCCTCATTTGTCATGACTGTAGAGAAGATTCTACATGCATGCTGTCAGGGGTTTCATGTAGTCACTGAACTGTAATCTCAAGCCATTTAAAATGCAAAAAGAATATTCATATAAACACAGAAATGTTGAATTCAGTGATTTCACGAACATGAAACCCCTATAACCTAATTTTATTATATTTTTTACACATTAAGTTACCACAAATTCATCAACTTTTTTAATGTAAAATTAGATTTACTAGCTTAGTTTTACCTTTATCCTGGTACCCAGCAATGTCCATAACATAATGTCCTCATTGTTTTATATTTTGTTCGTTAAACGCAACATACACATTATAATTATTTTCGCAAACCCTAAAATGATCACGTGATTAAGTTGCATAGATCTGCAAAAGTGATATTGACATCATTAGGACGGCCAAATTTGAAGTTCTTATTAATTAAATAGCGGGTTGATCTTTATACATGTATATATATCACTGGCACCAGAGTCTTTAAACTCGTTAAACACGCACTCATATACTTTATTAATAACTAGATGGGAGCCCGTGCAAGTACGGGCTTTAGGTAATGACAATAAAGGGAAATAACCGCTGCGGGGAGTTTGGTCTATTTTTAGTTTTATCTAGAACTATTTTAGACACAAAAAAACCCCAATATTTTTGTTGATTTTTGGCAGTTTTTGCAAATATCAAGAGGCTTTGTCAAAAAAGAATTGTCAACTTGATATGCCTGTATATAGGTGCTCCAGCGACAAACAAAAGATTTATTCAAAGCTGCGCAGTTTCTTCCACAAAACAGGAAACTCGCAAATTTAATAATATAGATACTTATCAGTCAACGCAAATAAAATTCGGTCCCTTACACAGAACAGAACAGATAATTTATTTCAGTAACGTACACCATAGTATCTATTGTTACAAACAATTGAATATAGACAATGTATCAGTCAAGCAACACACAACACCAAACACAGACACTCACACATCCTCACTCACGTGCACACCCATTCATACACTCACATTTATATATTATCGTATACGAGTAATAAGTATTCTTTTTATTATAATATTTATAATATTATTACATATAAGGTAGTGTACAAGTATTCACGGGGGGGGGGGGGCTATACATTGTATTAGGGGACGTGATCCCTATTTTATGATCGTAAGTTAAGGACTCTAGTGCTATTGTTATGTATTCTTCTCAAATTAAGCGTTTGTAAATTTAAAATCGTCAAAAAATCGCATGATTTTGCTTTAACCAAGGTGGCCTTTATAGCGGAACTTTACTGTACTGTACTAGTTTATATTTCATTGGCAATGAAATGTTTGTGAAACGTTTGTGCTATATAATATGTAGAACTTGAACGCTCCTGAATTTAAGACAGTCTCTAAACACGATAGTTATTGTATATACTGGCCTCCAAACGTTCATTCACACGTTCACAATTTACATTGATATAGTGATCTGTTTTATTACATGGGGGTTTCCCATGTTAACCGAAAACAAAAAGACAAATATTTTAAGACAAACATATTCGATTGTTCAATCGCTTTCGATTCTCAAAAAGCGTTCATGACTTTGGGCGTTCCAAAACACCACACCAATCCTTTTTCATACAGAGAAGGGAAATAATGTATGGTTACAAGAGCTGTTTATGTTTTGCTGGGGGTTGTGATTACGCTGTTGTTTTCGTTTGTCTTTGTGAGAAGACGAACAACCTGCACGAGTCGTACATAAGATTGCACGATCATGGCGCATGGTCCTGTTTACCCTCTCATAGTAGAAACATTTAGTAAATTTAACACCACTTTTAAAATTTACTTTGGCTCTACATGTATATTAAAACAATAATTTTGCCTTGTTTCACTCAGAGTCATTTTGGTTAAAAATTACCTTTATCTACAAACGTTTTAGTCATAATTATTGCATATCTTTTTCATTTTTTATATATAAAAATTTGGACATTATAAGTTTCCTAAAAAGTTTTTAGATAAAGTTACTTTTCTACCAAAATGATTATTTGAGTGAAACAAGACAAAATGAATACTTGATATAAGCCAAAGTTAACTTAAACGTGGTTTTGCCTAATATCAAGTTGCCTATAATGGTGTTTAATATTACTAAATGTTTACACTTAGATATATAGAGGGGAACACAGTGTAGCGCGACATGATCGTGCGACCTTATGCACGACTCATGCAGGTTGTTCGTCTTCTCACGAAGACAAACGAAAGCAACAGCGTAAGCACAACCCCCAGCAAAACATCGACAGCTCTGGTAACCATGCCTTATTTCCCTTCTCTATATGAGAAAGGATTGGCGTGGTGTTTTGGAACGACCTGAGCCATAAAATGCTTCACCAAAAGATGGCAAACGCTTGGTAGTGTGTATGACTGAACGTCAAAAGTACAATCCTTCATAGCGTAGTGTGATCTTTTGTATTACAGATAAAAAACTATTCAACGGTTTACGAACTTTTTAAGTTACCATGTCTGTTAAATTCAATTTGACTTTAGTACAAGTAATTTTAAGATGGTATGTTCAGTGTTAATAATTTTACAAGTCACACAATTTTTATATCAATTAAGGACTTAAATAACCCATTAGATCAATATTTCAAAATTAATGTACACTTCAAAATCATTTCCATTTTCCCTCTTATATTTTATGTAGTTTATTTAAATGATATTATATTTATGCCCTTAGGGGATTCAATTGAAATATATACAAAAGAGTATCTACTGGTATAAATATATATGCAAGGGAGACAATCTAGTCTAGGATACAAAACACCACGGTTGCATCCCGTGGTATTTGAATGAGGTTACCGTGTAATATAATAAGGCCATGCCAAATTGGAATTGTGTTAAGGATCAACTGAAGTTTGACAAACCTAGGTACCTATTCACAAAAACGCACAAATTGAAAACGAAAACACATGTCCATTCTAGCTAGTATTCACACAAATAAGTACTTGGTAGAACATGAATGTTTATGACGTTAATTAATGTGAGATTAAAGTAATTCTATAAATAAGCATATACAACAGACACATGTACATTTTCATTTTTCAATTGCACAGAAACATGGAACTAGCAGTTTTTCCTGAGAAAAATCAGTTATCGAATCCCGGAACAACATAATTATTTAAGGAAAATTCGACAACAATTTTTTTTTTTTATTGAGGACTCTAAAACCTACGCGCACGCAGACGCTTAACAAAATTTCGATATGACATGGCCTTAAGCCACGCACGCGCAATTAAAGGGATAATTACTACTGCAATTAATGTAGTCCGCATTAGGCTTTATCAAGCAGAGGATATGCTGTCAGGGCAATTAAAGACGCACTTCAACATATCTAATCTGGCTTAAGTAGTGGGAATGTCCCTTTTATTTCTTTAGTTTGTTGTATAAGCCATATACTCCGTCAAAACCCCATGTCGGACAGCGCTATTTGCGATTCGATTTAGTCAGCCTGACAGGACAGTTACATTGGTCAAGGAGACCAAGCGATTCTGTTTTGGTGGAATCATGAGTGCGTGGTGGGCTTTGTGAAACACTGAATAATTTGTATTTATATTACTTATTTTTAATATAATATAACACTGTAACAAGTATGTAAAAAGTTCAAAACTGCAAAAGTAATATGCACTAATGTCTGTCCCAACCATGTCTCAATCTGTAACTCTGTACATTAAACACACAGTCTCAAGGCTGTGCACAATAAACACTGTTAAACAAAATGAACTATTTGCGAACATTGTAATGTTACAATGTAGCCTGCAGCGTGTTCAGTTACCTTGAACGTTCCAAAACGTTCCGTAACGGAAATATCGGAGCAACTCAACCCATAGACAGCTCAACCCGAGACAACTCAATTTCCTACGAACGGACTGAGTTGTCACAACTTTGAGTTGAGTATTGCACGGGTTGAGTTGTCTTCGGGTTGAGTTCCCGAACCCGTAACGTTATTTAACAGTAGTTACTAAACACGGGGATGTTCTAAAGTGATACAATCTCAGATCATATTACAAATGTATCTCATCTAGTGTCTAATGGCTGGATTAAGACTAGACTAGTTAACTTCCTTTATAAGTGCATCTAATAGATGTGTAAAGTATTACTACATTGTTTTTCTCCATCAAATAAATGCGTCAAGTACGCCGGGGACCAGACAAAACTACTTAATTGCTTCCTCTATCTAATGATAGCGTAAAGTATGACGGGAACCACAGCAAGCAAATTCATAGTTTTTTCTTTCTGGTGGATTTTTGAAGAATGAAGGGAACCAAACAAAATAACTTCATCGCTTTCTCTTTCACTACATTCGGAAAACCATTTGAGTGATTCCGTAAGCTAGCGAGATCTTCCGAATGCCTTTACTAATAAATGCGTCAATGAGTAAAAGGATCTCGTGAACCAAACAAATTGATGACATTGCTTCACTCCCCATCCTTCCTCTCTCTCCCTTTTTCACTCTCTCCTACTATCTCCCCTTCTCTCTTCCCCCCCTCCCTCCTCTCCAGGCGCGTTGGAGCTTGGGCCGCGGCCCCAATATTCTGGCAAGCAGCGGCAATGGGACCGCGAGTTAAAGGGCTCATACAATGATTTGTTCTTAAATAGTGTGTACTGATAATGCTGGAAATCGAGTTTTAGAGGCTTACATTAAAAAAATCGAAGCTCGGAGGGGACACCCCTTCCGTACCCACCCCATCTGCGGCCCCAATATTCAGATCCTTTCTACGCGCCTGCTCTCTCTCCCCCTCTTCTTCCCCTCTTTCTTCCTCCCCTCTCTCCCTCTCTTTTACATGGATCAATAGACAAGTTTGGGAACCTTATAATTCCACTTCATTGTTTACTTTCTCTGCCTTGCATGGGTTTGTTATTTGGTTAGATGTGTGCACCTGATGACATGTCCTCTCTTCAACTTGTTATATACAATAGGATATATAAGTAAATAATTTACAAAAATGCTCACGATCAAGCCTCTAACTCGTATAGATCTATCAAACTGGGCAGTGGACACACATTGATGAAATTACTTGGCTGTTTGATTCATCATGTGCTATAAGTAGAATAGAAAGTGGTACTCTCATTTACCTAGAGCTTAGTCATGTGGTCATGTATAATTCAGCCACATGTGTTATGTGTTCATGTATATTTCAGCCTCATGTATAGTGAGTTTTCGTATGCGTGTATACGGTTATACACGTATTTATAACAATGTATTAAAAGTGGCATGTACTTGTACTTTTAATTTTGGGCTTAAATGGAAACACGCAAAACCGCAATATTATGGCACAGTTTCAAAGTATTTATTCTTATGAAAACAATATTAGTTGTTCAGTACGTTTATTTTGCCGAAAGCTTCCGATAAAGCGCGATTTACAAACGAAGACAAAAATAGACTGTAAATACTGACTTTAATATATTCTTGCATAAAGGTCAAGCTCGGGTTAATTCTGTTGGACTATATTATGTGTTCATGTACACTTCAGCAACATGTGTCACGTGTTTAAGTATACATGTAATACAGCCTAATGTATTATGTGTTTATGTATATTTCAACCGCTTGCATCATGTGTTCATGTATATTTCAGCATCATGTATCATGTGTTTATGTATATTTTAGCCTCATGTATCATGTGTTCATGCATATTTCAGCCACAAGTAGTATGTGTTTATGTATGTTTCAGCCTCATGTATCATGTGTTCACAATGCTCTATCATGTGTACTTAGGTCACATGCGTCATGTGTTTATGTATATTTCAGTTACACGTGCCATGTGTTTATGTATTTTTCAGTTACTTGAGTCATGTATTTATATATATTTCAGCCTCATGTATCATGTGTTCACAACGTTTTATTATGTATATTTAAGCCTTATGTGTTATGTGTTTATGTATATTTCAGCCTCATGTATCATGTGTTCACAATGTGACAGTGATGTTGATCCATATTGTATGGAGTATCCACCGTATCCTAGTAACTGTAGTGTATGTGTACAGTTTGCATCACATGACGAACTTTGTACTGCTTATAGAGAAGTGGAATATTGTATCATAGAAAAAAGATTTATAAATGGTAAGCTTGTGTTCATACTTAAGTTTTTATTCACTTAAGTGGTGAGTCCAGATTGTTTTCTACAGAGTGAATACTTAATGTTTTTGATGGTTGTACCAGTGTTGTATTGCACATAAGTTTATTATTTCAGATAAATTTGAAGTGTGTATTTATACCATTTTTTAATTTTGTCTTTCTTGAATATGGAAAGTGTTGGAAGGTTTTCCAGGAGGTTGAACGAAAAATAATAAAATTGACATTAGAGATGTGACGCGCAGCAAATTGTGTACACTTTTTTGCTAAGCTTCGTGTTGGTATCATCGAAATCTGACATGAATTATAAGTCTTACAGTTATTTTTTAAAACTTTCAGTCGAGGCTCTCTTCTTGAAACCGTAACATTTGTGATATCATAGTCATGTGGTATTGCCCATGTGTAGCTGTTGGCTCCAATTTTCGGTTTACGTCACGAGATAAAATACTCAGAGTGTTAAATCTAACCACATCTTTGTATGGAGGATGACGGTCATTATATCATTTTGCTTTCAAATTGTATTTATTCATTTTGGGTCAGCACCCTAACCCTTTTCCCTACGATAAGGTCCACTAAAGTTCACATAGAAAAAACAACAGTCTCCATGGTCGAGTGGTGAAGTCACTGATTTTAAATCACTGCAATCCTTCAGTGGCCTCACTGGTAGCTTTGTCGACGGGACATTTTATATTTGCAATAACGATCAAACACCATACCATTTAAATATGGAATTGATCATATAACAAGGATTTTCTGAAGTCGCAGAGCAATCTCTTTTGCCCAACATAAAAACGATTTGAAAACGATAGCTCATTAGTTATAAACATGCATTATCTTTCTTAGATTTTTAAATTGAACATCCCTTCTATATTCATTTATAATTATACAGGTATTATAAACACAATTGTCTGAACATATTACTTCACGATTCAAAATTATAAAATCCAACCCTAAATTTAGGTCATATTGAACAAAATTCACTTCTGTTCCAATGACTAATAACAGATTTAATTGAATTCAGAAACTGAATTTTGTTAAATGTACGTATGGACAAAATTTGAAAATGCAAGACCTTCATTACGAATGAACAATTGAAATGCTGTTATATAACTTGTGTTGAGCAATATCCTTGGAGTGTATAGTGTGAGCGGTGAATTCCATGTTGCATATTGCATTCCATATTCAAATAATATGGTGAATCAGTTCTTGCCAGAAAAAAGCACTGTTTTTTAAACCTTGGTGTGTAAAACAACAACTACTGCCCATGCATTTTTGATAATGATTGGTATAAAGGGAGAAAAATCTTGTTTTACGAGTGTTTGTTTGATGGACATTTATAGCATTTAATTTGATAATGCATTGTAATTGTCTAGCATTTTAATGATTTAAAGATTCTCTCGAAATCTGCAATATCAAATGAACTATCATGGGAATACGAATAACTCATTTAAAATTAACTCAAGAAGATTGCATGGATCGATATCCCTGTATAAAATTGTTTTAATTCGCTACAATGAAACCTCTCAACAACAATACACCTGCGAGACTAAGATGTGGCTGTTGTGAGGAATCTAATTTACATTGGAAAATGCATGAAAATGGTGACTTAAGTTCAAACATATTTTAGTGACCGTACAACAATTTTACAAATATATATTTTACAGCTATGTCGTGGGATATTATACAATGCCTCCTCTCCCAAAAAGGTTTCTTGGCTGGAATTTTGAGAAAAAGCTTTTCTGCTTTCTGCAAGCTATTTTGTCATAATTCAAACTTATTCCTGAAACAAAATTTAAATCATAATTATGTTTGTTACATTGTAATTGATTTTGGTATTCGCTCTGATGATTCCTTGTTTTTTACGGGTAATGCGAAACAGGATTTTGTTTTTTGAACTTTTGGAGATTATTGAGGCATTCGAGTTGAGACACAAGTTATGTAAATAATAGTGACTTTGATGCGGCTGTTATAAAGAGGTGTCTTTGGAGGGTGATATAGTCCAAGAGATATTTCACTGTTAAACTCGCTACTCAATTAAATGGGCATTTGTCCAATGCTCTTATATGCGGTTTTTTACCATTGTCCCCTAGTGTGGTAACAAAGTACGTGACAATACCATTTGACCTTGACACATGTCAGAAGGTTTCAGAATTGCCTTTTGACTATCTTCTCTAAGATGTTTGTGTAGATAGATCATCATCCTCGTCAAATTACGGTGTGTGAGATGTGACCGTTTTTGCGCTAAGTCCGCGGTATTATCCGCCTGTAATTTAGCGATTATGTTGACTTTTCTTCCTTGTGCAAAGGTAAGCTTGAGTACTCGTAAAAGTGTTCTGAAAGTTGACAGGTGAGTAAGCAACCTGGCCAACCTAACAAAATGGTTAATAAATCAGGCCCGGATTTACCGGGGGGCACAGGGGGCACGTGCCCCCCCACCTGGCCCCACAGATATTGACTCTCATACAAAGAAAAGGGCACAAAATCGGCACCATCAAAGCAATATCAACTCGACTTTTAGATTAATTTTAATATGCAATCATCCATCCGAGCTATTAAAAAAGATAATGATCTAAATTGATACATTCAAGCATCTCAGGGTACCCAGATCGGGCCTTATCAAGCGTTCAAATCATTGATCGTGCAAGTGTATGGTCCCTCTATACAGACACATAGATACCAATTGTTTATTGTCTATATTACACATACCCCAACAGTATATTTAAGACCGTCACCAGTGAAATTACCATGGTAACTAGCTTACAAGGCCTAAAATTGGTTATTGTGCACTCTCTAATCTTATTTACTACTGGAAATCATCGGCGTTTTCATAGCAAGTTAGACAGAGAAAAGACGAGGACAGCTAGTCAAGTGCATTTTATACGTCACTACTATGACACTCGAACTTAGTTAATTTCGAAAACATGCACGATCGTCTGATGATTTTTATGGTAATAAAATTCCGAATAACTTTTAAAAAGTGACCGAGCCTAAACATAAATTAAGTATACATCGGCGTTTTTCATATCAAGTAATAGACTGAGAAAAGCCGAGTATAGTCGAATGAATGTTTGTCATTAAAATGAGTTAATTAAAAGTTAGTTAAAATCGGAAAAAAGCGAGCGTTTTATGTTGTTGTTGGTTTTTTGTAGAAAATGTAGGTAAATGAATTAAACTTTCAAGTAACTTTTCAAGAGTGACCTACCTACCCTACAACAAGTTTTCTAACGAAACAGAAGACAAAAATTAATCAGTGGTTAAACATTTTTTTCATCCAATCATACATTAATAGGTTTGTGTTTCGTTAATTTTTAAATCGTTGCTTTTATTTTATATCATTTTACGTGTTTAAAATACTTGTATTCCTAATGATTTTTTCCAAAGGAATCGAAAAATGTGATTCTTCGAAGGATTTTCACGTTTTGGATCGTCCCAACAACCATTCTTGTAAATCCACTGAAACGTCCGAAAAACTCACAACAACGCTGAATTTCAACACAATTAACTAAGCCTCTTATTAAAAAAAAACAAACGTATCATAAGCCGGCTTTCTTGGATGTTAAATCGGAGAATTTTCTCATTGCATTCGCTGATTTTTATACAAGTTACCAAGTGTATTTTTTATAAATTCTCGGCATTTACATGATGAAATTGCTGATTTTTTTGTAAATCAGGATTTTATCAATTCTCGTTCCTTGAAAACTTCGGGGTACGAGAATGGGATTTAATAAGCCAACAAATTAAATCTAAACGAACAAAACGGGCACATGCATGAAGGATACCTCAATTATAGCGCTCAATATTTCCTAGGTAGTGCCCAAAAGTGCTTAAAATGTAATGATAATTTACCAAATTTTAGCTTCATTTAATCCTTTTAAAGTGTGTTCAAAAGTGCTCAGATTTACACCTTTGACATGCAAAAATTCAAAATTTTTCCACATCTTCGGGAGGGGATACCCCTCCCGTACCCACCCCAACTGTACTCCCCAATAACGACTCCTCTGTATCAGGCCCTGTGATCTAACTCACATGAATGCATTTTCTTCATGTATGAATATTTATAAAAAGCTAATCAATCACATGAATCTGAATTGTTACGCATTGCATCACTTTTCTACAGAAAAAAATGATAATTAACCTAGTTTTTAGCTTCATTCAATTTGTTTAAAAGAGCATTTTAAAGTGCTCAGATTTGCACCTTTGACATGTGAAAAACTCAAAAAAATCTATACCGTCGGGATGGGGTACCCCTCCCGAACCCACCCCCTGTGCCCCCCCACTTACGACCCTTCTGGATCCGGCCCTGTAAATAACGCAAAAACAGGTATAAATGTAGTAGAGGCATAATACGGCACTTGTATTGCTTCGTCTTCATTCTAGTATTCGTGGCGACGAGATATCGTGTCAGCTTAAGATTCGGAAGGTCATGAGTTCAAACACAGCTCTGACCTTGAATTTAATCGGGTTTTGTAAAAACAGTAGTTAAATTATAAATATGACCCCCATGAATGTGGCTTAAAGTCTTCAGAGAACCAATGTCCATTATGTTAGTTTTAATGAACGTGTCGCATTCGATAAAGAATAAAATGTTAAAAAGCGACTCATAAAGTTTTGGCATTCGGAACACCTCGACCATGAATGAATAATTATTCCTAGTGAATGTCAGAGGAGCTCCGAATGAAAGTTTTGGAAGCCAGAACTTTTATGATTCTAATGTATTATAATTGTGATTCTTTTTCAGATACGATGATACGTATAACTCGAGATTGTAGTCCAGTGTCCATGCCAGGAACATGTGAATATATTACCCAACATGCAACATCAATACGAGTATGTTTCACGACGTGTAAATATGACGGATGCAATGCTGCCATGACAACATATAAACTGTTCACGTGTTCGATCTCCATGTACTTTGTGATTGTTTTACTGTTGAATTATGTTGGAACTCAGTGAATGGTAAATGACATTTGCAGCGAGTTGAGATTCTACGAAGCGCCTATGCATATATAAATGACATCCATTGAAGTGTGATTGCTCCGACAATTGATTTGACGCCGTAGTTGTGTATAATAGTTAAAACTCGACGCTCCATTACATTGCCGCTATATTAGATCTAATGGTTTTTTGTCCATAGGTTGAGATAAATGTTCAGTTGACCTGGTGAAATGAAAAGTTCGCTGCATTTTGCTAGTATCCTGAGTAATTATGAATCATCTAAAACAGATATGAAAGTTCAGTTTGTACTTTTGTACATAAAAAACTAGGAATCTAGCAATCTGTAACATCAGTAGTTTGTTTATTCATTTATTTATTCATACTGGGTTTAACGCCGTGTCAACACATTCTTAGGTTATTTTACGACGTCCAGCGCGCTAACCTTCCTGGACCCTTGTCTATAACCAGTACTCACCTACCCTTCCATAAGGCCGAAAACTTCTCAAAAACTCTTATTAATGGAGGAAAATATTGACATTATTGCAAAATTTTCATAGAAGGGTATAACCTCCCCGGGTGGGATTCGAACCCGTACCCCAATCGCGACACTATATTCGAAATCCAGGGGCGCTACTAACTGCACTACCGACCCGGTTTCAGTAGTTTGTAGTTGTTTCCCAAGATGTCCATATATCCCGGGTTCCACTGTATTTAAACTTAGCATTTCTAATTATAGTGAGTTTAATATGAAAAACATGGTATTAATAGAATATGGAAAGTGAATTCTCAGTTTCGCTGTATTTCGACTTGTAATTGTATATAAGAGTGATTTTGTCATGACAAATCGTCCATTATGACAATTAGATAATTAACAAATAAAACAGGACCTTGAAGGCAATATTTTACTGATTGGTTTGTCAGACTGAGGAAGCGCAGCTGAGTCAATGTGGGTTTTATGGACTGGATGACGTAATATTAAATACAATTCGGAACTACCTCGGCCATATCCAACTATTTGTCCTTTCGTAACTTACATATTTGACTTCTCGATAAAATCGATAATTAATCAGGGCCACCGTTGTTGCGCTCGGTATTGTTCGGAAATTTCCGATATGACACCCTGCTGTGATCAAAGATTGATAAAACTGATCAACCCCATCAAAATATCACGTGATAGACTCTGCATGACGTCTATTACCAACATTTGATATCTGTTATATTTTCAAATAAACTTATAAATAACAAACGCTGCAGTGCGCGGTTAGAATGAAAATATATTCCATGGAGTTTGATTTACGTTTTCTTTTATGAAAAGAATTAAAATATTATAAACTATGTATCATTCAAATAATTTTCATTACACATTGTATGTATTTACATTTGCAACAGCGTAAGTAAAGGTACATGTACTTATAATAAACATAAATAATCATTTCAATGACAATTAAAAACATCAATCAATAGGCATATAATAGACGCGCTATAACTCTGAAAGGCAAATATGAACGCAATGAATGAACATTATAATACTGAAAATATGTAACATAATTTCATATAAAGACAAACATCTGAAACATCAACCAATATCAATCGATGCTTTAACCTTTAAAAGTATAAACACCGGCTATTTGTTAAAAAAAAATAAAAAAACAAGCCGATGGCATTTCACAGATTTATTGTTTAAAAAATAAAATCTATATCATCCTCGCTACCCAGTGTATGTTTTACGACCTGGGTGGTACAATAATGATTGTAGTATCCTGTCATAAAATAAGGACCCTGTTTATATAGGGTCCTTCATAAAATGACACCCGCTAGGATGTAGATAAACGCACCTACAGGGGTCCAATAAGGAGTGTAATAAAGTTCATCAATGCATATTAGGTCGTATCGGAAACAATAGAGAATGATAGAAAATGCATTATAACAAGTCCAAATAGTATATTGATAAAAAAATACTGCGAAGAAAAGACAGATGATATAAGTTTTTCTGTTGTTGTTTTTCTCAGCTATGCGTATCTCATTTATTTTTTATAAGTTTATGAGCTAAAATTCATTTGATTTTTATTTCTTATTTTAAAAATTCTCAAAAAATGGAAACCTTGTAAAGGTGAAGTTCTTTAATTAAATATCTAAACAGCATCGTTTTATGAAATTAGATAATGTATTTTCCTCTTCTTAAATAATTAGTTTACAGCATAATGTGTGTAAGAATAAGAAACAAATAACGAATTATACAATACCATACGATTTTCAACTTTTGTAACATGTAAACTTGAAATTGAAAAAAACAACGTTTTAATCTTGTTACATAGACTTATTTTCATAGAGTAAAAAATCTTGTATCGGCAAAGCCCCATTATCAAAAGTAAGAGTATTTTTATTGCAAAGAAAGTAGACATTTATCTTTTTCAAACACTTCTATAGAAGTACAAGCTTTTTAGACATATATAAATGAATGCAGTGTGGTCTTCACTTTTTTAAAACATGAAAACTAAAATTTAGAAAGCAGAATGGTTTGAACAATTAATTTTGTTTCTTAAATGCATGTTATATTTTCATAACTTCATATGTTTGTAAAGCAGTTAGTTTTCAAGTTGACTGTTGATAAATATATCTTCATATTGTGACTTAGATTATAATGCTAGATAACAAATAATATATTCGACCGCTGATAAGATCGGTAGCGATAAAGCATCGAATGCTATCGGTCGTTCGGATATCTTCGGCAGTTTCCGTATAGCGAAACGGAATCTCCCGAAAGAAGGAAAAAACAATACTTACTGAACTAATTCACTATTTCCCCCTACTAAATATTTTTCAAAAATTATAAAACCTATACCATTAGTTAACGAAAAGATCGTAGTAATTGAATCCGAATGGGATAGACAAGATTTTTAAATAATAAAACAGATATTGGACAAAACGTTGCCAATATTGAGGTAAAAAAAAAAAATTTGTATTGAAATGCATAGGAAATAGGGTTAACATTTTTAACTCAAAATTCCCCCAACTATTTATTTTTCAATTTTTATAAGATATATACCATAAGAAAGAGGATGAAATGAATTATATGTAACTGAATGGGATGGAATAATAAATACTTAAAAATCCGAGTTATATTAGGTTAAGTACCAATGTCCTTCTTATTTCTATATAGCGCGCACTAGCCTACTAGGCTTATCGATAAAGGACAAATAGTTGGATATGGATCATCTACGCAGATAAATAGCTTCGTAGATGATCGCCGAGGCAGTTCAGAATGATTAAATACAGACAGGCGTATTCAAATTTAAATACAGATGGGCGTATTCAAATATGGTATAATATTATCAGTATAATTATGGTATGTACTCAATATTTGAGACACTAGAACAATGTGCTGTATTTTCTATGGTCTTATGGCAAATTTTAGTCGTAAACTCTTATTTATTGTATTGCTTTAGTAATAAGAATTATGATAGAATATAATTATGTCGCTCATGTGCCTGCTTCATTGAAGAATTTTGATCTTAAAGGTACTAGTTCACAGATTTGGTTATTTTTTCTGTAATTTCAGAATATCATTCTGTGTCTGTAATTGTGTCAAAACATTAATTCATAAAATATTTAAAGACAAACTGGCCTATAGGTTGCAAGAAATATGTACAATTAAAGTCACAAAGATGCACTTAAATTGTCTATACCGTCACATACGGTGTAGATTTTTACTACATGAAACACCATCATTTATAGTTAAATGTCAATTTGCACTAAAGTTGTCATTATCAGAACACTACTTTCCTGCTTCCAAAACTGTTTTCATACGATTTTAATATAGTTTAATAAAAAGTTGAAATCTGTGAATGAGCACCTTTAAGTCCATTCACTCTGAAATTTACTAAAAAATGTGTAAGCAAACATATCAAGAACAGACACGGTAATAACACAGACCTAACACAAAGTCAAAAAAGTCAAAGATGGATTTTTATAAACGTATATCGATGGGCCAACGAAATAAAAGCCAACCCTGTGTACATTATCATAAAATTTCAGTGACTTGACGCCATAGTACATGTAGATGTACATAAAATTAAAAACAACATATTATTTGAACATGGAATTTAGGCCTATCATATAACATGGGATTCACTAATCATGTACTAACTATGCTATCTCTTTGGTTCAGCATAAATCCATGTCAACATTTCATCAATAGGTCCTAATATTACTTAAACTAGATTTTAAATTGTCCTTCGGTACATGAATAAAACTAACTACAGTCTCCATTTACCAAGAACTAATGTAATAGATCATGAATGTGAATATGGCAAAATGTAACTCTGAGGCCTCACATATTAATGAACTGCATGGTGAACGCCATGTTATATGATACTTTCTATATTGAAATGGTATTTGTTTATAATAATGATAAAGACTTTATTTATTGAGGCAACACATTTAGGCAAAGCCCAATCTTCTCTGTGTGCCTCTTGACAACAGTTTTTACGTAATATATACAAGCAAGGTAAAAACATTTGAAAAGTGATTAAACATATTTTAAAAAATACAATATGTACAATAAATGGATACTATATACACATGCATGTTGTTACGTTTGTCAATAATAAGCATATTTTGTATCAATAAAAATATTATGTAAGTAGTTTAATATGTTTGTTCGTTCTTACATTCATTATATTTGACCCAATCAATGAATGATCGAGGTGTTCCGAATGCCTAATGTCATCTTGTGGTGTTAACTGGTGAATGTAACACACTCTTGGCAATGCTCTTGGTTGATTTGTGCATATTATGTCATTTTGATGAATGATTTAATCAAGGTTTTTTAACGATTTACTTCTGCGATGATGCTGTAATCAACCATATTCATATTTCATATCCATCTATACTTTGATTGTATTTTGTTTGTATTTATTGCTGCATGTAAATACTTGCTAGACAGAGTGTGATGAATAGATCATTTATCAGATGTCATGCATCTACGTTATATAGCCAACATGAAATGAATAATGATTTTTGTGGGAGATTAATGAGCGAGAAGCATTGGAGGATTTAACGAATACCAGTGGAGTTCAAAAACATAAATTAACTGACTGAAAAAGTGATGTTTTTTGTTTGTTTTTGTATGTAAAGGGGTCCGTATTACAATGTATCAATCGGTTTATGGTCGATTTTAGACGTAAATACCTCTATCTTTTATTGAATATTATTGGTAGACATTTGATAATATGCTACCCTGTGCACCATTTCACTAAAATTCTTACGAAAAAAAAGTTATCGTAAGTCAAAGTCATAATACATGTATAGCAGTTCAAAGACAGACGGATAATAAACATAACTATGATATGATAATCAAAAGTATACAATATTCTACATAATTCAATAATATTCAAAATTGACTGGCAAAAAATGACCGTATTTCTAATGTTTCTTACTTTTGACTAACGATGATTTTTATCGTAAGATTTTTTGTTAAAAGCGCCACAGAACTCCATGCTTCTGCTTCACTTGTGATTCAGAGAAGCAAGATAAATTTGATCACATGATTCAATTGGTCATCACAATCACTTTAAAGTGTTTTTATTACATGAAGTTAAGCTAATCAGTAAGGAAGCAGGTCGCTGTTGTTTGTAAACAAAGTCCCAGTTATCTTCCATGGTAAACATTTTAACAGAACACGATAGTATTGTTAAATTGTACTCAGCTGGCAGTGGTGCATACACTAACCCGCTGATTTAAATACTCGGTATTTGTTCGATACATATCATACTTGTACCCAGGGGTTATCAATATTCTCTATCCAGCTAGTTACAACGAGAATTTTGATAACCTCTGGGTACGAGAAACTGTACATAAATACGGAAGTCTATTTTTTATCTATCGAGAGTACAGAAGTAATGTAGTGGGTATTTAAACCAGTAGCCTGTTCAATTACCCTTAACGTTCCAAAACGTTCCGTAACGATACATTCGGAACTCCTCGTCCATTCGCTGCGAATAATCTACTCCAATAAACAAATATACGATCGTTAAGGCAATGAGTGATGTTTCAAAATTTATGGACTACAAACGAAACATCACTCATTGCCTAAACGATCGTATATTTGTTTACTTTAACACCGGTAGTTTCAAAATAGCGTCTAAAAATGTTCGAGATTATTCGCAGGGAATGGCCGAGGAGTTCCAAATGTAACGTTACAGAACGTTTTGGAACGTTCAGGGTAATTGAACAGGCTACTGTGGAATTATGTATGCGCCACTGACAGTTGAATAAAATTTAGCAACATTAGTTTTTCAATTAACAGTCCTCATGCAGAACGTATATTCTCACGTCATATAAACAACTATAGTCCGTACAAAAAACACGGTTTATATAAACAATACAATGAACTGTTCCACGACAGCATGCAGTGTGTTCAGTTACCCTGAACTTTTTGGCAAAATGTTTCGTAACGGAAGTGTCGGAACAACTCAACCCGTAGACAACTCAACCCGAGAAAACTCAATCCCCTACTAACGGATTGAGTCGTCCCATCTTTGAGTTGAGTTATGCACTGGTTGAGTTGTCTTCGGGTTGAGTTGTCCTGTACCCATAACGTTAGCTAACAGTAGTTACTGAACACGCAGCAGGTGATACTCAGGATGACAATAAATATATAATCTTAATATGTTTTATAAGTGTCTTGTTGGGGTAATGGTAAAGCGGTCTACAATTACAAGCATGATTGACCAAGGGGTGGTGGTTTATCTGCCACACTAATTTTGCTAAAATGAATTATACAACTTTTATTTTCAATACTGCCTACCTCTGAAATGGATTGTTTCATTTTTAATGTTTACACAAACACGTTTTGTTATTTAGTACGAACTGTATCATTCTCGTACCCAGAGTCTAGTAGGATTCTCGATACCGAATCTTGATAACCTCGGGGTACGAGAATGGAACTATATGTGCCACTGACGGTTGAATCAAACTTAACAATATTAGATTATCAACGAACAGTCATCATACTGACTGTAATTTATTTCCACAGTACTTAAATTCGGTCTCACGTCATATAAACAACTATAACTTTTGGACCAATAAACTTGATTGATGTACAAATGAAATAAATATTTCTCTTACCGAGGAAACTTGTCACACACGTCTAGACAATTTAATCTAAAACATCTTACAGTCTATAGACATTGATCTGTAACATGGAAGGAACAACGACATGTGAATAAGAGAAAACTTCTTTCCTTTAAACATTTGTTTTAATATTTCTGTTTTGTTTTGTTCAATTTTGCTTTCTTGGTGTGCTATAGCGATTGAATGGTCCATCTACTAGGTAAGTGGAATGTTACAAAATTATATAACTTTTTGACATATTTCTGCTTATAGGCGCAGAAATGTTTTGGTTTAAAAAAGTGGGGACAGTTTTCTCCAGTAAAATTTGGTAAAATTCTTATATATACGCCACTGGAAGCGACTTTGTCCGGGATAATCCTCGAAAACAGGAAGTCTTATTCCGATTTCAAATTCAGCGATACACAAAAAGAGCGTATTTACAACGTAACAAATATGCAAATATGAGATGGCGACAGACGAACGACAACTGCAGATTGAATCTATTACATCGCTACACAGAGTTATGTCCCTTACTTTTCGGATACGATGCTTGCAGGATTTGATTATACGTGCAGTCTATAACAATCTGATTCAGATTTGCACTATTTTGTGCCGACCAATACAGTTACATGCCTAATCACCATGAAGCAATGAACTCATTACTGTTCAGGTTGTAACTTAATGGGGGCAATACAGATCTCATTTGTAGAAACTTTATAATATCCAGTAGCAACCGTCTGGTGGCACTGAATCTGATTTTTCAAGAAATCTTTTATATCTGATTCTTAAAACACTCTAAACATTGTTCGAGAACTTACGTAATATATGAGAGTTTCTTCGTATCCGATTCAAAATTAACAACTGACCTTAACAAAAGCCAAGCAACTCCATTGCATCACGGTGGTGATACCATGTGACTATGACATCACAAATGCTACGGTTTCAAGAAGAAAACAGTAAAAATTCCATCTAGAGCTGTAAGTGTTTTAATTCTTGTCAGATTAACACGATACCTATTCGATGCTATGCAGAGAAGTGTATACTATTTCTTGTGCATCAGATCTACAACGCCAGATTTATACTTTTTGCAAACACCCTGAAAACATATCAACGTTTTTTTCCTATTCAAAAAAGAACGACAACTTGTCACCGTAGCACGCTGAAAAAAAATAGCTTTCCAGGGTGTTTGCAAAAAATATATAACTGGCGACGGAGAAATATCAAACTCTTTATATCTCGATGTAGGTTCATGTACATGAATGTAACAAACTCTATATATCACGATGTAGCTCAATCTCCGTAAACAGATATCCTGTATCTAGCGTTGTCGTACAGGATCTCTACTGCAGGCTGTCAACCAGATCATCTCCAAAATATAGGAGGAATATAGGAACATTTTTGCAAGAAATATAGGAGGTTTTGGACATTTTTTGAGGCAAAATATAGGAGTTTCCAACTTAAAATAGTATCATTTTCTGCTACTATATATACATATAATTAATATTACAATAACTACCTTTCACTTACTGTATTTTACAATAGTCAATGATTAAACACTCAATGTCAGCTAAGTGGGCATTTTCAAATTTTCACTGTCCTTTGGCCCGCATTTTTTAAAAAACAGAAGGTAGCTGAGATTTTTTCTCATTAGATGATGTATCCAACTTATATGTACCTCAAACAAAAGTTTTGTCCCTCATTGAACATACTTTCTGATGAAAACTTTAATCCAAAGGGACAAAAACTGTTGATTTTGAGTTGTCCCTGCATAGGGTATTTGTTTTAACTACAATATAGTTTTGAGATGGTATACTTTTTTTGCTGCAAATGTCACCAGCAAGGATGCGAGAAATGAAAAATGACAAATGATCAAACATTCCTCCTGAATATGGAGCACATACTAAATCAACCAAAGTAACAATAAAATGTCCGAGTAGTTCAACAAAAAAAAAATTATCTGCTAATATTCCAAATGATTTAGAAAAAACAACAGAAGAATGCATTACAAATGAGGCTTTTACGCACCCAGTACTATCTACATGTTTACATGAGAAAAAAGATAAGGTATCAGGTAAATTCAATATTGAAAAAGTACTGAATGGAGTTTGAGCAAGCACATCAAACCAATGCACATGACAAATAGACAAAACAATTTTGTTTTTTTTAAATGCCTATTTGAGACCTAGGAAAACAAAGGGCCACCTTGTAGATTTAAGACCAAGGTCAGCGGCATACAAAAGTTGGTATTGAAATGATCAGGTGAAAGCACTAAAACAAAATTATAAACCTTTTTATAAAAAGAAAAATAAACAAAAGTCTTAACATGAATACAGATTGTAAGGAATTACCATACTATTAAAACTAATGAAAACAAAACATCGTCCAGCACACCAGGATCTAAAACCAAATTAAAACTTAATGATGCAGGTATAGTTCCTGAGTTCCTGATATTACCAGAGAAACTCAAGAAACACTTGTATATGCAAATAATGTAATAAAAAAAGTTTAATTACAAACAAAAACGCCACGGTCCAAAACAGTACACCAGCCGAAAGAAGGACAAGCTGAAAAAATATTTAGATAGTGAGACTTTTAAAACAAATTGTTGAGCCTCTACCTCGTTGAAAAACAAATCGACTATTTTGTTGCAATAAAACTGACAGCAGCTTTCTACAGAACTAGATAATATGTAAAGTTATATGAAAATGGACCAGATATTTTGAACTCATAAGTCATGAACTGCTTTTGATAAATGAGTAAGATATGTTAACAAATACAAAATAAATGTTTACTGAAAAATCAAATAAATATGTCTTTTTCTGACAAATAAACATATTTGAAGCAAAAGAGCTAGCATTGTTTTGCTTTGAAACATAAATTGTGCCTAAAGGAGAATGTCTTTTAAAATAAAAGGCAGTGGAACTTATGTGAACGAAAAAGTAAGATACGTTACCATTTTAGGTTTACATATGTGAACGTTTGATTGTTGTCTAAACAAACTAAGTTTAATTTTGAATTATTCTTTTGAAATGTTTGTAAGCAAATGCTTGCATATTTTTTGCTTTTTGATTACATTTACCCTTAATATATGTCAATACTTTTAGTAAAATACGTTATTATTTACCTTGTACAAATTAAGTGATTAAACCTTACACTAGAAACATATTAGTGGGATTTGAACTGGGTTTTTAGTGTTTTCTTACATTGACTTTTGTGCTCTGGTGGTATTGTTTTATTAATGTATTACCTGAATAAAACGAATTGATTTAGAAACACATTCAAATAAAAAAATTTTTTATTGTGTTTATTGTTAAATCAAGGACAAATAGAACTTCATTCCGTAAGAAATATATAAAAAGTTGTCATGTAGTTTACTGTCATGCTATGAAATACCTTTTAATAATTATTGATTAGATTTGCTATTGTCCATCTGTTCTAGAAATTTTATTTTAAAAAGTTTAATGTATCTTACTTAACATTTATACAACCTTTCGTTAAGCAATGACAACTTTCAGCACAGTCCTTAATAAAATCTCCGATGCATATTTTCTACTCCAAATAGGTTAATGTTAAAGATTATAATGATAAAAGATGTTCAACTGTTACTTCATTTTTGATAAATTGTCAAATCCTAAATGCCCATTTAATTGACATCGAGTGTAAAGTGTCTACCGTACAGATGAACGAAACCATTAACTTTGAACAACTATCAAAGTATCAAAGCAATATTAACTCTTTTCATTATTGGCGACAATTTTTTTAAAAAAAATATAGGAATATTTTTTAAAATATAGGAGAATATAGGAAAAATAGGAGGTTTTTCAAAATATAGGATTCTGACCCAAAATATAGGAGTTATATAGGAATATAGGAATCAGTTGACAGCCTGCTACTGTCTCCGTGGAAGGTCACGATGAGATGAACTTTGTGTCGACCAATCAATGCGTAGCTTTCATCTAGAGACGAAAGCACTATTAATCACATTTTGATTTCGTAATTTCCATTTTTAGTTTTGCATGCTAATTTAATGTTCATCGGTATTATTCACAGTCTGCGATTGGGCGGCTCATTTTAAATTGCATGACGAAAAAGTGGAGAAATGACTACTAAAAAGTGGAGAAATGACTACTAAAAAGTGGAGAAATGACCAGGGGAGAAATGACTTAGTGGAGAAACGACCGTAAGCCCACTTTCTTCAAATTAAAACAGTTTGGGTTCATTAAAATACTTAGGGTTTTCTTTATATAAAATGGATTTTGATTGGTCGAATGAGCGTCCGGTTAGCCAATCGATGTAAAGATTACTTAGAGATAAACCCGATAATTTGCAGATTTATCTGTAAACAAAAACGATAAAATAAGTGTTTTAAATTGTTATTTATGGTTTAAATTAAATTTTATTCGACCAGTTATGGTAGGTGTTACTTCTTCTTTCAAAGCATTGCCCTCGTCAACTGCGACATAAAGGAATAACTGCCATAATCCCTTCGAAACGTTACCCCACCAGTGGCAGTGACTATGAACAACCCACCCAAATTATTTTCAACTTTAAATCCTAAGATTTCTGAATATCTTACCTTATTGTGTTCATACCATTTTAAGAATTGATCCTATCTTGAAAAGTATTGGCAATGACATCTGTTTTAGTGATAAAACGGGGGTACAACACATTTTCACTCCCTACCAACTGCATGTTGATTAATCATCTATCATGCTTGATATGGGCGTTTCAATAAATAATTACTAAATTTGACAGTGGCTAGATTTACAGTAGCGGTTGACTTAGAAGTTATACATCTTATTTTCAATATGTTTCAACAAGTTCCAGATTAAAATACTCCATAAAGTATAGCCTCGTGTCAGCAAGAACCTCTCCTTTTTTCCATCAACTAATATATACTGAATACCGCAATTACCGGTGAACCTGAAACACTGGTGATAACAAAGATATCCCGATTATAGAGGCATGCGCAGATAATGGATTTCTTTGTCTTTCTCATTCTGTTTATTTGGGTTTCCGCCATTTTTTCTGAAGTGAAAGTTGTTTAAAAATGTCATTTTTAAGCGGGAATGAATTAAAATACTTTTTGACTCACCATTTTTTATATAAATCCGACAGAAAATAGAGAAATAATACATGCTGTTTTTCAGTTATTGTTTTGAAAAAAAATTAAACAACAGTTAGAAATTTTCCTTTATCGATTGATTGAAATGGGTTGGAAGTTTAACAGCGCACATTTACTTCGCTGTTTACGTATGACGTCACTGACCTTGGGAGATTATTTACCTCATCACCGGTAATACGTATTTGGGAACCAAGATGGCAGATTACACTACTCAAACAAAAAATGGTGTTAGTTTAACTCATTCTGTTAGGATTTTCGTAAACTGATTGATTATAATATGTTTAAAAGACATGGACTGATAAATCAGTAAATATAACATGCTTGTAGTTCTTTGTTTAGTTACTGAAAAAACGGTCTAAAAATAGCATCACCGGTAATTGGTATACCCAGTATAATTGTAGGCACAGCCTATTGATGGTAAAGTCATGCAAATTAGTTAAGTAGTTAGTTGATCGTAAGGGCCATATATTCAATAAACAATTAAATGTCCATTTTGCCAATGTCGGCTTCATTTTGCTTCATTGTGTGTTTTAGTCATGCAGTCATACTGTTCCACAATGCAACGATTGTAAGCACAGGAACCAGAAGCATTCAGAATGTGCAAATTTAAATTAAAAAAAAATGAGAATATGTTATCTCCCTTTTATATGATATTTAAAAGGACCAAAGGGGGGTATTTAGAGGAAGTGATCGACACAAAAATCAGTTTGAACAGTATACTGAAATTAATCCACAAAAACTCTGGCAATACCTTCAAGTGGAAAAAACATTCATTTTTTCCATATCATAACTTGGAACCAACTACCACCTGATACAACAGAGGCTCCTGACGGATTAGGGACAAAACGGACCATGAGCTGAAACAGACCATGGCAAAACGGACCATATTTGGGACAAAACGGACCATATATTTTGGACAAAATGGACCATTGTCGGGACAAAATGAACCATTATGATTTATATAGTGCGTACAAAAAGTTTTTGGGTAAACATTAGAAAAGATACAATCAATTTCAGGGGTAGGCAGTAATGAAAATAAATTGTGTGTAATTCATTTTAACCACACTAGCACAATGGATATCACCATTTGTAGGAAAATCAGGCTTGTAATGGACCATATTTTTTTTGTCCCGGCACCGCTCCTGACTTGGTACACTTTAAGCAGGAGCTTGCCAAACTTCAATTCTTAGCTGCTATCTGTCCTGATTGTTATATTAGGGTGCAGATGGAGTTATGCTGGTTAGGTAAATTTTAGTTAGGCTTCATGCTGTTTGGTCCAATCCTGAATTATATCTTATTGCCTCACACCTCTCATGAGTATCATGATTTTCGTTCATGAAGCAGTTGGGAACTCTCTCTTACCTTTGATCTGACATTTTCTTTCTATTTCTATATCAATATCTTTTCATGTACTTTTTTGCTACTACCACAATTGTCAAAGAGATATAGATGTAGGTGTGGCTCACTAAGACAATTCTGGACAAAGCTTGACAGAGTCACAGATTCAACTGCAATGAAGTCTTTTAAACAAAAAAGTTCTCTATGAATTGGAACAAGAATTTCTGTGGTTGCAATATTTTTACTTTTTCAAACACAAGCCCAGAAAATAACCAAATTACCAACTACTGAACTAGCTCAAATACATATAAGTTTTGTTCACTAGCCTGAATCAATTTTCACACATCTAGAGCTTCAGGCTAGTTGGTTATGGTGAAGACTGTGTGGCTGTGGTAGAAAGACAACTTTACATTATGTTTGTAAAAATTGCTCATTTATCAGCTCAGCAGCAAAATCCTTTATGGAATGCACTTAGAACATCAAACACATTAGGTCTATGTTAAAAAAGCTTATTGGATGACCAATTTACAAAATTTTCGGTGTATAAATATAATCATGAATTTATGGTATTACATCAATTGCAACATATGATAAAAGTAGAGTCATTGTTTGTATTTTTCTCTTATAACTTATTTCAGGTTGTGATTGTATTATAATGGGGTGGACATAGGAACTGTATCAACAACCATCTGACAAATGGAAAAACAGGTACCATTTTTAAAGACTATTTCTAGGCTTTCTTTTCTCAATAGAAAATATACAAATGTATAAAAATCATTCGCTGATTCTATTAGGATTTCTAATCAATTCATATCGATGAAATATGTTCATTACATTTAGTTTTAAATCTTAACTTCCAGCCTGACCAGCCATGACTTCCTACTGGTAGGTCCTTACAGTTGGAATCCTCAGATTTTATCATTGAAGTCCTATGTATTGCTAACAAAATATTTCATCTATTATCTTTCTTGTTAATGAAGATATTAACAGAAGTGGAGAAATTTAGATAGTTCTTTACCCTAAAAATTTCAGTCAAATTAAATGATTTACAAAAAAAATATTTAAGATTAATTTTGGCAAATTGACATTAAAAAGTAAAGGTAAAAATCTGAGTAATCCAAATAATTGAACCTACCTATTTTAAGAGTATGCAAGGAGAAAAAACTGACTAAAGTCCCTTATTGATATGCCTATTATTCCATGTATTAAGAAACATACCACATTTTGAAATGTATCTTGAATATTAAAATATTTTGAGATTATCTTTAAATGTGCTAAGAAGATTCAGCATTTAATAATCACAATTAGCACTGGTCGATGCTGTATTCAACAATATTACTACCAATTAAACTAAAACGCAATGTGACTGACAGACTGCTTAATTATTGACTACTGTGTTCACTTGTATATATTAATTTTTATTTTTAACATTTGCTTTACAGTGTAATAACTAATTATAATTGAAATATATGCACTATTGTAATTTATATAACTTGAAATTGCATTTTACAAGTAATATCTATTGTTTAGAATTATTGAGTATAAATTTTAAAAAATCTATCACAGAAATTGTGTTAGTCATTTCTTTGTAATTATGGGTTATTTGTCATCATTGTGTATCGTTTTTATTTCCAGTTTAGTACTTAAACTTAACAAGTATGTAACGAATGTGTTCTGCTTAATATCATATAGATTATTTGATTTTATAGCCAGAGTTTTGCTACCTTTGTCATATATAGTATTATTTGAAGCATTCTAAAGTTTTGCTTTAAACTAGTCTAAAAGGGAGATAATAATTTGATACTTTTCTTCATTATCTGTATTCAATTTATCATGATTATCTCCCTTTTGTATATATTTTTTAAGACTGTGGGTACAAATCCATGGTCTCTTTGACTTACTAAGTGAAGGCTCATAAAAGGCCCCTATTCTATTAAAAAGTTCTTTAAAATTATGTGTTTTACCTAAACTTGCACCAGTTTTTTCCCTACTAATAAGCAGATTCACTTGTAGTACTAGCAGTAATTCTATCTTGACTCAACAGGCTAAAGCGTCATACTATTTCTGAAAGAAAAAGCCTGAAATAACCTTTCTTACCGGGTGCCTTTGTTTCATTTATCAATACTGACTGTTAATGGATATATATCTATGGGCCCTCCTAACTGTTAGTGTAACATCAAACTGACCAACTTAATGATTATGTATGCATTTATACTTAAGGATATCAAAATGTCTTTGGGTGTATGGTCATAATAAATTGCCAATTCCTATTAAGAATTTTCTTAAAATTAAATTCCTGAAATGAAAATTTAAAAAATCATTTTCAGTCTAACAATTGCTAACCTTATTAAGTTATCATACTGATGTGTTAGTACAAATCTCGTGTAGCTACAATCTACAGTCTACATGTAAATATAGAAGAATGTAGACATGTTTGGCACCTGACCTATTGATATTGTATTCCTAGAAAGAACTGATCTATTTATATAATATATTTATACCTTTGGATTGATTTGTTCATGTTATATTCTAGAACAGGTTAAAGATGTTGTAAACATTTATCATTTTATGTTTGATTCTGTTATAAACAATACTTCCATTGATTATTTGTCTGGTTACTTTTTAGGACTATACCTCTCGATGTATGGTCTCTCGATTAGTGATCTTTCAATCCGATATACCGGTTAATATTGCAATACGACTTCTGACGGTTTTTAAGTGGTTCGTTTTTCTCTGAACCGGTTTTTCTAGTAATGTTCCATACTGATTGTTTTTATCAGAGTCTGAAATTTAAATGTTTGAATAAATGTTAAAATGTGTTCGGAAACTTGAAATATTTTTCGTAAAGTGAGAGAATAATTATCTTTGAAAGTCCATACAAAACCTTTTTTCTAACTTATTCAAACATTTGCATAATACGTATAGATCATTTGAAAATGCAAATATCTGTGTACAATGTTGATCCAATTAAGACGATGCACGTGCATTAATTCATGCTATGCATGTATGCGCGAAAGAACAATATGTATTGCAATATATTGCAATATGGGTTTCGTGTATTGCAATATATTACAATACGGTTTTTACCGTATTGTTACACCCCTATTTTATATACACATGTTTAGACTGGTTTTTCACTGACATATTGAGATTCTTTATTTATATATTTACTAGTCTTTAAATGTTCATAAGTCACTCACTCAATCCTCCCTGGGCCATCAGGTGATTCAAGTGACTATAAAGAAACCACTGGTCTTTCACTGTTTTTTTGATGGTTTGCTTCCTGGGGTCTATCTTGAATGGGCCTCTGTTATTTTTGTCTTGAGGAATGGTTTAGTTTTGTTTTACAGTTTATAGACTTATGGCTGGTTTTACAGTTTTTTGTTGATATAGTTTTGCTAGTTGATACTTTTGCCATTTACTATATATTATAAATTGGTCAAGTGGTCAAGGAAATTTTAGACGATGGCTATATTATGTGTAATCTATACCATGTTACTGCTGAAACTCCATGAAAATGAATGTTCTCAACTAATGGGGGAAATTAATTAATTATCAGTAAACTGATTTTGCATATGTTTTGTGCGAACTTGAAATTAAATGTATAAAAACTACAATATAATATTAGCAATTATTTTAGCAGGGAGCTGTCCCCTGCCCCTATTCTCTCTTCCCTGCCTTATTTTGCTCCTCACTATGCAGAAATAGTTACTTCGAAACATTAACCCTATGATTGCCCTGTCCCCTTTTTTCTGCTTCTCTGTCCATTGCCGAGTTCTAGATTTACCATAAAGTTTATTGTTATTTGTAAATATTTACTAGGAGAATGAGTATTAAAGTATAAACCATGCTGCTTCTTACTATAAAATGTTAAATTTAAGTATTTTTATACATATTATAACATAAATTAGTAAATGAAACAAATCCTTGAAGTTAGTTATATGAGCTAATTTACTCTAAAGAAATCATTTGTCCAAGTTCTGTAGTCTAGTTGGCTAGTCACTTATAGTAGGGTTGGGCAAATATTAACTTTTTTTGAAAGGTGCAAACCAAACGGGTGTTTTTTATGGCCAAATTATGTGCTGAGTCTGAATATCACAATTAAAATTATCTACGATGGCGTTTTAGGTTCACTTTTTGCAAAAATTCAAAATGGCCGACAAAATGGCCGATTTTGGCTATGACGGGCCATATACTGTTTTCACCATAGCTTGTAATATATCATTTTATAGGTTCTTATGGTTGAAAACCCCATTTTTGAGGTTAAAATACCAAAAATCAGTATGGGAAGCTTTATTCATTGACATTTTATACAATATTTCAGCCAGATAATACATATTTTCGATTATACTGTACGACAATTACAAAATACGCAACATGATCAAAGAGTTGGCTTTAAAACACTGTCTAAATTAAGCAAAAGATCATTTTGTGATTTGATGTTTCTGGTTTAATTTGTTTTCAGGGAGTATTTTCATTTAAAATAAATCTCTTTTTTGTGTCGCATTTGGTATAAATGCAACACAGTTGTTGCTCTTAGATATCTTATTCACATATCAATTATTTTTCTGTTTGTGAATCTTTATCAAATCAACTGATTTAAGTGTGAATGGACCAAAATTAATTTGTTAAAAATATAATACAGCAGATAGATATCTTTCTTTTGTTTTTATCACTTCATTAAGAATGTGAGCATATAACATATCTTAATCGTGTAAGCTTTCATAGTGATAGCCTCTCTTTGCAAGTTTAGCAAGTTATGACTGTAATATTTCGAAGGCTCCTGTGATGAACCATTACTTTTACATGTCACATATCAGCTCTCTATCAACTTAAAAATAACAAGCGTTTCTATAAGACTATGCGGACAACCACAAGGTAATCTTCAATATCCAGGCAGGAATCCATGGAACTAAAACATACAAATCTCAACAACTTGATATATGCTTTAATGTTATTTTATTTTAAATGGCAACTTTAAAGATGAAAATGAACCTATCCAGAAGGAAAAGATTGTGTATAAAACTACACCACAATGTCTAAATGGACCTTATATAGTGTGAAAGAAGGTGAACAATGCGCACTATCTTTGTGTTATTATGGCCAGAACACTTCACCTTAACCTTACATCACAAAGAAGTATCAGCTTGCACATAAGCAATTACATATCTAAAGACTATACATAGGCACTTGACACAGAAATCAACTGATGTATTTGGGCATGGTCTTTTCCTCTCCCACATTGACTTTTGCATGGTTTATACACTGTACAACAGCCTACCAAATCAAAAGCTGCAACGGGTTCAAAATTGTACATTGTACTGATAGAGTAGTCTTGATAACTCCATAACAGCAACCATTTTTGTGTTCCTAAAAAGTCTCCAATGACTATCAATTAAAGTTAGAATTATGTCTGAAGTCCTTGTAATGGTCTTGCATCATGTTACTTTAGAACCTTGTTCGTCCAAGTGAGATCTCAAGGTCAATTTTGACTTCAATATCAAAGTGACAATTACTATGCTATTTTGGCGTCCGTCGTTATTAATTCCTAACATATCCATTCATGGAAAAGGAATATACATGTATTTAACTAAATGTTCATAACGCTTTACACAACTATGAAATCAAGACTTTATATACATGTATAAATGTACAGATACAGCTAGTACAAGCTTGATAGACTTATTATCTTCAACTTAATAGAATAATTTCAAAATTGAATTTTTAAGGAATTTGATAAAGGAATTCATTTATAATAACTATCTGCTATACATCAAAATCTTTAGAAGTAAAGCCTTTAAAATCAGTAGATGGTTTGTTATTAGTTATGAATAACAGTTTAAAGTCATAATACAATAAAACAGAAAGAGCAACATAGCTCAATGAGTGCAATTTGGTTACTGCTATTAAAGCTTGTATGTGTATACTTGATAAAGGTGATAAAAATCCATTCTTAGTGGCATTAATATAATCAAAAGCAGAAATAAGTATGACCATAGTAATATGCTAGTTGAAAAGCCTATAAAAAGATTTATTAGACATTAATTTAATGCAAAATTAGTTATGCAACTACGAAATTGTGTGATTTTGGCTGAAATATTGTATAAATTATCGATAAATACAGTTTCCCATACATATTTTAGTATTTTTAACCTCACAAACGTGTTTATCAGCCTTAAAAACCTATAAAATGATATACTACAAGTTATGGTGACAGTATAAAATGGTCATGCATAATCAAAATCGGCCATTTTGGCGGCCATTTTGAATTTTCGCAAAAAGTGAACCTAAAACGTCACCGGACACAATTTTAAAGGTCATATTTGGATTCAGTGCATCATTTGGCCATAAAAAACACCCGTTTGAAAAAAAAGTTGGTGATTTGCCCAACCCTACTTATAGTTAAATCATTTTGAAATTTGAAACTTTTCAGTGGATTTCATAGTCTGTAGTAAATGTTCAAGTCTTTATTACACAAATGACTATCAGAAAAATCTTGTCAATTTCTGCCCCCCCCCCCTCATGTCTATTATTTTCCTTTCATAACCGACTTGTTATTTTTTAACTAAACTGAATAGTGTAACATTCCAAAAGTCTTTTTATTACATTTTTTTGAAGACTTTTTTGTGTCAAAGTTATTTGTATAAACTTTTCAATACCTCTTACTATGTGAAACGATCCCATTTTGTACGGTTCAATGGTGAAAACGTCACTTTAGTAAATGTTTAAAAAAGCATTTTTTTGTCTCAGATTTTTTATGTTTCTTTAATTTCTATCACTATTAAGGTTTATATGCTCAAATACAAGTGAAGCTTTTATGAAACTAGATTCAGAAACTTCAATGACTTTGCATTAACTTTTTAGCTGAAATAGTGAAAAGAAAATTGTCCAATATTTGATGATGATTATTACTCCTCTTTGATCTCAGACCTATTCGCGAGCTTAGCTCAGCGCTAAATGGTCGTAACTCAATATAAAAAAAAGTGAGTTACAGCCGTTTTTGCGCTAAGCCCAGGTATTGGTCCCACTTGTATATTTAGATTTTTTCTATGCTTAAATGTCTTGTAATAACTTTCTTAAATTCTATGATTTTTATATTTCATTTTATTGATATTAGTTTTTATTTTTTGACTTAACTTTTATTTCTTCGCATGATTCAACCATTGTTGTACTTTTTTATTTATTTCATTCAATCATTTGTCAAAATATTTTTAAGTGTATGATTTTCTATAATAATGAATGTCTTAAAGTACTGTATATTCAGTACATTATGTTTGTAGTTTAATTTTTTCTTGTTTACTGTAGCATGTCATGAGGTTAGGAAGACTTAACATTATTTTGAAGTATATGGGTAAAACTATTTGGGTCTGGTCCTGCAATTTTGAATTTTTTGAACATAATGATTAAAGCATAGGTGCCAGACACTAATTTTCATTACTATAGTTAGGGTTTCAAAATCGGAAAAAAATATCATAATCGATCATCGAAAATAATCCAACAACCCTTTTTGATCAATCATCGATTATATAATCAAAACATTTACTAAGGGTTTTCATTCAGGCTTTCCAAAAATGTATGAAATTATGTTGCAATGGTGCAATGGTAATAGAATATCAAACCATGTACAGTATAATAAACCTATTTAATGGTATGATGGTTGTTTACATTTACAATTAAATCTATTTTTTGACATTTTCAGTACTCATACAGTAAGTAAAAGGGGCTATATTTTGTCCAATAATGGCAAATACTAAGTCGCTGACCAAAAAAATCAACTGCCCTCTTAATGATTTATAATAAAAAAGAAGTTGTAAAAATGTACTCATCAAGGTTTAATCAAGTCGAGGTTTATTCCTATAAGAAGTTCTTTTTCACTAATATTTATTAATTAAAACTAGAATATCTCATTGTTAATAAATAATTATAAATTACTGAAATAGCGATAATCAATTATTAAACTTTATAATGATTGTCTCCAACCTCTACTAAAATGATCAATTATATTCGATAATCATTAAATCCCTAATTATAATATATATAGAGAAAAGGTCTCTAATGCCTGTTCAACGTTTGTAGTTTTCAAATTGTCACCAAGTTCACAAAAATGGACCTAACTCAAATCTTTTTCACTATCTGCTCTAGAAAGGATTACTCTGCATGAAAATACTTTTTATTTGAAGAAAATCGATCTACAATTAATGAAATGGTCCCATATATCTCCAAAAGCCCTAAAATTTGTCCGATGATCGGATGTCAAACAACATGTGGAATGTTCAGGTTTTTGAAATTTCCTTAAACTTAAAATCTTTACTGAGGAAGTCAATTGCAGTTAAAAAACCTGAAATTGTTAGTATTAATTAGTTTAATAGTTATTAAAATTTAAACCTTTCTCTTCTTAAGGAAGGAGTCAAATGACCATATAAAAAGACAGATTTGAGAGTGTCTACTTATTTATTAATGGTGAAAATAAATGTACTAGCGAAACTATACAAGTTTACATTAATTTATATTGCAAATTTTTGTTGTATTTTAATAAGCCGAGTTACCACATATCTATTTTTACCTGGTTTTGTACATTTTTGATAGTACAAAGAGAAAATATGCAACTTATTTAGTATTAAAATAGAATGTTGACATTGTGGAAATACCTTAGTGGTTTTGTGTCCAACATTTTAATATGACTCAGTATTTAGTGTAAGGGTTATGTAGGTGAATAGATCAGGATAATGGAGAAGATAGAGGTGGGTTTTTATATATTTTAAATAATCTAATTTCCTTATTTGGGCAATAGTGAAATTTTTCAAGTTTTTTTAGTGCCTAATAATATTATACAGGGCTCAAATTTAAGCTCGCATACTCGCAAATTGCGAGTGCATTTTGAAAATTGCGAGAAACTTTCATTTTAACTCGCAAATTTTCACAAGTTGAAATTGACGCAAAAATATAAGTCTAAACTTATGAGGCTCAAATCAGCTTAGAAATGGTCAGAAAGATTGATAGTATCGATTAAAGATTCACCTAAAAGACATGTTTGATACTCTTTGTCTATCCGATAGTAACATCCTTGTTCCATCCATAGAAAATATAGTGCTATGTTGTTTTTGTATTGCAATTTGTATGAATTGTTACTATGTATTTTGTTAAGTATTTAAGGAAAAATGCAAGTCACATTTTTACATTTGCGAATTGAAATATAATCAACTTGCTAAAATTTGCAAGTCCATTGTTTTGTTAAATTTGCGCCCTGATTATATATGTTTCTATAGATATGGCATAGGTAGAAGTATGTTTTTAGGACTGGCACTGAAGTTAAGTATCTTAGTGACCCAAATAAGGGAGCTTCTATTATGGCACAGGCACACTATGATGAAATAATGAAATTTAGGAATTCCAGGATTCTTGAAATTTTGAACATTTTTACCCCTTGTAAATTACATTAAAATTTTAGTGTATTTTAAGGAATGGTATGCTTTGAAAATTGCTTGGCAAAGATATGTCTGTCAAATAACTGTGCATAGTTAAAGCTTAAGGCTATTATAACGAGTAGATTATAAAGTCTGTCATGTTTAGTTAGAACTGCAAGAATAACATGCAAGGACCAAATTTTCTCTATTTATATTATGTAAAAAATTACAATAGACCTATATCTAGACATCATGTTGCAAACCAATGTTATTTCTTACTGTCTCTTAGTCATACTGAAGTAAAGTCAGCCTTTAGAGGCTTGAAATACCATCTCTACTGTAGAGGGTTTTTGCTTAGCACACACCTTTGTCAGTTGCTGTAAACTGTTTTACTGGATCTAACTGTTGGAGAGAGTTATAATGGTTGCAGAAAGTATTCCATGACCAAATGAAAATGAAAGCATGCAAATCAATTCACAAAGCTGTGATTGACAGTGAGACATGCATATACTGACTGAGCTTATCATTCTGACTGACTCTTACATGTCAGGGCACTAGACAATTTTTGCATCATTTCAAGACAATATGGGGAATTTTTTGTCTACTCATAAATGCATTCAGTAGTGACTTTGTAGTGATCTGTTGCGTTTACCCTAAATACTTTTCTGGCACTTACTTGAATAACTAGTATAGATTGTGACTGTAGAATGACAAATAATGAAACAAATGACCTGAAGCTGTTCCTTAACTATCTTTATCTTTTCAAAAATGTTCGTGAACTAGTAATATTATTAACAGACGTAGTTTTGGGAGCCTATTTCATTCTTTCTAAAGTTTGAGGGGAGTTGTTATTTGAGATGAAGGAAAAAACAAATTATTTTAAGAGGGGAATTGGGCCCATATTCACCCCAAAATATGCCAAACGACTTGAGTGTCCTGCATGTTAACACTATGTTAAAAAAAGATAACTTTACCATGTAATAAAACTAGCTTAGTCACATTTATTGTTCGTTTTTTCTCAACTGTCAAAACATGAATGATTTCACGGTGAATGCGTTTGTTAAAATTATTGTCGTAATACACCAATGAGTTTCTGAAAGTGTTTAGTATGATTGAGCAAAGCTTCTTATGCCGTATGATCAGTTTAAGTCAACATACAGTTGTATGTTTAAATACAATTAGGCCGCCAGTACAAAAACAAGGCTTCCAGTCACCATGAAATTATTCAAGCTTTGACAGTTGAGAAAAAACAGACAATATGTACATGTAAATATTTCATAGTTCTATTTTCAACATAAATTTATTGTGTATGAAGTGGTTTTTTAAGGTATAATTACTGTTTTATGGTATATTTTGTCATTTTATGTACATTAACATATGTAAATGAAGTGTATTATATTTACTATATGTTCATTGTACATTCTTTACCTATATCTCAGGAGGGGAAGTAATCTAACATTCTGATGAGTCAGCTCTAAATTAGTTGAACTTAATGTAAATTAAAAAGGATGTTAAATAATCTTAACCCTTCACAGGTCAATCCTGCATTTTACGTGTCTTGACCCCCCCCTTCAAAACTGCCACAAAATGCTGATAATGCTGTTTTCAGCCAGTTTTATCTACCATTCCCCTTACTACAGTTGTATCAAAATTAGGGCTGTCATTGATAGAAAATTTAGTATCGATATATTGAAAGGCAAGTATCCGTGATATATCAATATATATCGAGTCAAACAAGGAGTGTAATAGAAGCCTCTAGAACTCCAGTATATATAAACTATATAATGCCCTCATGATGGTATGTATGATGTTAAAAGATGTTTCAGACATAAAACAAACTATAACCTACTGTATTTTCTTGTTTTTGATACTTAACAGAATACATCGTTACACGAAAACTGAGAAATATAAAAAAACGTCCTGTAGTTTATAGCTTTATAAAATGCTAGACAGTATCGTTATTCCAAATCGTGAATCGATATCAGATCGTCTGTCAAGAATAGGTGATAACATCGATATCGTGATTCCCGACTTATATCAAATAGGGCAGTTGTCGGCCACTGGTGAAGATATATATTTGCTTCATTCTGTGTCCTCAGTTATCAACTTAACAACCCGAAATGACTAAAAATTGTTAGATGAGAAATATTGAAGTATTGGTATGATCCTAACTTAATTGTACTGATCAATTAAAGTTGTTGCTGTTTTAACAATATTTTTGAAGGAGGGTTGCCCACAAGACTGTAGTAACTTGCTCTTTAAAGCAATGCACTAAATATAGTCTTGCGGGCAACCCTCATCTTGTATCAGTAAGGTTATGGAACTCATACGTATAATGAATACCAAACTTCCATGATTCTGAAATTATTGAAGTTTATGTTTCTTTGATTCTAACAACATTTTCATTTTTTGATTTGATCTATCAAACATCTTGATATAAGCATAAATACATTCATCATCTTAGTCAATGAACATATATTATCTAATTTATTATAAATACTTTATAAATTACTGGTAATTTTAATACATGATTTTATTATAACTTTAATACCTGTATCTAATGATGGATGAGTCGTAGGAGTTTTGATGTTTTAAATATTTTATATATACAAGTTTTCATGAGGAAATGAGTTATGTCCTTTAATAATGTCAGTCTAGCAAAGATATTATATTAATTATTTTGAACTTGATTAATATGAAGTCTTAACTTTGTTAAGGCCAAGAAAATAACTTACTGGTTGTTTGATTATTAGTTCATAAGGGCTTTTTATCAGTATTTAAGGAAAGGGGCCTGTGGCCTTGATTTTAATAGAATATTTGAGGAGTTTTTATAGCAATTTTATTGAAAGGCGGAAGAAAAAAATCCAAGGTAAACTCCACATTTAAGGAAAAATGCATGATTTCAGAAGTGTATAGGCGCTGTGAACATTCCCTGTCATGTAGTGAAAGAAGTCCCTTTTGATCATGTGTAAAGTATCGGAAATGATGAAGTTTTTCCTCCATATGTCATTTTTGTTGTTTTTTTGTCAATCAAAAACTCTGGCACCTCTCCACCTGAAAGTTACGAAGCACCATTTACCTTAATACAGAATTCATAAAAGAAAACCAAGTTTTGTTGAAATTGTTCTCATCATAACCTTGTCAAGTTCAGTATTACCAGAGGAAGTCATTTGTTAATTTCTACATTAATTATAATTGTGTAAACCTTCAAGAAATACTCAGTATATAATAGGTTTCTAATGAGCCATGTAATACATTATAGACAAGAATGTTTGTATACATTGAAATACATATTGTATTATATATACTATACCCACCAAAAGTTTGGAGACATTTTCAGATTGAAGGCCTATTGAATAGCTTTTAGCTAAAATTTGATAACTGTTTATTTTGAAAAGCATTGTAGTTTTGCATTATTTTTGGGGGGATCATTATTATTACTGAAGCTACAAAAATAGCATAAAAACTTTGTTATGGAAAATTATTACAATAATCATAGATTTAGAGGCTTTACGATGTCAGATGCTGAATCTTATTAAGTGTTGCTTTCATGAAATTTGTTTTCATTTTATCACAAACCATACTGAAATGTTTTAAAATTCTACAAAAAAATGATATTTAAAATTCAAGAATTGTAGTTATTTTCTTTTGTCGCCAAACTTTTGGTGGGTACTGTATATGCAAGTTTTATACTGTTTATAATTCAATGTAAGTACTCAGGTAGGGTCTGGAGACTTGTCTTTATATTATAAATATTCATTGTACTTAACAGTAAGCAGGGTTCGACACTAACAGTGTCCTGGGGGTTCTGGGAATCCCAAAAGCTTGAGAGGAATCTCAGTGATTCTCAATTAGGGATTCCACCATGATCCCTGATAATGCATGAATTGTTTAATACAACTAGTGACTGCAAATGTGCATCCAAATTTTTTGTCTTTTATTGGAGAAATCGCTGAGTAACTGACTGGGGATTCCTTTGAAATAAAATTTTTTAATCATAGTTTGGATCAAACCCATTACCTTCTGAGTAATTAGTGGACATTCTACAACATCACCACTAAGATTAGATTGATTTCAAAGTATTACAATGCCTTGTCTAACCTTTGCTAGTTAATTTGAACCATGAAAAGATGTTGTCTGTTTTTATTTGATTATCCTTGTTGATTTATTTTGTAATACAGACTTTTAAAATGTTGGTAGAATTTATTTGTCACACCTAAGTAATATTGACTTTAAGACATGGGATCTGAATCTAATAATAAAGTTACTTATCTCTTAAGGTTAGTAAGCCTTATAATTTAGGGACAACAATGGAAATAAGGGCTTGCCCTTTTTTGTGCTATTCCTGGCGTTGGTGTGCTTGTCATGGTTAATTACAACATGCTGTGATATAATTTTATGTTAATGTAATTATGCTATGTGTACACTAGGTCAAATAAATATTATTATTATTATTATTATTATTATTATTATTAAGCCTTGTGTTTTACATTGTTGGAATTATTTTTACTCACGGTTCTCAAATGCTAATAATTATGTTATGAAAATTATTGTTGAAGAATGATACCCTGGGTTATCGAAGATGAGTGATATATTGTCTCCATAAAACATCTGTATATAAAGTCAGACTATATGTACATTATGTAGTGGTCAGTTTTATTATGTACATTTTTATGTTACTATGTATGTTATCTTGTTAATTAATTAATTATTAATGATCATACTTGACTGTGTTAACTTTCTTTTACCATACATCATGAGTCATCACTAATACTACATTTCTCAGGCTTAATGCAAAACAGTTGTAACTCATTTTTTTTTAAATTGAGTTACGGCTGTTTTGCGCTAAGCCCACAATTTGTATATATAAACATAAAATCAAAATTACGCGGGTTTAGCAGAAGATGGTCGTAACTCAATATAAGAAAAGAGGGAGTTACAACCGTCTTGCGCTAAACCCGCAAAATATGTCTGGTTACTTTAATGTTGGATAGTGCCTATATAAAATCTGAAAAATATTTGGTATAGCTTGTATTGGATAACTTGAGACAAATTTTGTATGTAAGCAATGTCTCATGTTATTCTAAACATGTTCAAATACAATGCTCTGGTTTTGCTTCAAGCTAGCAAAACTGATATATTGTGCCCTGTACAAATTACTGAGTGCTAGGCATTGTATTCAGCTAGCAACATCATTTGCTAGCTTGGGTTATATTGTGAGCTAACTGTTGCATTAGAAAACAAACAACAGTAGCTGGTTCTCTTTGTTTTAGAGACTATGGACCTTTCCATGACCTTACCTATTAGCATATTGAACAAAGGTTTACAGTTACTTTTTATCCCACAAACAAGGTGTTAACAAAAGAGCACATGCTTATATTTGTGGGTAAATGTATTGTTATTCCAATAAAAAGGTCACACTCGGAAAGGTCAATTGTGCGTGAGGCATATAATGATGACTTTTGCAATCATCAGGGTTCCACTATAACTGGTTTCCTAGGATTCTGAAGATTCCAAAATATGAAAAATGTGGGAGGCAACTCAGTGATTCTTTTCTGACAGTTCTAACAGGATTCCTGAAATATTGCCATATTCTTACATAATTTTAAGTTTCCATGAAGTGTCTATCCCAATTAATGACTGCAAATCCTGTATGTAAACTTAAGTTCACAGTTGTCAGGCCTTTTTTTCCTTATATAACAGGGGCCGTTTACAGGCGCCTTCCCCTCTTGAAATTTCTTTAAAATCATGCAGTTTTCCCCAAATTAGGATTTTACCTTGGATATTTTGTTCCCCTTTCTATGAAATTGCTATAAAATTTCCCCAAATGTTCTATATATAAAAAGGCCCCGGGCCCCTTCCCCAAGTACTGAAAAAAAGCTCTGGTTGTCTTTGATTGGTGGAAAACCTTGTGAATTCCTGAATACTTGACTAGGAATTCCATAGAGATTCCTGGTAAAAAACAGAACATGTGGAACTCTGAATCATGCTTATAAAAATAGTATACTAAAACTATATTGTATGTGTGACGAAAATTGTATGACTAAACTGTAAGACAACACCTTGTTACTTTGGGTGTCCGTATGATTGGTGATTCACTGTACACATCTTCGTCTCTCTCTATATATCATACGGCCAGATGATATCATACAATTAGATGAGTAAGCTAAATGACCACATTATCTTTGTTCTTTGATAAATGGATTAAATTCTGTATGTCCAAGACTTTCACTGACCATTATGGTTTTAGATGACCACAGTATCTTCGTACATTGATAAATGGATTAAATTTTGTATGTCCAAGACTTCGGCTGACCATTACGGTTTAAGATAAGTGGACTAAATAATAGATTGATAATATTAATATTAAAACTATGTAATATAGGGATAGGTTAAAATACTCGACGATTATTTTACTATGTTTTGATCATGACCTTATATATCATAGTGTATTCTTTAAGGGAAATTTTTTGTATATATTGGTTTAGGAGTCTGCACTGCTCAAAATTTTAATTATTGTTGATAACACATGATTATGATAAAGGTATTTTTATTGTATAAGTAAAGATCCAAATTGAAATATTTTACTCATGGTAAATTAGGCCCATCTTACGATTTGTATGAGTGTTTGTTTTCAACTGCTGGTTGTTTGCAACTCCCTTGATTACCCGATACAGCAGTAGGTGATCGGGTGGCTGAAGAATGCCATTTGATGTATGTAGATGTCACTCAGGGGTCATATAATCTGCAGCCTCGGCATTGACAGTCAGCATTGCTACTGGCTTATATGCTAACGAGGCAAGTCTTGAATGAAAATTTGTATTTGTTTTAATCAATGAAGTTTTTATGAAGATATTATTGGACGTAGATAAGCTATGCTTTTATCTAAATGAATGTAAAGGAGCATATTTAATTATCTTACTTTAAAATAAATGGAAAAAATGAAAAAAAAACTGTATGAAAGAAATAAAAAAACTGTAAACATGGTGAGTCATAATGGACGTATGTTAAAAGTTTAAACACCTGTTGAGAGTTAAGTATGTGTCATCACATCATATGTGACAGTTTAATTAGCTTTGTACCCTGTTTTAATAGGGTTGGAGCAGACTGTTGAAGTCTTTGCTATCTTTAAGATTGTTATAGAAACTTGCAAAAAACTGACTGACTTTCTTTATGATTGGTTCACAACTTCAATGATTGCCTTAAATTTTCTTTAACACTAGGTCACTAGATAGATTTGTTACTGTATAGTTAAGGGTAAAACTATGAACTAGCCCATCTATTTGAAATAATTGATTTTAACTTGCCTGAATCTTTTATCACTTGTCTTGGACTTCTGGAGTCGGTATTATCAGGCGTCTTACAACCAATTTTAGTTGTAAATTCTTCTATATTGTATTGTTAAATTATCGTAAGATTTTTGATAATATGATGCCCTGGGTCTTATAATAGTCACATGGTCTACAATAACAGCTATTATTATACCCCCGCTTCGAAGAAGAGGGGGGTATACTGTTTTACCCTTGTTAAACAAGTAATTGAACAACATTTAATTGGGCATAAATTACTACTACTTTACTTTCTGCCACAAATTTCAATTGATTATTCTGTGAGCTTTGATCAATACCTGGAAGTCCTTTTCACAAAAAATAAGTTTTTCATGAAAACTGAACTATACAATGTCTGCACTCTGCAATGTTTGACCTTAAATACTTAGAGTATTATAAAGTTTATTGAGTCATCAATGTATTTTATAATAGAATGATATAACATGGTGTCACTGTCAATCAATCTGATAACAAATACATTATTAACAAGATAACAACAGTTTTTATTCTAATCTATATCACTTGGTGAGTTTTTATACTTAGTCTATATCATTAGGTGTAATATTACTGTGGAAATCTTTATAGATAAAATATTTCTATGATTTTTTGTAGATTCTTGATTTTCTTGATAGATTTATGAGTTATCATTATCAAAATACAGAACTGTATGTAGTTTTGTATAGAATATAGTATGTGTGAGGTCATCATGCTTGATTTTAGTGCTTGATTTCGCTTGAAAGTGACAATAACATCATGATGTGCAATCTACGTTTCTTGAATGCATTCTGTAAGCAGCATCCCATCTTGATAAATATTCCAAGAGTCTAGAATTTACAGTGAAAGTTTGTCCCACCAAATCTCATTAGAATCAGATTATTTAATGCTCCACTACATTTCTGCTACTATCTTTCTGTTGGTACTAGATTTCAGAGTTTGGATTTCAGAGTTTGTATACAATAAATTCAATCACAATATATGGACTGAAATTGAGATATTGTTAAATTTTATTCAACTGTAAGTTGCGCATACACTAACCCTACTGATTTAAATACTCATTGTAGTACTTGTGTACTCATTATCAATTAAAATAGATATCCATATTTATGTTCTGTAATTATCAAACAAATGTCAAGTATTTAAAACAGTGGGATATTGTATGTGCAATTGACAGTTGAATTGAATTTAGGATAGTTATACATTCAGTTCATGTAATGATGAATCTTTCCTGATGTGTCAGCGTCAAACTTAAGTCTACATCCTTCCTTATTTACATGTAGTTAGACTACGTCATCGGCTGACCCATCAATACAATCCTATAAGGTAATATTTGGGTATTTGGAATGTGTCGGTGTTTATCATAAGCTTATTAGTCTATTTTCACTTTATTAGAATAATTCAACATTTTTTCTATACTATAACATCCTGTGTTGGAATGTCAAATATCTTGACATGATTTTTAAATTTTTAAGTTGTGTCAAAACTATTTGTTTTAACATTATGGGATTTTTTCAATTTTATGAATGCCCCCCCCCCCCCTCTCCTATTAATACAATCTCATGGATGGCCTTATACTTTTCTGTTTTGTGTTTGATTATGAAATTTTTCTCCATATTTGATTGAACATTGTAAATGATAGGACTGTTCTGATTATAACTGATTCATCAATTCTGATTTGTTTTTAATAAAAAAATTGATTTCAATTTCCGCAATTGGTTTTACAAGATCACTGAATATGTATGACTTGATGATGTAAATAAACTAAGTAATAATGCTTTGCAAAGTGCTGGCATGTTGAAATAAAACCAAAATTAATGATAATCTGTCAGGTTTATTTTCTTTTTGGAAGTTGTTAATTTTGATAAAAATGATAATTGGCTTTATTAAAAGTGTAAATGCGGCCATTTTAAATCCTTTTTTTAGTGCATTTTTTTATGCAAAACAGTAAGACCCCCTTCCCCCCAATAAGTATGGCTGAATGGCAACGCCTGTTTGTATAAATCTGATTGGCCAATGATTTACTTTTCCTAATTGATTTCTAGCAAACAATTAACTGATATCAGTTTTAGTAATTATGCCAGACAGTAAATGTGCACCTCCTTTTTCTATGGACAAATTTTGCATACAAAATATTGTTTAATTAGTTCAAGACCATAATTGAACATTTCCTGTCTGTGTATTTATTCAATTCTTTGTAGTAAGTTAAGGGTTATTCTAATAACCTTTAAATTCTCATTACCCTGACAGACTTATATAAACTATAAGTAGCTAGGTGTGGTCTAATGTAGGATTTAATGTTAGTTTCTTCCTCTCTGGTGAGTTGCTTTGAAGATGAAACATTTTAGTAATTTTTAATATTAATGAATGTATACGGTCTTGTAAACATTGTATTGTATGTTTAAACATTGGTCAAACATTCCAGAGGTCATTGTTGACTCGTTTATTTTTATTATAAACATTTTCCCGACATTTTTCTTACATCTTCTCTCCAATGTGGGAGATTGAGATCAAGGGCTTAACGAAAAACTGTGCTAACTCAAATTTCCATAATTTTACTGTCGGAGTAATAATTGTTCTTTTTTTCTCTTCATTTCTATACTTTTTGCTCAAAGTAGATTATTATTTATGTTCTTTATAAATGAAAATTTTATCATAAAATTTTGTTGATTATACTGTGAGTGACTTGTCTGTGTTTTCATAATTCAAATGTTAAAAAATTATTTTTTTAAAAACTTAGTTAGGACAGTTTTCCGTTAATGCTCTAGAAATCTTGTTTAGGAATGTCTGACTATAAAGATAGAAGATCTTCCGGTAGTTAGGGTTCCATAATTTTTAAGATCTAGTATAAAACTATAAGTTTCTTACTAAAAAAACCATAGGCTGTATACTTGTACCAGTTTTAAAAGTTAAAATACTAGCATGTAAAGACTGGAGCGTATTGGAAATTCATTATTCAGCTTAAATATGAGTTAACTTTAAATGTACTGTGATTTATTTAGGTTTAAAAGTTTACTATTCTGTTGTCGGATTTCGGATTAAATGGTAACTTGAAAAATTTTAAGTACACATACATAACTTTGAACTTTTTTTGTATGGGAAAGGCAAATGTAATTTGTTAATGTATGCTGTATAAATTAAATTGTGTGTTTCGTTCTAAGGCATGCATTTAAATTAAATATCGCAGTTTTAATTTTGATTATTAAATCAGGAAATTTAGCCTCCAGTAATATTGTGACAGATTTTACGAATGTGATTGTCAGTCCTACAGTTAAATTTGTCCACACTTCATGCAAGTACGGTTAAAAGTGAACATTAATTTATTATGTAGATTTTAAAACAGGAAATATGTCTATGTGAATATTTCAAAGTTTAAAACTTGACTTTGTATACGGATTAAGTTTTGTGGTTATTCTAGATCAGGTTGGTTTTATTTTATTCAATTACATATTTTATCTGCGTGTGAATTTTATGTTTTATATAATATATTAAATTTTCTTATGTGATAAAAAATCATTTATTCAAATATTATTTTTATAGATTTTTGACTTTTATTCTATATTCGTTTTATAATTGTTGTATGTTTTATGTTTTTATAATTATGGTATTAATTTTATAGTATAACCTGCATTTAGTGGCCAGTGGTGGGAAGCGGCTGGATTGGCCACTTTCAGCATGTGATCACATCAACTAGGTCCAAATAAAAGTACTTTGATTAATTCAGTTTGATTTTAAAAAAGCTTATATTTCCGTCATTTGATATAAGATTTGTGATTTTAAAATTCTATATTTTCGATGTTTGATAGGAGTTATTGTGATATTATATCAAGGAAATGAGTTTCAACTTATCATTATCTTACAGGAAATTTATCACTGTTTAGAATTCAGATGACTGTAGCAATCTAACCTTAAATCATGTCTAAATTCTACATTAATTAATTGTCTTGCATCTGAATGACGAACAAGGATCTATTTCACCATACAGATCACAAATGATTGAAAATTATTTTCATTCAAATATTCTTAGCCCAGGTTAATAACAAGCTGTACAAAAGTATTGATAGCAGCTTAAAACAATGCCACGTTGTTCATATTAATTTATGACATCATCTTTGCATTTTGTGATGCCACAAAATATAAGACAATAACACTCACCATAATCAAGTTTAAATTATAACATTAATTAATGTTTTATGATGTTATGGAATATTAGATCACAAGTTACAGTAATCAGGTTCTTCTCTAAGTTCTGTCCTAAAAATCTGTGATAATATTGGAATATTTAAATTCTATGCAATATTAAGACATCAATTTGTTTGATAGAATAGAGGTTTCTGAAAGCTCAGCATGACATTACAAACATACATTTAAAATGTATTCAATTATGTATATCTAATTTCAATGGAAATATTATATCATCTGTTTGTTAAACATCCTATGTATGAATAAATGTTTTATATTAAGTTGTTATAAAACTCAGTAAATTATTACAATGAGAAAGTTTAGATAACATGACAGTAGTTGTGACAGCTTGGCTTTTCAACTTATTTTACTGCAGTCCTATCTTAAATGTTTCCATTTCTAATTGTACTAGACAAAATAATAGTTTACCAGACTGAAAAATTGAACTGGCATAAATTAATGTTGATTGTAAAGATTTTGTAGAATTAAAAGTATTGATTAAGTAGAACTTTAATATTTATGAATTTTTAATCTCTCAGGACCTCTGTCGTTTTAAATTTTTATTGACAGACAGTTCTTCATATGAACTTGGTTAATTTTAAAAGCTGTAATTGATTTATAGGTAATTGTGATAAAACATAGTAAATTTGATGCAAAGTTTGTGACAAAAAGAATGGTTTAGATTTCACATGTAAGATGCCAACAAATAAGCTTCAACTACAATGTTATGCCATGTGTGAAAATTTCAGGACTGGTCCTTAAGTTAACAATGTTTGGTACCTAAGAAATAGTTCTTTTTTCTATAACAAAAACAGCTGGATACAGAATAAGGAAATATCAGAATTTCAAGAACGATAAACTTTCACCTATGCATTCACGGTGACCAAGGGGACTTAATCAGTGCTCTTCCAACCTAACAGTTTATTATAATGTTACCATCAATCACGCATTGTTGCTTCTAGTAAAAACATATTTCACAGGCTTAACGCTTTTTGTTTTGTGCTAAGCCCACAATAGACCTAATCCGGAATTCAAATTTATGGGTTTTTCCGTCCGCGCACAGGCGGTACCAACAAAGTTTTCTACACATTATTTCTAAAGAGCATGAACTACGGATTAAATCCTATTGTTCTTTGTACACACGTTTTCATTATATCGGCAAAAGTTTGTTTGTACCCGCGGGGAAAACCCAAATATTTGAATTCCAGATATAGTTTATTTCCATGTTGTACTTCAGTCATTAAAAAGTTTACAGTTTAGCTACTGTATTGACTATACTATTGTTATCATTTGTTGTTATAGTTATTGTATATTTTAAAGGTTTATCTACACATCAGTTAAACATGAAACTATCTATCTAATCTAAATCAGACATCTATCTCTTCTATGTAGGATTGTATGTTCTCTTATCTTGTTGTTTTCATCATCAACTCATAGTTTGCTTTAGTTTACTTACATTTCAAAATTATGATGTGTAGCCAAAGTTGTGGTCTTGGTGGTTACTAATGTTCAGAAGTTAGCCACCATGACTTTCATGACTGAAAATTGATTGTCAGAAATCACCCCCATCATGTCATTGTTATTATCATCATCATTGTTTTCCCTGTCATCATCATCATCATAATTCCTGAAAATTGTCTTGAGTTAAGTTTTAACACCTAAACAATCATTCTCATCATTTTATTATCATCATCATCATCATCATTATTGTGGTCATTGATGTTTTCGCAGTCATCATCAAAATTTGTTGAAATTTGTTTTGAATTAAGTTATAAGAGAATTAAATCTTTTGACTTCATTGTCATCATCTCCATCATCATCTAAGTCAGCATTATTTCTGTTCTCATCATCATTTCTCAAAATTGTAGTGAGTTAAGGTATATGAACATTTACTTTTTACCATCATTGTCATCATCACCACCATCATCAGTATCATCATTGTTTTCATTGTCATCATCTCCACCATCATCAGTATCATCATTGTTTTCATTGTCATCATCTCCACCATCATCAGTATCATCATTGTTTTCATCATCATCATCACCACCATCATCAGTATCATCATTGTTTTCATTGTCATCATCACCACCATCATCAGTATCATCATTATTTTCATTGTCATCATCACCACCATCATCAGTATTATCATTGTTTTCATTGTCATCATCATCATAATTTCTGAAAATTGTTGTGAGTTAAATAAGGCTTTAGGAAAATCATCAGTGATTTGATAGAAGTTTTCAATTTAATAAAATAATCTAGATGTATACGTTACCCAAGTTTCTGCACTCCAGAAACTTTAAAGTCCAAGACAGTTTAAACTAGCACAAATGTTCTATTGTAATTGACCATACCAGAGCATTGATGCATTAAAGCCGTGTTTACATTTTTTTGGTATTTAATGAATTTTTGTTAAAATACCTAACTAAGGGATTGGCTGTCTGTATTAAGTTTTGTTTTCAAACTGATGTAACTTTTAATGTACAAAGGTTTTAAGATTTGATCTTTTTGTATTGAGGTATTTTGATCATTCAAACTTTTTGTGGTATTTTCTTGCGGTTATTTAATACTTGTTATGTAAGCAGTTATTGTGATGTTATATTTATTTTAAACAAGTGTTTCTCTTGTCAATTATTGCCCTTAATGTTGTGGTTGTTGTAATTATCAAGTGATCATTATTAAGAATGTGGTTTATAGTCTGCTACCATGTACAAGTTCAGCCGTATGATAACCTCTGATCATTGAGATCCCCTTCAAGCTGGTGAACCCTTACAGTACCCATTTACACCAAGTTGGATTGGATCAACTGGTAGTAAATTTTTTGCTTAAGGAAATAGCCGCACCCCGAGTTGGGTTTGAACCTGGGATCTCTTGATCTATTAGTGCCAGGCCTCCACTATACCTCTGCTTCTATCATTACAATGTTAAAGCAATGCACAAATATCATTCAAATCAGATTTTATGTACATACCCTTCAGTCTTGCAGTCCTGTATTGCAAACTAATTCAACAGTCAGTGGTGTATACATTACCCTCCTGATTTAATTACTCACTACTGTACTTATCTACTCACAATTCATAACAAATTGATATCTGTATCCATGTAAGAGAATTATCAAACAAAATCAAGTATTTAAACAAGAGGGGTTAATGTGTGCGCCACTGACGGTTGAATTAGATTTAAAAATAGTGACTTTCTTATCAGTGTTAATTTTTCTTTATAATCAAAGATTCGCTCTCACCTTAGCTTAGTGTTACTGACTGCAGACTTACAAATCAATTGAAGAAGTGGTTATCTGGTAGCTGAAGGTTTTGATGTTAATCCATGTAAGGATGTTTTAATGTGTGACAATAAGTTATTAAGACCTACAAATGCCCTGCTTGATACTGTGGTAGGAAAGAGAATGGTTGGAAAAAGAAATTTCCTGATCTAAATAGAGTACAAATGAAAATTATATCAGAACTTGAATAGTAAATGAAAATCTTCAGATCTACTGTTGCAGAAATGTACTGAAGCAGTAAGTGATTTGATATTAATGAAACTTGCAATGTGTGCACACATGCTGAACTCAAGTGTGTTGTTAAAGATTATCTATTCTTTCTGAACCACTTAGACACAAGTTAGTGGTTCTCAGATTTCTTGATATAAAGTTTGATATTCATGCTGAACATGTTGTTTAAAACTTATCTTTTCTTACCTAACCACTCTTTAATGATTTGATTTTCATTGATGAAAATATTTAATGATGGGAGAGGGGGGGAAATTGTAGAAATCATTAAGATTTGGTAATCGGTAATTTTGTTCAGTTTCTCATGATTTTATTATTTAGTTTATGGCAGTTTTATTTACTGATGTGATAATCGAGGGAATATTTTAATTGCTGTGTTGTTTTGGTCTGAGAATTTGGCTTGTATGTTTAAATCGGATACATTTCAGTTAGCATATTAAAAATCAATTTCTTTGCCTCTTACTACTGATAGCAGGTACATTCAAATCACTTTTTGAGCGTGCCTTATTGTTTCCTTGAGCTAGAAACTTAACTCTATTAGCTCAGTAGTGGAAGACTAGCTTTTTGTTTTTGTTGTTTCTTATTTTGTTTATATATATTCATCCAGACAGAATGTAAAAAGACTCAGGCATGCAGTCTTGTTCATACTCTCCAATGCATTGGTTCGAAGATTCACTCGATCATTTTCTACATCTGCTAAAATACTGTGACCAAACTGATATTTCTATTTTTAGACAGAAACACATAAACATTTAAATTTCATGATTATTACATGGTTTTTAAAAATAGATGAGTGATCGACTGCTAGAGTGCAAAAAATTATCACCCCTGTACTTTCAAAATGTCGAAATGCAAAGATGTTGGACAGTTTTGCATTAGTTTGATAATGGAAAATTAACAAAAATGAAAGTTAACTTGTCAGGTGATGGCTACAACGAATGAAAATGCATATAAAGTTTTGTCGGCTAAATTGGAATTTGGTTAACTTTCATTGGTCATTCATAGGTTCATACTAAAAGTCCATATCATAAGTCGACACAACATGTTTTAAGGCAGCGGCTGAATGTAATGTATTCACTGAGCTGAAAGGGGAGCATATCTTGTTCATTATCACAGTAAAAACAAGAATGTACCTTATTTTTATGGGGCTACCAGATGTCCCTAATATTATAATCATATGGCAGTAATATGTGTATGGCTGTTATAGGGATATCATATATAATGTTTACATGTAAAATTCCATGTATTTTGGTATTGTGTTGTATTATACATGCGGAGGTGTTGTTCATATGTACAGCATTCCCATGGATTAAAGTTATTCACTGATTCAAGGGATTAGTATAAGATTTACAGCTTTCTCAGTTATGTTGCTGTGTCTGAAGCATGCATTGTTTCATGTTTAATGCTTAGTAAATCTGCTCGGCTATCTCAATCAGACGTTTCATGTCCCAGACTATGAATTCAGAGCTTGTAGCTTGGGTTGTTGTAATTATCTGTAGCTATTTAAATGTCATGATTTATATTTATGTTTTGATGTCTTTGTTGGATGCTAGGTAACTCTGCTCGTTTAGCTCAGTCAGTAATTTGTCTGACAATGAATCTAAGGGTCATTGGTTTTATGAATTTCAAGGAGGAAATCTACATATATTTATAGAGTTTGGTCTTAAACTATTTTCTACACCCATTCTCCAGCCTGCCTTTGTATTGAGTAGAGCAGTTGTCAGCCACTGGCAAAGGTATGCACCTATAACTAGGTTGAGAGCTTTGGTGAAAACTCAAGAAATCTATATCTATTCAGGGACAGCCATAGGATGACTGCTCGCGGGTGACCGCAGAAAAGTTGAAATGTGGCGTAATGCACCAAAATACTAGATAACATAAATACCAAAATATTATTTTTTTTTTTAAAGTTTTCAATGTTTACATTGACCTAGATTACAGCATGATATAGGTCAAACTGGTAATACATTGTATTGTTATATTATAATTGTTTTTGTTTATATTTTGTATGAATACATTAACTGTCTTGATTGTTATCGATTTTTGTATCAAATAGTCTGTATATACATGGTAAATATTTATGTTTTTATTTTATATATTTTAGACTTACTGTTTTGAACAATCAATGTATTGTAGAACTTTATTCAACTGTAATTACGCATACATTAACCCCAGGGGCGGATCCAGGATTTTTTTCTAGGGGGTGGGGGTCCAACCCTTTCTAGGGGGGTCGGAACCTTAAACCACAACCACATTATACACATTTTTCAGAAAAACTGACATAACCATTAAATCTTTGTTAAGCACCGATAAAAATTGCTTCATGCTACTTAAAAATGACTTACAGGCAAAAAATACACAAATGGACAGCAACATTTTCCAAATTCTAGGGGGGGTCCGAATCCCCCTGACCCCGCTGGATCCACCCATGAACCCCACTGATTTGAATATTCACTTCAGTACTTGTGTACTTACAATCAATAGAAATTGATATCTGTATTTATGTACTAGGGTTATGGAACATATCTTGTGTATTTAAAATAGCAGAGTTAATGTATGCACCACTGATGATTGAATAAAATATATAAAATTACATGTATTAATTAATTTTTATTGAAGTAACATTATGGTGCCAATTAAATAATTGCACAGAAGTTATAGATAATGTTCAACTAAATATAATCAGCTAAAGTAACTTGACCAAGTACTTTGTATGGCTACAAAAAGCAATGAAGAAAATATTTAGAACTTCATAAAACATCTTGTATTGGAGTGACCAATTTTCTAAACTTCTATTATTTATTCAACAACTTGTACAAGTTGTCAGTTTATCACAATTTGTTAAGTTCAATTTTGTGATATTGTCATTGGGAACTCCTCGGCCATTCACTACGAATAAATTTCGGACATATGTTGGCAATTTGCATCACAATATTATTCATTCATTGAATGATGACATTGTATGCCAGTTCTGCTCCAAGTAGATTGACCGGCTCAAAGCAATCTGATTAAAACCGGATCTAAAATTTTCCACTCACCTACTCCCTAATTTAGATCTGGCCTTTTTCAAATGAAGGTCACATTCAGGTGACCTTTTCTCATCATAATATTCATGACGAAATTGTTATGATACGTAACTTGTTTACATCGTCTACGTCACACAATTTGAAATGAGCCGCCCAATCGCTGACTGTGAATAATACCGCTGTTAAATAAGCATGCAAACCTTGGTCTAAAAATAGAAATTACGAAATCAAAACGTGATTAATAGTGTTTTCGTCTAGATGAATGTTACACATTGATTGGTTGACACAAAGTTCATCTCGACGTGACCCTCCATGGAGACAGTAGAGATCCTGTACGACAACGCTCTACAGAATATCTGTTTACGGAGATTGGGCTCAATTTTAGTTGACTATTTCTTTCTTTTAATGAATGTCTTTTCATTTGCTATTAAAAAGGTAGTTCCACCGTCGAGATTGAATAAATTATATTTCAAATTTTGATGTAGACAATGGTATTTTCCTACATTTATTTTACACATTTATACATGACATGTAAACAAAATTTATAGAAAAAAGGATTGTTAATGCAAGTTCAATAAAATCAATCTTAATTTTTATTTGCCACATCTAATTTTGTATGAAAATACATTACCACTAACAAATTGATAGGTCATTGCAAAACAAGTGTATCTACGTGTAAACAAATAAGGGTTTAGACTATTTTTTTATCGACCCATAGATTTGCTTTGATAATACATTTACATTATAAATGTATTGGTAAGAATTGCTGATTTAGTGTTTTATTTCTCATTTATCTTGGTTTAAATGTGATGTAGTGTTTAACATAGTGTAACCTCAGGTTACCTTACCACATTACTTGTAACTTTGATTTTCTTTAAATTTATTACCTTGGTTACATTGATCATTTTAGTTGTGAACTATATAAAACAATTCAGATAAATTATTTATAAATCGGTATTTAATTTTGCTTTATTCTCTTCTCAACATTTCAGCCAATTATAGGCCTTTTTGGTTTTATCAAGAGACACTAGGCTTTAAGTTAACATTTTTGATGATTTTTTTGTCCTAACGGAAACAAACCAGAACTGAATTAGTGAAACCCCAGTTGCAGTGGTTTCCGTTTTGACTAAAAAGATCACCGGGTCGACAGCGCAGTTGGTAGCCCGCCGGGATTTGGATACTCGTGCCCGAGGGGGTGCGGGTTTGAATCCTACCCTTCCATGAAAATTTGACAATAATGTCGATTTTCCTCCATTGATTGGATAATATGGAGAAGTTTCCGGCCTTGTGGAAGGGTAGGTTAGTACTGGTTATAGACAATGGTTCAGGAAAGCTAGGTTAGGTGCGTTGGACGCCGTAAAATGACCTAAAATTGTGTTGACACGGCTTTAACTCCTATAAATAAATAAAAATAAATATAACAAAAAAGATTAAATAAATGTATATGTTGAGAATGAGAGAAAGAAGAGCAAATGAACATCAATGTAATTTAGCCGACGATGTTGTACAATCTAATATTTTGGGCAGGGCTTGTAATAAAAACTTTTTTTATCATGTTTTGATATTTTTAAAAAGTTATATCATAAATTTAAGGCATGTTGTGGGTTGTTGTGAAACTAGTCGAACTACTGATGTAGTTAGAGAAGGATGTAGGCTGGTTTTTCATAAACCCATTTATTAATCATCATTATGAACAATTTTTATCAAAATTTTCTTCAATTTATTGCATATCATTAATTAGATATATTTTTTGGTTGGAATAATCATATATGCATTCTGTGTTGGCCAAGTATTATGATATAGCTTTGCTTCAAGGTGGTACAAACAAGATTGTCACCTCTGGAAATGTTGAGTGTTTTTAAATGTATTCAGGTTGTGACAGGGCTAGAAATTAAAGCTCATTATATTGTCTCTCAGACAACCTATATGTTGGTTTGGTCAAATTGTTAAACATTTGGTTTGGGCAAGTAAAATATATAGATGGTTGTCCAACCATGCAACATACTTTAAAAATTAATGTCGAGCATTTTGCAAAACTAATTTTGGTATCTAGCCCTACAATGTTGGTTAGAACTGCAATGTAGCAAACTGTTACATAGGAAATCTCTATGTAACGTTAGGTAGCCCCTTTACTTAACCGGCTCAAGATGTCTGTTATTCCACAATGTGAGGTTGTATAAGTCTTAAGTACAATATTATGTCTACAATGTTACACTGTATATAAATTTTGTTTAACTTTGTCCATAGATAACCTATAGTTGGTTTAAAACCCCTCAGGTTATATATATATTTTATCTGTAATGTTATGATTTCTGATCGCAGTATACCTGTCCCCTATGGCTAGACGATTTGGTTAGACTAAACATAGCTTGTATACCTAATTAAACTTCATATTACACTATTTATGTTGTTTGTTGTCAATGGAACGACCCATTGTTGTCATTATGGTGTTAGAATTATGGTGATGTTTGTCTGCATTGATACATTTATGTTGTTGTATTTTATTAGTCCATTCTTGATGGTCAATATTATTTTGTACTGGTCAATTTTTGCGATTTTTTATACTGACTGCTATATTATTAAGTCTTAGTCAGTGAAATGGTGAAATATATTATTATGTGACTATATATGCGAAATATGTGATTTGGATGTTACATAAAATGTGAATTGTGTGTTTTTAAACTGATATTTCAGTTTGAGAGATATTATTGAATTATTAATCTGTGTTCTGTAGGTGTTTATTATTGTTGAAATTCTTCTGAAGTTTTGTTCTAAGTTTACTGTATGTGTGAAGGACACAATATTTGACTTGATTCTTATATGGATTTATATTTTATTTTACATGTCAAGTTTGATTGGCTTAATCTGGATTTAATTTCAAGGTTTTATTTTTATGACTTAATTTTAATAGTTTTATTGGTATTACTAGCCTTTAGTCTGGTGTACATACTGTTGTAACTCAATGCTTCATGTTCAACTAAAATATGTACCGGTAATACATATTAGTTCAACTTAAATTGAAAAATAAATATTTCAGCTCAGGCATTTCAAATTTAATTCCACTTGTCCACAGTCAAGTGGGATGGAAATGTTTGCTTGTGGGAAGAAAACAATCTCCGTAAACAGAGATCCTGTAGAGCATTGTGGTATTGGATTTCTACTTAGTCAATGCAAGGTTATGTCGAGATGAACTTTGTGTCGACCAATGAATGCGTAGCTTTCATCTAGACGAAAACACTATAAATCACATTTTGATTTCGTAATTTCTATTTTTAGACGAAGGTTTGCATGCTAATTTAACAGTGGTATTATTCAGTCTGCGATTGGGTGGCTCATTTCAAAATGTGTGAGGTAGTCAATGTAAACAAGTTACGTATCATAACAATTTCGTCATGAATATTATGATGAGAAAAGGTCACCTGAACGTGACCTTCGTTTGGAAAAGGCCAGATCTAAATTAGCGAGTATGCGAGCGGTAAAATTTTAGATCAGGTTTTTATCAGATTGGGAAGAAAACATCAATGTATTGAGTCTGACAAGTAGGGCATAGGACTTCCACACCCCTGACAATAATGAGAAAACATCAATAATTTTACTTTGATTTGTAGCATTGGGTCATGAAGTATATCCTGCACCTAGCTGGAAGTCCTTGTCCAGAATTAAAATTTTGGGGTTTTCCCAGCAGTACAAACATGTGCCATAACAATGACAAGTATCTTCATTACAGATTATAAGATACTACTTTGATGTTTAGGGGTTTTCAGCAATAATGAGTAAAAAACCCTTGTACCTCTTCAGTACAGGTAGAAAAATAATTTGAGACCTTATTTTTCAGAAGGGGAAGATGCCTGTAAACTATACTTGCATAAGGAAAGAAAGTCTTGATAACTCAAATCTTGAGTTCAACTTCAAATCTGTTTTGTTCATAGTTACAATAAAATATAATTGTATAATTGTATGTATATTTTCTGTATTACAGAGATATGGAGGTCATACAGTTCAAGGACATGTAGGAGATCATCAACATAAAGGTCCTAGAACAGTTAGAGTACCTAGAACTGAAAGAGGATTTGGTTTTACTTTAAGACATTTTATAGTGTATCCTCCAGAACCTAAAGACTTCCAGAAAGTAAGTTTATTATATTTTATATATATTGGAAACATAATTATTTCATTATGGTACTAACCATGACCTCTCTGTCAAGGTCTTTAGAGCAGTTAATGTCCAAGACTAGTGAAAAATTATTTGAGTTTGCAAAAATGATTTATTTCATATAGCCGGGCTTGACATATAAAGACGTCTTATTGCTCAAGATGACCTATATTTTTGTTTGGACTAATTGTTTCTTCTAGAAATCACATGTTTGAATAGAACAGAAAATAATACTCCATGACAGGACTTTTAAAAGCAGTCTTTGCCTGGCAAGTTAGTGACACTGGCAACTAGCCTGGATGAAGTGAGAATTGATTTAGGGCTAGTGAAAATTACTTATTTGATATAGTAAAGGCTAAGTGAGAATTTGGTAAATAACTATAAAATCAAATATATGGCCTAGGGTTTGTCAAATATTGAGGCAAGGAATGAGATTGATTTATACTTATCATCCAGATAGAAACTCTGCCTTTTTTATACTCCTGTATCCGTTTTCTTCTACATTTTACTTTAGTTATCATTTTACCGTGCACCCGGGTCGATAGCGCAGTTAGTAGCGCGCCGGGATTTGGACACTCGTGCCCGAGGGGGTGCGGGTTCGAATCCCACCTGGGGAGGTCATACCCTTCCATGAAAATTTGATAATAATGTCGATTTTCCTCCATTGATTAGATAATATGGAGAAGTTTCCGGCCTTGTGGAAGGGTAGGTGAGTACTGGTTATAGACAATGGTCCAGGAAAGCTAGGTTAGGTGCGCTGGACGCCGTGAAATGACCTAAATTGTGTTGATACGGCGTTAACTCCAATAAATAAATAAATAAATCATTTTACTGCCTGAAATGATACTCGGATACAAATCAACAATATGTAAAGTTTTATAGAGAATATTTTTTATCATTCTATACAGAGATGTTGGATGTAAGATATTAGAGAATAATGTTCTTGGAATGTTTCACCTGTAACTCGATTATAAATATACAAATCATAAAAATCAAACACACCTTGATGTTCTTGTACTCAGTTACTGATGTTATTTCTTCATTTTTTTACTCTGTGAAACACTTACAAGTGATAATCATACTCTTAAGTTAAAGGTCTAAGTTAATAATTGTTTGTGTCTGGTATCTTTGTTTCTGGAAGTTTGATTTTGGTATTTTGGTGTTTGGCTCTCAACTGTACATCATTTGGAACACCTCATCCATTCATTGAATGAATTATCTCAGCAGGGTTTATGGGTATGGTCAACCAAGGATATTGTGATTTTGCTCTAAACGTGAGGTGAAACCCAGCCCAAACATGGAGAATTAGATATTGTCGGAAACACACAAAAACATTAATCATGATGACGCCTAAACAATCATGGATTTGTTTCCTTACACTGCATAAGGCATTTTGTTTGGACATGTGATGCAAAAATAGTTACAACATGGCATCTAAAGGTGTATCCTAGGTTATTCATACTGAATGGTCTTGGAGTTCCAAATAAAATGGCTTAACAGTAGTATACCATCCTTGTAGGTGTACCAATTTACATGTGCACTTAGGTGAGACAATTTGTAGATAATTTTTTGCTGCAGAAAATTTGCTGAGGTTCAGAATTTTTGCTGCAGAAAATTAGCAGAATTTGTCTGCTGATAAGGAGCAGAAGTTCAGAATTTTTGCAGCAGAAAATTAGCAGAAGTTCAGAATTTTTGCTACAGAAAATTAGCAGAAGTTCAGACTTATGACTTCTCAATTTTCTAACACCTCCTTAGTAAACCACTGTAGGACACTTCTTTGATGCTTTTCTTCTGGATATAACATTGATTCCCTGAGTATATTACATTCTGCTAGCCTGATAGAACAGGTGTTGAATATTAACTGATAACTAATAGGTAATTTTCTATGTAATTTGTATCTATTTATAGTAATCATTGACTTCCTTCTAGGTGTAAACATATGATAGAAATTATCTCAGTGTTCACAGTACATAATGTCTTTATTATTAATTACTTGTATTAGTCTATCTATGTTATCAACATTTTTAAGATAATAGAGAAAATATCTTTCAGGTAAAAAAATACTTTGATATTATAATTCCTATGGTTTATTCTAGTCTGAGTTAAACTTGGTGCTTGTAACACTCAGTGGTCTGATTCGATGGAAGCTTGATCAACTTTGAATCTATACACCTGTGGGTCCTGGGGTCTAGTTACAGTAGTAAGCATGCTTAAAGCCCATCTCACACAGAAGGCACGGCTTATACGGTTAGCCACCCGTGTAAACCTAACATGCAACCGAACAAGCTGTGTTCTGATCCGAGTCACACTCCGGCCATTCGAGTGTATCCTTGAAAGTCGTGTATGAATTTTAAAACTTTTAAAAAACTGGTACGGGTGTCATGTCCGGGTGTATGTAAACCTTGTGAACGCCAAGTAAATCGAGTAAAGGTCATGTTCGATCGTACTAGACCATAACAGACCTTACTTGGAAACATTTATCGATCGAGTAAAAATCGTTTGCAAATCGAGTTAAAATCGTGACAAACCTTGCTTGACCGAGTATATCTGTGCTTTATTCGTACACTATCGTGCTACATTCGAGTCTAACTCGTACCTGTCAACCTGTGTATAACCGAGTATACCGTATGGGAATTGGTCCCCAACCGTGTTCTGTAAGACTGCCTTAACTTGAAATCTGGTAATTTTGGTTTGACTCTTGACCATGGCAGTTGGTATTATTTAATTTTGTTTAACTGTCAGTAGTGTATACATTAACCCCTCTGATTTAAGTACTCACTGCAGTACATCTGTACTCATGAATCATGATTGATAAAAAATAGAAAACTGATTTATGTATGGGCTTTATCAAAATGGTATAACTCAATTTAACAAGATAGTGAGTTACGACCATTTTGTGCTTAACCCATGATATGTTCTGTTATGTTCAATTCTGTTCTGTAATAATTATTGTGACAATCTTCTTAAAGCAGTAGAAATGAATCATAAAGTAACATACATACACAGGTTGTTGTTGTTGTTTTTGCTGTTGTTGCTGATTTTCACATGTTGTTGTTCACAGGTTGTTGTTTTTCAGTAAATTGTCTTCATAATTTCTATGACTTAGATATTGCTAGAACTCTTGCCAAAACTTATTATTATCTTGTTGTTTCAACTTATTATTATGACTTTACCAGATTGGTACTCTGTTGAACTTACAAAAATCTCTTATTTTGCAAATTATAAGTCATTAATATCTGTGAACCAGTCTGTAGAGATCTTGTCATTACTGAGTACAATGTTTGTTAGTTGGTACAATGTTTGTTTGTTCTTAGCAACAACAAAGTAAACATTATATTTACTGGAATGGTTTTAATGTTTTTGTGACCTTGACCTCTGATTTTTTTTCCATTTATCATTTCCAGGAAATAATTATGTTTTGATCTCTAATTTAGTGGTGTTTATCCCTACTGGCACTCAATTTAGTGGTGTTTATCTCTGCTGGTTTTAAGATAAACAGGTGTTATCAATTAGCTTCTAATTATAGTTCACTACATTTTTGCTGCTTCCTGAATTTTGGCTTGTTCTAATTTTCTATTCTTGTTATTATGATGCTTGGAAATTTATTTATAAATAGTTTCTGAAAGTTATAATTTTGAAATGTTTGTTATGTTAACATGGCTAAATTGTAGTGGAGCAATTTTTATCTGATTTTAATGGGACTTCTTTCTCAATTAGTCAAAATTAAATTTTGTATTGTAATTTGATGATTACATTATTTGCTTCACTTACATTTGCAACTTGTCACAAATCCAGTGAACACAAGTGAGTTTCAGGGTTAGTCTGTTAAGTTTAGGAATTTTTAGGCCAGAGAAAACTTTCTGGATTCTTTTCTTAAAGCTTGTGATATCTCGAAATCCAAGATTTGATAATGAAAACCTTTACAAAATAATGCAATATAGAGCTAGACCTCTTATCCTCAGTATAAAAAATATAAAAAATTATGCAATGTAAAAATAATTTAACTATAATTAAACCTCCATTCTCAGAAGTCAAAAGTTTCGCAACAGAAAGTAGTTCTTGCTTGTTCTGCTGATGACTATCAGTCAAGTTTTCGGAGTTTGTTCAAATTAGATATCAACAAAATAATATTCGTTTTTCAATATAAGAAATTACTTATGAAAATGTTACACTTGCTTCCATGACTGAGTGGCGTAGGGTTGTAAGAGAAGATGAACATATTTGGTAATCAAGGGTGGGGTGTGGGAGGATGCTAGGTGTCATGCATTAACACTGAAAGTCTGGAATGTTGACATTAAACATGGAACTATTGTATTACTTATATTCCATGGAATGTTTAGACAGGTATATTATAATGTATAGAAGAATATTTATTATATGAGTAACAAATCCTGATGTCTCTCTGTGATGTAACATTGTTTTGTCTCACTTGTGGTTTGTATAAGCTTATTCACTCTATGGTTTTATCACATACCCCTCATATAAAAGATTCTGACTTGAGGGATACATGGGCAGACCTAGTAGTATTATTGACTGGTGTATTTATTTTAACTAATTATCAGGGATGATGAACGTTTTGCAAACATTCGGTCTTATGTTTAGACCATTCAGTTAAGATGGTGTTTTGTTGTTTGTTGTTGGGTTTAATGCCATAGCAACACATTGTATAGGTGATATGATGACAGCAGTCAGTCAACCTACTCACTGGTCCTGGAAAGGCTAAATCTCTGGATTAAGCTGTTAACCAACTACCAAATGCATACTTTCGTCTGTGACTGACAACTGCCATGGTATAGGTAATATGATGGCAGTCAGTCAACCTACTCACTGTTCCTGGAAAGGCTAAATCTCTGGATTAAGCTGTTAACCAACTACCAAATGCATACTTTCGTCTGTGACTGACAACTGCACTACATGGTTAAGAATCAGTGGATGGTGTTTATGATGTATTATGAATGTATTCTGGTGAGGAAGGGGATTGCTGTTATGCCATCAGCATGGTATTGAGTTCAACTGTGTTAAGACTATTGTATAAAATATAAAAAAAGTCATTTATTTTCATTTTCGTTTTCCACCACTGCTGGTTGACTGTAGGTAATGGCATGCTTCACTCAGTGGAATGGTATACTGTTGCTCTAGGTATATGAATATCTCTATGTCTTAGAATATTTAACATTATCAATGATTAGAATCAGTATGTAGAAATTCCAAACATTATATTTGATTGTCATCATTATCATGATATGTTACAACCATGACTGGTTCATGAGTGTACAATACAATAATACAGAATGGTACTCTGTGTGTACCAGTAGATTTGAACTTATTAAAAATAGACTGTAATTAATTTAAATTTGATGTACAAAAATGGCTGTTTTTTAATTTTTAACATGTAGGTGACTAAATAAAAGTGTTAATTGAATCCCTTTTATACTCTCTTAAATTCTTATTATGCAGATATAATTTCACTATAGAATCAATGGTATAAGTTTACATGGTCTGAAGACACGATAGAGGTAAAACTGTCAGCTAGTAATATGTACAATTACATGAACTGCTGGTCAATACCTCATTTAATTAACTAGACTGTGTAGATCTCCCAAGTACAACTTTGAAACAATTAGTAAACGTCAGTGAACATATCCTAACAAGTTGGAACTAGGTCATTATTATCAATGGTTCTAAATTACCTCGCATTTGACAAGTTGTTCTAAATTCCCTCCCTTTTGACAAGTTGTTCTGAATTACCTCCCCTTTGACAAGTTGTTCTCAATTACCTCCCCTTTGACAAGTTGTTCTGAATTACCTCCCCTTTGACAAGTTGTTCTCAATTACCTCCCCTTTGACAAGTTGTTCCCAGTTACCTTCCCTTTTACAATTTTATTTTCATTTACCTCCCTTTGACAGCCAAACATAATAGAACCAGTTTGATATATCTACTACAAAACATGTTCATCTACTTCTAACATATTGTTAAACTTGAAGATCAATGTCTGGTAAATCATAAAATAAATACTTGTTGTTTGTGATGGTATGATACTTGTTTTTATATTGTATACTTGTAACAACACCTCTCTCTTGATTTCTTAGTTAATGATATACAACCACTGTTTTATTAATATCATAAATGTATGGCACCATATACAAGTGTTGATTTATGTATTATGTATTGTATTTATTGGGTGATGAGTATAACTCAAGTTCTGTACAAAAGCATCTGTTCTGTTCTGTTTAGTTCACATTCTGCACCACTCTGGTCTGTTCTGTTCTAGACTGTATTGTACTGTTCTGTTTTGTTCTGTTCAGTTCAGTTCCATACCGCACTGTTTAATTCTATACCAGACTGTATTGATTAATGCCCTTAACTGTAATGTACTATTGTAATGTACTGTTTTGTTCTGTACTATACTGCTCTGTTCTATACTGTACTGTTTTGTTCTGTACTATACTGCATTGAAATGTACTGTTATATACTTGACTGCGCTGTACAGTTTAGTACTGTTCTTTTTTGTGCTGCTCTGTTCTGCACAATTCTGTTCTGTTCTGCTCTGCTCTCCTTTGTTCAGCATACTTTATTCAGCTCTGTTCTGCTCTGTTCTGTTCTGTTTAACTCTGCTCTGCTCTATTCTGTTTTGCCCTGATTACTCTTTTCAGTTCATGTATACATTGTACTCTTTTAATGTTCTACTCTATTTTGCTCTGCTCTTTTTGCAAGGTTCTGTTCTGCTCAGTTGATAAGGCCACAACAAGTTGATCATGTGTTCTATGGATTTTTCTGGAAAAAAAATGGGGCGAGCGAGCGAAGAAACATTTTTAAAAAAGTCTTTATTCATTTGCTTTATATAGTGGTTTGACCAAATTTTTATGAGCGAGCGAGGAAATAAAAATATTTTTTTTGTGTAAAAACTGTCAAAATCAACTTGTTGTGGCCTAAAAACTTTTACAAGAATCAGGTAGAACACTAATGTTGAGGTAACTAAGAATCATTTTTATGAATGATAATAATGATAAAGATCTAAACATATATACCGTTATTGTTATTACTGATAGTTATATAATACAGTATGATAACAACGTGGTGGTGTTATAGACTTTTCTCTTTATAATATCTGCCAACATTCCTTTACTATGAAGATACTGATGGTGTTTTTACTTTCAAGTAAATTATGTTTTTTTGCTTATTGTCTATTGTTTTCTTGTTTATTCCTGGATGAATTCTAACTGACTGAGCGAGAGAGAAAGTATGAAGGTTAAAGTGCATATGTTCCTGAGTGAGGCCTTGCCAGGGGTGCTACTTTTACTCTTATTGTTATTTTAGCAAAAAATGTTGTTCCTCTGAACTTGTGAAATATGTTTAGGCCTTCATTTTTATTTTTGAAAATTTGTGAGTTGATAAAATACACTGTATAGATGTTTAAACGGTTTTATATGGGAGTTTTAATTTGAATTGTTCATAGTACAGAAAGCATTTATTTTAGATTACTAGTGAATATACTGTCTGGTCTTCTATTGGTACTGTAAATAAATTCAATGGCTCACAGGGTAGTCCAACGGAGTTGCCTTATTAAATTAAGATATTATTGGTTTTGTTTTTATTATTACTTTTTTTATTATTATTATTATTATCATCATCATTATTATTATTATTATTATTATTATTATTATTATTATTATTATTATTATTATTATTATTCAAATATTTAAGTAAAAACCTTTCAAAATAATGAAATTCAGAATTTTTCAAGATTGGAAATTTGAACTTTCAATCGTGAAGCTATTTAAACTGTATTATCTTGTTGCTTCTCTTAAACACCATGTACTTTGAATTAATTTAACCTGTGGGTCTTCAGATTCATTGAACTGACCAGTAATAAACATTATGTTACCAAGGTAACTCATCATGCAATATTCAAACAGTTGTATTTAATGATTATATGTGTATAATTTTCTGATATATTTCCATGGAATGTATTGTTTACATTAGAACTGGTATATGTACCTCAGTAAATGAAGGAAGCATGCCAAGTTATATTTTCTTTATATATTTATGTATGTAAGTACGTAATGTGTGTGTGAGTGTGTTTGTGCAACCGTTACCTTAGTTCTCAATGACAATGAGTGCTAAATGTACAGCGTGCCTGCGAGAGATATGGGAACACTTGTGATCAAGATTATTGTAATCATCTCTTTTTGTTCTAATGAGCTGATCCAGTGAGTGTGAGGAGGCGGATTATTTCAAAAAAGTGTTTATTGCGAAATGTGACGTTGTTTTTCGTCTTGTCTAAATGTTGGCGGCGCTTGTTTCACACCACTTTGGATGTATTTTGGCATTTCGAGGACTTGGACTTAGACGTATATAATGTGGGGTGTTTGGTAATTTTGATTAAATGTGCTGTGGTGTGGTGTTGATAACATAAGTTTCGGTGAAGAATTTTCAGCTCTAATTGTACATGCATTAAATTTGGTTGCCATGGAGAATGGTACACATATCGGTGGCTGTGAAAGGTCTTCGTCACTTAAAACATGGAACTATTTTTGGATTTAGTGAAAGTTTGTTTGTTAATAGATAGTTACTATCAAGCATTATTTAAAAATTAAAGGTGATAGTTTCAGAACCTGGTCCAATGTTAAATATTTAATTACCTGTTCAAGGGTTATTTCAATGTAAAGAGCTGGTTGAATAATAAAAATCACAAATTTTAGAATTTTTGAAAATTACAGGAACTTTCATCTTTGAGATTACGCTTTCCGACATTGAACATAGAAAACTGACAGAAAGTGTATATTGATATGAATACAACATTGTTATATAAAAACAGACAAAACTAATTATAAGTTTTACTGGAAGTAATTTTTCTGATGAAAATACAGCAGTGTGACTATGATTAGTGAAAGCGTACTTCAGAAACAAGAAGTCTATTATTAAAGGAGGGTGCTTCGGAACTTAAAGGGAGAGAGAGATGAGAGAGGGGGAAAGTATTTGAAATCTACTTGACTTAGATGAAAGCAACATGTTTTATTTCTTAGTTATGTGGAATGTTCGTACCTTTATATAAATCCTACCATTAATTCACATAGATTTACACTCTATCATTTCCTGTTTGAAGTTTTACGAAAATATAAATAAAAAACAGAAAGTTTGTTATGGATAAAAAACCTGAACAATTTGGCAAGTGAATCTTGAATTTGTTTTATATGAAGTATAAAGATGTAGAAAAGGCCTACACTGGTGTTAATAGCAACATTAGACATTTAATATAAAAACACCATTGTTGTTGTTCAACTTTGGTTGTTGTTGTTGTGACAAAATGTCAAAGTGTTGTTAGGGTGATAATGCAACTGACTTAAAACATACATAATTATTGTCCTGTTGTATTGAGATATTGTATTATCTGTTTGGATTTTCATCAATTTGCAAGAAAGGACATATTTAGACTAAGTATAGGTTGAACAATAATTATAATATTATATAAGGATAGACTAAAGTTTTTACGTAACAATCTTTATTAATTTTGTACCTTAAGAATCGAGGATAACTAGTGGAATTTCGTTCATACCTTCAGTTAAGATCTTAAGATTTTGGCTTGTTCTGGGACTTTTTTGTTAGCTCTTTCAGTTCAGACAATATGTTTGAGAAATTGCAAAAAAAACTGAGCATCATTAATTTCTTTAGAATTTGTTGGTTTAATTTCATTAGAACTTTAAAATTGGAAGACAATGTGTTGAATAGGGTGTTTTTTCTTCATTGATATAGGACATCATATATTAAATTGTTAAACTTTCACTGATAGATGTGTAGTAGTATTCTGGATTTATAAGGAAACTTATATAAAACATAAAGATTATCATAATGTATTCTGTTGAAGAGTTTGATGAGACAGAGCCTGAGTTAGAGATTATAGAATGGGCTGGAAAGGTTAGTATAATAGTCTGTATATTGTTGTACAGTTTGTACTAGGGCTGTGGATCGTTGAGCAAGTAGCGATTCACACACCGAACCACAAATCACTTGTTAATGGAGATGCATACAGAATTTCACGTAATAACAAAAATAAGAGATGAATTACATTAGTTTTTACTAAATGGAAAACCATGTACTCCAAACACTACTATTACCAGATGTTAAATGGGCATTTGCAGTGAAATCATTTTTGTTTAAAAAAGTTTAAATCAATCAAATGTTTGAGTTTTCGTTAGTAATGCGGCTCGTTTTCAGTGGAAGTAAGCTATTTTTTCCCCAAAAAATAGATTGCGATCCGACGATTTCGGATATGACGAATATTCGAACTGGATTGTCTGGTCTGGATCGCAAGTATCCGAGTACTCGAATACTCGCAGCAGCCCTAAGTTTGTACTGACTCTTGTTAGCTGTGGTCAATGGATCTGTATTATATAAAGAATTGTACAACCTTTTTTAGTCATAAGTCCTTCTATTGTAACATTTTTGTAAAACTTTTAGGTCTTATCAATTTTTTTAGCTTAATTGTAAAAATAATTGTTACAATTTAGATAACTTGAGTACATTGCCTGGTTCCATGATGTACTGGGCACTTAATATATAGAAACAAAATGGTGGATTTTGAATGTGATTCAAACCAATGTGGTTTTGGCTATCCAATGATATTTCCAGTCCAACGTTGTAACAGGCGCCTTCCCCTCAAAAAATTTCTTTAAAATCATGCAGTTTTCCCCAAATTTGGAGTTTAACTTGGATTTTTTGTTCCCCTCCCTATGAAATTGCGATAAAATTTCCCCAAATGTTCTATATAAAAAAAGGCCCCAGGTCCCTTCCCCAAACAATGAAAAAAAGCCCTGGAATATACCTAATTTGGAACTCAAATTAGTGTATTTTTCTGTCCATGCACAGGCGGTACAAACAAAGTTTGTTACTCATAATTGCTGAAAAAGCTAAAAATTCAGATTAAAACCTATTGTTTTTTTGTACTCATGAGTTCATAGTGACAGTGAAAGTTGTTGGCTCCGCAGGAAAACCCCAAATATTTGAATTCCACTTATAGTCTATTAAAAGATGATACGGTTTTATGGCTTTCCAGAATTCAGGCTTTTGAAAATTTTAAGCTTTCCGCCATGTATTCAGACCTACATGAAGGTAACTCATTACTGGCTGATAACTATGTGTTCTATATTGTATTGTCTATACATTCCTTCCTTAGCTATAAACTCTACTGATGATTTTAGCAAACATACAAATTATGACATCAACTGATAAAACAGTTAGAATCTATGGGTACATTCCATACTGACTGACATAACATTAATTCCTCTACTGATCATTTCTCTACTGTTTACTGTAAACTTGGTGATATTTGTGGCCTGTTCTTTTCTAGCTTAAATTTCATTTTCGGAAGAAAATTAGGGGTTTTCAGGGCTCCATATGAAAGGTTGTCCTTATTGTCTCTGAACACCTATATTTGCGTTGTCAACTTGTTACTGCTAGTAAATATTTGGTTTTGGCATATAAAATGTCTGGACTTGAAATAAAGGTCGCCTCTTGCCCCTGACGACCTATATTTGGGTTCGTCAACTTGTTACTGCTAGTAAACATTTGGATCTAAATTTTTTTGCTGATTGGCAGAACAGTCAACCTTAACTTTAAAATTAATGTTGGATCATTGCTTATGTTGTCACTTTAATGTTGGAGTTTATTTATTGGATAGTGTTGCTGCTTTTATGGACATATTAAGGTTTTGATTATTAGACAAAAATAAGACATTACTTATCAAATACCTCGGAATTTTTACCCAGTTTACAGTAATATATGGTTCTATATTCTATGTATTTCCACATTCCTATATTCATGTATACCCCAGTCTAATATATACAGTTATATTGTAGTGACTTCTAGAATTCAGAAAAGGGCAGGGAGGCAAAAAAGGGGCAGGGTGTGACTGAGGGTTGATGTTTCAAAACAAAAAGGGCAGGGAGGAGAGAAAAAAGGGCTGGGTGCAGCATCCTGCTATTCTGCTGTAGAATTATCACCTTATTGGACTCTTCTCAATTGTATATCCAGCAGGAGAATTTAGGGAGCTCTGAACATTTCCCCTCATTGGAATTCAAAGATACAAAACTTGTTATTGAAATAAATGTACTTTGTATAGGATCTTATGACCCTGTAACTTTATTGTCTGTGTGAAGTTCCTTTCTGTAAGTGAAAAAACCACATCAGATTAACTGTACTACAAAGTCCTGCTGTAAAGATGACCTTGGTTATTGCAAACATTCAAGTGATTTTTGATGATGTTAAAGTCCAAAATGCTTAATTTTAGGTGGAACTTAACTGTACTGGAAATAAAATGTAAATTTTAAGTAGCCTGACTCTAATGATATTGGATGGAACCCCTCTGGAAGTTATTTCCAGGTCTGTTCTAAGATTCTATCATCTAGTTCCATAGTTTGACTATCTTTAAGTTCATCTACTATCTATACATGTTACTTATCTTTAGTTCTATGATAAAAGTCTTCATTTTTTGGGGCGTTGTTGCAATATATGATTACATGTTGGCTTTGAGATTAAAAGGTTTTTTATTATAGGAGCATGTTAAAGCTAAGTAGAGGTCACATAGTGTTTGACCCTTACTATGAGTTTCTACTCAGAACTAGAATTTCTTATCATTTTACTGAGCCAAGAATATATTATTGTTGATGTTTTCTATAATTAATTTATACACCTGGAACCAGTCTGGTGAACATTTTACATAAAAATTCTAGAAAACCAGTCTGTTAAAATACTTGCTTGTGATTGGTTGTTTAAAATATATAGAATATAGTATCAGCCAATCAAATTGCAGTTTTTGAGGTTTTTGCTTTCTTTGGATATTATGATTATATTGCAATTGGTCAAGATTCTTTAAAAAGTTGATAAAAATGAGTTATAATAATTTGATGTTTATATTTTTTATCTTTATAAAATGATGTCATATCAGTGGGTCAATGCAGAACTTGTCTATAGCATTCTTTGTTTACATGTTAGACTAGTTTTGCTCTGAACTATGAATATTATAGTGATAAACTGATTTCCATGAAATTGAAATTGATTTCTTAAACTTTATTTAACTATCAGTGGTGGACACATAAGTATAAACCCTGCTGATTTAAATTGGTTGTTAGTATAGATGTACTATAGTTAGTATTTAAATCAGTGTGGTCAATGTATGCACCTGACTGTTGAATAAAATCTAACTATAGAAATGGAATTAAGAGTCAATAGACCTAATCCGGAATTCAAATTTATGGGTTTTTCCGTCCGTGCACAGGCACAAAGTTTTCTACACATTATTGCTAAACAGCACGAACTATGGATTAAATCCTATTGTTCTTTTTACATGTGTTTTCATTGTAACAGTGAAAATTTGTTTGTACCAGAGGGGAAAACCCAAATATTTGAATTCCGGATATAGTCTATTATAACCAGTTTATCGTGACCACAAAGTCTTTTAGAGTTGTAATGAAAATGCTTATAGATGACTATCTCCTGAAAGCTTGGTTCATTACTTTACAATATTTCTCTTGCATGAAGAGATGTTGGTCTACGTAGGTACAAGATGTTAGAAGGTGCATCACGTCTCCACCCTGGTACCTCCACCCTTCAATACAAAACTATCACTGTTGTTTTTATATACTGATTGATTTTTGATAAGGATACAACAAGGTTGTTGTTTGGTGAGGATCATAATGATAATCTATACTTTAATCTTTAAAGGCCATTTAACATTTATTGTTAGTTTGTTTCTCGTCCCATTTTGAAAACTCTCAAGGAAAACTTGAATTAGCCTGACTGAGTTTCTTTATATAAGATAATGTTACTTCTTTAAAACCTCTCAAAACTGGAATTGTTCTGGACAGAGAAAAAAACGGTTTGGAGAGGTTTCCGGATTAGAGGGATTCTACTTTCTGACTATTAGATTCAACATTTGGGGTTGATTGTACACCTACATTACAAATATTATCATTATATAGATTCTTAGACAAATGGAATTGATGGGGCACTTTTAATTTCTTATTTTGAGCTCAATTAATACTTGTTAGACTGTTAGAAATGCTTTGAAGCTTTTGCAAGAGCATTTTTTTTCATGAACTCAATTACAGTAGGTCAGAGGCATTTGAAGAATATTTTGGGGAATGAGGTGAGAAACTTAACAATAAGTTGTATATGGCCTAAACTAAAGGTATAAAAATTATGATGTTTTAATTCTTTAATGCATTCAGCCACTGTATTATAGTGATTATGTTTGTTTATAAAACTTTAATGTTAAAACTACACCCAGCTGTGTTCTTGGAAATCCCTCATAGATAGTAATAAGGGTGTTTATCTATGAAAACTCTGTAGAATCTTAGATATTATCAGCATGTTTGCAGGAAGCCTGGTTCCAGGCATTTCATCTTACAGTTATCATTGATGTCTATGTGATTGATCCTGGCTTCACCATTTTGCAGGATTTATATTTATATTTGTGTGTTTGTATAAATATATATATGTATTTATATATGTATGTGTACCTGATTTTTCTGGTACCATTTGGAAGTCTTGTACACATTTTCTGGGAGAAATACTAATTAGTAATTTCATACTAAATGTTTTGATGCTGTTACATCTTGGGTTGGTTAAATGATATAGGATAACTTCTCAAATGTGTGAAATGTTGCTGTTATGTATTTTATTCTACCAATGACATGAATGTCTTATATTGCTGTCTTCTGGATGCTTTCATCTTATTTTTACTATTCAAGACTTAAGAGTAATTTTAGCAGAAAAAAATTGTCAGTGACTTTTCTTATTGCAAAAGTTTTGAATGTGATTTGATTGAGAACTGAATTGGAAGGATTTTTGAGTTACTTTTCTTGGACATTATGTGATATGCAAGATATTTGCTGGAATGTTTAGTGACTTTCCAAGTTATTAGAATTTTAATTATTTTTTTCTTGGAATTGTGTGAATTTTAGTTTTAAGTTAGTATGCTGAAAACAAATTCTGGCGATAGAAATTGAAGGACATAACTAAACAACTACATCAGTTAGTGTTTCAAACAGGTTTTGTTGAAAGCCATTCTCTAATTTGAAGGTAAAAATGTTACTATATAATATTAACGTTGAATTTAATGGTCTGTTACCTAGATGTTTATTCATTAAGTGTCAGATTCTAATTTAGTGGTCTAATGCCTATGTCCAGTTTTTAATATCAGATTAATGCTTTGATGTCACTATTCAAATTAACAGGTCAACTATGAATGGAATAAAAAACTTTTTAACATAATTAAATACACATCATTTCATTGAAATCAAGTTTTTTTAAAATTTAGTGGTGTGATGCCGACTTATTGTTGTTGCTTATCAAATCAAATTTTTAGGTCCGGTCATTTAATTTATTTGTATATAAATCTTCAAGGTCACTGAAGAATGGTTGGCTTTTCTATAATATTTGTTTGGATATAGCCATCGGGGAATTTATAATAGTTAAAAGGTTTTGTATTCAAGTATTCATAAGTGCATAATGTTGAGGCTGACTGGCCAAAGGTTGGTTGTTTACTTGTATGTACAATATTAAAGGTCAGAAGTCCAGGACATGTCACTTAGTTGACTTTTATATTAATTAGATTTAGCCTGAAGGTCCAGCCTCACACTATTATACATACTTGTATGTATAAACAGCCAAGCTGCTGACAGTCTCTCTTCACGACAACTCAAAATAATTATGTATATTATATAGTAGGCTAGTTTCTGGATGATATATTTTATAATTTCATTTATTGGTAGGACACTGTGACATTTTGTGTGTTTCCATATTGTATTCCTTAGTGGCTTTTGTGACATGAACTGATTTGTGTATGGGCTTTTTTGTGTGCTTTTAATATGTGTTATGTGGATTTTTTTAAATGCTGGAAGTAATTTTTTCTGGCTTTGCTTCAACTTTGTTCATCCAACAAAGGAATGTGATTTAATGATTCTATTCTATGAAATTGAAGTTTTGACTGGAGCTTTGTGATAATTGATTATTATTGGTTAATAGTGTAGTTTATTGTTTGATGATTTTACATACTGTTGTAAAAGACCTATTTCTGATGCAGACTACATGATTCTGGTTAGTCAAGTTTTTGTACTAAATAGGAAATCAATTTCAACCAATCATGATAGCACTTTGAATTAAATTGTGGTTAGGGTAGGTGGTACTGGTTACAGACAAGGGTCCAGGAAAGCTAGGTTAGGTGCACTGACCCAGTAAAATAACATAAAAAATTGTGTTGACACGGCGTTTAACACTGTATAAATATGGTAAAATGCTTCCTCTAACCAATATAGTACATTACCTATGATATAATTATATACACTGTATTATATCATGTATTATAGCATTATTATAGGTGTATTAAGTACATTAATTAATATATGCTTATTGTAGACTGATTATATGATTGATGAGGTGTACTACAGTATAACCTGTCTGTATAGACACCTACATTGACTTAACTTACGTCACATTTGACTAGAAGTAATGCAGTGATTGGTGATCTGTCCAAAATGTACTCATTATGTTATGTTATAATAGAACATTGGTTTTGCTGTGATGAGTTATCAATTTAAAATCACTGAGGCCCACTTAGAAGATTTGGTTAATACAAAAGTATTGACTTTGTGTAATAAAGTCATTATTATTCATTATTATCATTGCCATCATCATCATTATTATTATCATTATTATTTTTTCATCATCATCATCGTCATTATTATAATCATCATTATTATCATCATCATTATTGTCATTATTATCATCATTATTATTATCATCATCATTATTATTGTCATTATCATTATTGTCATTATCATCATTATTTTCATCAACATCATTGCTACTGACCACCATTACAATAAGTCATGATAAATAAAATATTATAAATAAATATTATTAAAATAAATATTATCATTATTATTTATTATCATCATTGCCATCATCATTATTATTATTATTATTATTATTTTGTCATCATCATCATCATCATCATTATTATTATTATAATCATCATTATTATCATCACCATTATTATCATTATCATCATTATTTTAATCATCATCATTGCTACTGACCACCATTACAATAAGTCATGATAAATGAAACTTGAAAATTGTTCATAAAAGTTTAAAGCAAAGATGACTATGCCAATTAAAATTCGCTTCATACATTCCACTATGGTATTGAATAAAGCCTTAATTTATATGCTCATTATACCATTATTTCCATTGCGTGAAAGTGTGTGCAGCTATTGTTAAAGTTTTGACATAATGTGATGACATGTAATGTTTTAAAACAGGCAATGATTGTTAACATGTCAGCAGTAATTAATCTTTTAACATTTTAATCATCATGCAACATTGAATACACAATTTTAAGTGAAATGAGTTGTTTAATTTCTCTGATAATATCACATTTTTAAACTTGTCAAGTTTTTGTGGTTTTGATTTTAAAACCTGGGCCTATTAAAGTTCAATGTTGACTGTGAATTGAATCTTAGAATCACCAAGTGTCTGGCAAGTTTTTGTGGTTTTGAATGGTTTTTTTTATTGTTGAATGGGCCTACAGTTTAGGTTTGACTCTGTATTGGGTATTCAGAATAGTTAAGTGACTGTTTATTGTTTTTGAGACACACTGTGGTGCTGTGATTAGCTTGCAAATACCTCAGAACATGGTGATCTAAGTTTGATACTTTCCATGGTAGGTTGTATCTTTCAGTGAGTATTGGACAATAATATGTACGTTCAAAATGTCAAAAAAATTTTTGAAAGGGTAAACAGGTGTAATTGATGCAATGTACCAGTAAAAATTGACCAGAATGCTGATTAGGTGAATAATCGGCTGTACATAGAATTTTTTGATAATAACCTTAAATAGTGACACAATGTCATTGACGTTTACTTTGGTAAGGAATTGAGAAATGGTTCTTCACCTGTATTAGCTGCTGGATTCATGAAATAAGGAAATTTTAGGATTTTGAAAATTTAGAACTTATTATTAATGCTTTAAAGACATTAACCATATTTAAATTTGTATGTAAGGGTTTGATACGGTTAGTCATTCAAACAATACAATAAGGAGACCTGGGTCGGTGGCACAGTTGGTAGCACCGCAGGAGTTGGAACCTCGGGTCCCAAGGGGGTACAGGTTCAAGTTTCTGGCCTTGGGGAAGGGTAGGTGAGTACTGGTTATAGACAGGGGCCAGTTAGGTTAGGTGCGCTGGACACTGTAAATGAACTAAATTGTGTTGACATGGCATTAAACTCAATAAAAAACAACAACACAAAAAAACCCGTCACAATAAGGACACGAAACAAGTGTAATTGTATGAAAGGTCTTACATTTTCTAAATAGTTGTATGTTAATTAAGTGAAGTTTATATCCTACATAAACCTGTCAAAGATTACATCAATTAGATATTTGTTATAGAAATGAATGGAATCATTTATTGTATCTATACCGGTAATGTAATATGATCAAGGTATTGTTGTATACTATAGTGATGGTGGCTGTAGGGTTAATGTATGATGTATAGTCAGGTAATTTATAGAATACACTCTTTGTATTCATTAAGATAGACATGGTGAACAGATAGAGACATATGTAGCCAACAGTAAATGTAGGCAGAACCCGGTAGCGCAGTTGGTAGTGCACTGGGGTTTCCAATCTAGTGTTCCCAGGACAGTACGGGTTCAAATCCTGTCTGGGAAAGTTATACACTTGCATGAAAATTTGACAGTTATGTCAATTTTTCTCCATTAATAAAGTATATGACCAAGTTTCGGCCTTGTGGAAGGGTAGGTGAGTAGTGGTTGTGAACAAGGGTCCAGGAAAGCTAGGATAGGTGCTCTGAACACTGTAAAATAACCTAAAAATTGTTGACACGGCATTAAACCCAGTTTAAGGTATAAAGATTGTAGTTAGCTACTGTCTTAATATGGTTTGCGTTTACCAGAAAGAACACATGTTTTAATGGAGGAAAGCTATGAATTTTGTTTTTGTCCCAACAGCATCTTGTGTGGGCCACTTGATTATTTTTATTCCGTCAAATTTTATTTAAAGTTATAAAAACTTGAGTATTCGGTGACAATATATAAATAAGAACTTAATTTTATCCAATGAAATTTCTGTATTCTTGGTTGGCGTAATTAGGTTGAGTTTTAGGTAACATTTACCATTACAGTGTTGTCCTTGGGACATTCTGGTATCAGCTTTCAGACTTCAATTATATGAAAGTGGATGTCCGAACAGATTATTTTAAGAGCAAGCACTATATCTCATTTGCTGAATTTTGGTTTCCCAAAAGAAATTGCTAGTTGTCTTAACTAAAAAGTAGTTGTCCCAGGCAACCGGACACCAATTAATTTCAGGCAACTACTTTCATATCCTTATTCTGTAGACTGCTTTGAAAATGTAAATTTCTGATCATATCGTAAACTATGAGCTGATTTCAATGTTAAACAACTTGCTTATAAAAGTCTTGCTGATAAAATTCCAAAATTTTCACTGACTCCATCATAACTGAAAGTGCAGAAATATTTTATGTTAAAATTAATGACAGGAACTTATGGTTAACTTCTGGAAGATGTATTTCATGTCATGATTAATATGAAACCATCAAAACTTTAAAACAACTGTTGAATGGGATTTATAATCTATGCCAGGTACCGGTATACTCTCATTTTCTTTGTTTTCTTTTCTAACAGGTGCTTTGCTGGTTCCCAGCTTTCATCATTATGCCAGGATAATTACTGTCAGATTTTTTTCTATGAAAATTATAGTAAAAAAAAACATCCGATAAAGAAGAAACTTTCCATAATATGGTTTTTTTCAGTCTTCTGTTGTAAAGTTGTGTTTTAAAATACTGTTGACTTCATGGTCTGCCATATTGGATTTTTGTTTTTCTGCCCTTTTGTTATAATAAGAATTACAACTGCCTTGGTACTCACTATAGATAGAAATCCCAATAGTTTCTTAATTCACTTATTGTCTCAGGGACTCTAATAAAGAAATTAGTCTCTCCAGATTCATAATTATACCCCCGCTTCGAAGAAGAGGGGGGTATACTGTTTTACCCTTGTCCGTCCGTGCGTCCGTCCGTTACAAAATTTCCGTCGCAGTTTTCTCAGCAACTATAACATGCAGCAGCCTAATACTTCGCATATTGCTTTATCCCATAGTCCCATGTGGTGTAAAGCGATTTCATGCTCCTTGCTCATCTACTTCCTGTTTATCGCATATTTTTAGATTTTTGCGGGGGTATCACTAGTGAGCATTAGCTCACAGATTTACTTGTTTATCATCATTTGATATACTGCAGTATTTCTTTGAGTCCCGACAGTATGAATTGCTGTGACCTGTCATTAGCTAATTTAATTGTAGGAGCCAGTGATAAGATGTGTACTTAAGAATCAGGGATCAGGAGGCAAGGGGTTTGAACCCCTCTTTGGGCACTGCTGATTACCTTGAGCAAGAAATTAACCCACAGTTGTTTTTTCTTCTTCCAAGTGTAAATGGGTACTTTGAGGGACACCTGCTTGAAGGTGATTTCAATGATCAGGGGTTATCATACATAATTGTGAGGACTGAACATGTGTATAGAATCAGACTTTAAATGGCTCTTTATCTTTAGATTGTGTACTTGTATGTATCATACATGTAATTCTGTTCATACTCTGCTTATACTTATGTATTCTGTTCATGCTCTGTAATTATACTTTCAGCATTTTGATAATGTTCATCAGATTTGTTATGATTAATGATAAATGTATGAGAATTATAGATCATAATGTACTGTACAAGTTTTATATGAAAGTCCCTCTGGGGGATCCCCATCTATAATAAAGATATAATAATGTTATAATTTATATTTATCATACAGATGTTTCTAGTGCATTTATTTTATACCACAGGTATTACTGTCATATAATGGTAGCAATCTGATATCTAGTATATTTAAATGCATAATGATTGACTCTTGAACAAAATATTTTTCAATGTAAAGTGATATCATTGTATTTTAGCCGTTTTCCCATTTTATCTACTTGTATATAGTAAACCCTGTGATAGTGACCATCTGAGTTTTACATTTTTCTATCTATACAGTAGCGCGATATGACCTTTTTGTGTTGGTGCGCGATAAAACCCAAACAAACAAATCTACACAGTGTAACCTACACCCCTTCTAAATGATCACTTCCAGTTCATTAATAGTTCATTTATTATTCATTCAAGTTCATGAATCAAGTTCATGAACAGTTCATGAGATGCTCATGCTCAAGTTATATTGGACTCGCTTACATTGGTTACAACCCCACTGATGGTCTTTAGATACAGGTTTGACTTTATTACATGTATATTACATGTGTGGGTTTTTAAGGTCATTAAAAGCCAACAATGATCAAAAACAACATTTTTTTTTCACCTCAAATACTCATCAGGGATTGACTTTAAGTGAATTAAATAGGTCACATACCTTAGTCAGTTATAAGGTATCAACACTCATAGGGATTCATCTCTGAGAATAATTGATGCACTCTTTACATTAACTATCATATAAAGTCGGTTTCTTTCTTTTCAAAAAAAGCCACAAACACTTAATAATTTCATAACAATAATTAGATATCAGTTAAATTGATATGAGATGTTTAATTATAATCATCTTTCATCTTTATTTGGCATAGTACATTGGTTTTTATTAATGATAACGACTTTATTTAATGTGGATAACATATTTGGCTGAAACCAATTTTCAATACGGTCCACACAGAAATGTTACAATGTACTTACAGTATGAAAGTAGACAACATGGTTTAGTAAAATAGTACTAAATACACGAAAAAAAAAGAAGAAAAAAAAAGTCTTGATTAAATTAAGTATTTAAATTATAGTTATATATATTATATTAATTTTAATTCACCTTAATATCGGGTACAGTACTTGCATCCATGTATATAGCATGTACTGGATGCATGAGTAAGTAATTTTACCCGACAAGAAGGCAAGTTAAACATATTATCATAGTATAACCATACATAGATTCAGTTGAATGAATCATATTGAAAACAAGTGTATCAGTCAAGTCTTCTATATTTCAAAGTGATGTAACTGAGGGGATGGGTGCGTATAAAATATGTAATATTGCGAGTTTAGCGCAAAACGATCGTAACTCACTCTTTCTTATATTAAGTTACAACCTTTTTGCCGTAAACCAGTGAGATATATACAATAATAGTAAATGATATCTAAGGTAGTCTTAGTACAGTTTAAAAGTTCATTATATTATATTAATGGGGTTGATACAGGTACATCACAAACCTCAAGAAATATTCCAAGATTCTTCACTAAATTAACCATGCTATGTTTTACGGTGATAGCATATTTACTTGGCTTAGAGATTAGGCAGGATGGAATTTTAAGTTTTCGTTGTTTAACAAGTGGATGGATTGCTTATCTTCATAATGTTTATATTTTGTTTGTTAATGTTACTTTAAGTTAACTTGGCGATAACTTGGAATTATAGAGTTGTGGAACAATTTGAGAAATATTTGAGAAATATCTTGAAATTTATAGAAAATAACTTGGAAACTTTAGAACTATCCTCGAATATTATGACATATTAAGATACACAACTTGGAATTATATCAGATAGGAGTTGGAGTTTTAAAGTTTTAAAAAGTAAAATGGAACTTTCAAAAATAAATTGAAATTTTAAGAAGTAACTTAGAATTAAAACATAAGAAATATATAACTTGGAATCTTATGAAATAACTTGAAGTTGTTCAGTTATATGTATTATAACTGTTAAGTTGTATTATTAAGAATAATTCCGGGTGAGAATAGTTTGTTGAAAAAAATATGAATACTTTTACCATGGTGAGTTCAGTCCTACCACTTGTTGTCCTTGTTTTTATGTTTAATGAAAAAAAATATAGAATTATAATGTTTGAGGGAAATTCACTTTTATATTTAGTCTTTTGAAATATTTAACTGCTAGAAATGGGTTATGAGTTAAAATAGTTCAGTTTCATTCAATTGTCAGTGGCACATTATCAAAAATTTGTGCCAATTTATAACAAGTTGTCAACTACCTATCTACATTATCTTTTGACAAAAGTTATTATAGTTTCTTAAGCTGTCTTAATGGTTGGATCACCCTGTATATGCTCCTACTTTTTAAGTAAAATTTCCTGCTATTTCCTTTCTTTTCCTAGTTTTTTGGCAAAAAAAGTTCCTACTTTTTGATGGAACCCCACTTGACAGCCTGCACATACATCAATCCCTCTGATTTTAATACTCACTACAGTATTTCTATACTTATGATCTATTTAATTCAGCATAGGTAATATTTTGTCGGCTTAAAGCAAAACAGTCGTAACTCAAGTTTAACAAAGAGTGAGTTACGATAGTTTTACACTATGCCTGCAATTTGTGCCTATTACAGTTGAACAAAATTTAACAATACTTTCTAATCTGGTCTATCTGTTATACTGGGTAGTTGTTCATTATCTATCTACTTATCAAAATATTTACTTTGGTTCTCATTTTTGACTAAAAATGTCTATTGTATAGCTCTTCCCTAGAGCAATGTTAAAATATATTATAAACAAACAAACAGTAAGTACTAAGTACATGTATTTAAAAGTTTTCATGCATAAAATAGTCACATTATAATCTATACATCTAAGTATGAAAATATTTATATTTGTATTAAAACAGATAAAAATGGGATAGACCTACTTATTAAGCCTTACTGTCTATTTATGCTAAAATGATCTATTTTATTGACAGTTGTATTATAATACATAAATTTTACAGATGATTCCAGTTTTATATCAACTAGCCCAAATCTATGAACTTTTAGGTTTCATCTAGCACAAATGTATTAAACGTTACATTTCAACTAGCCCAAATGTATGAAGCATTACATTTCAACTAGCCTGAATGTATGGAGCATTAGGTTTCAACTAGCCCAAGCATTTTAAACGTTACATTTCAACTAGTCTAAATGTATGAAGCATTAGGTTTCAACTAGCCTTAATGTATGGAGCGTTAGGTTTCAACTAGCCTTAATGTTTTGAGCGTTAGGTTTCAACTAGCCCAAATGTATGAAATAAGTAATTTTCACTTGCTCAAATCAATTTTCACTAGTCCTGGGTTAAAGCAAAGACTGTTTTTACTTTTAACAAAGTTCTGCTAAATTTCCAAATTTGAGTGAAATCTTAGTTTATGGAAAATATTCATGTGTGACAGTTTTCAGCATTAATACTGATTTCAGCATTTTAAGAAAAAAATATTGTATGTGTCATTTATATTATGAAATCTGTCCATTTCAGTATCTTGAAAGTTGGTCTTCAGTATTTTCAAAACTTTCAACATTTATATAATATTATTATTATGTATCTCTGATCTAACATAAGATTATATTTTCTACTTTCAGGAAAGAGAATATGCCAGCGAAGATGAAACTGAAGGTTTGTTTTATGATACTTGATAAATTTTAATTGGATATAATCATAGATCCTCACTAGTCCAGCTCAGTTGGTAGTTGGTTTAATTACCAGCAATGACTGACATACAGGCATGGTTAGAACCTATCCAACTAGTTTTAGTTGGAAGCTCATCTGATGGTCAATTCAGGAGTTGTTGGTTTGATAATATTAAGTGACACTATAATATTTATCTATTGTATAACAGTATATAGAGCTTAGCTCAGTTGGTAGTTGGTTTGATCCCAAGAAGGACCTACTTACAATACCCACCAAAAGTTTGGAGATAAAAGAAATTTACTACAGTTCTCAAATTTTGACGATTGTAACGTTTGTAGAAACGTTATTTTTAACATATTTAAATATGTTTTGTTATAAAATGAAAACAAATTTCTTGAATGCAACTCTTTATAAGATTCAGCATCAGACATCATAAAGCCCCCAAAACCATGATTATTGTAATAATTTTCCCTAACAAAATTTTTACGCTATTTTTGTTGTCTATATTATAATAATAATGATCACCAAACAAATAATGCATAACTGCAAAGCGTTTCAAAATTAACAGTTATCAACTTAGCTAAAAGCTATTCAATAGGCCTACAATCTGAAAATGTCTCTTTTGGTGGGTACTGTATGTGTTTGGTTAGAACTTATTAAACTAGTTTTAGTTGGTAGCTCATCTGGTGGTCAAGTCAGAATTGTTGGTTTGATACCTTTGCAAGCATAAATCACCATAAAAACAATTAATTGTATGACTAAAAAAATTTCTCCTTAATACTGAATCTTTGAAACTGTTGTTGAAATTATTGATACTTGTAAATTTTATTCAACTGTCAGTGACACATTCATTAACACTGCTGATTTCAATACTTGATTATCAATAGTGAGTACGGAAATACAGTACCCATCAAAAGTTTGGAGACAAAAGAAAATTACTACAAATTTTGAATATTGATGATTATTTTTGTAGAATAATTACTTTTGATATATTCAAGTATGGTTTGTGATAAAATGAAAACAAAGTTCATGAATGCAATACATAAGAAAATTCAGCATCTGACATCCTAAAGCCACCAAAATCGTGCTCATTGTAATTTTTTTCCATAACATAGCTTTTGTGCTATTTTTGTAGTCTCAGTTATAATTATAATGATAACCAAAAATTAAAGCAAAACTAAAAAGCATTTCAAAGTGAACAGTTATCAAATTTAAGATGAACTCTATTCAGTTGGCCTGAAAATGAAAATGTCTCCAAGTTTTTGGTGGGTACTGTATAGTAGTGAGAATTTAAATTAGCAAGGTTGATGTATGCCTCACTGACAGTTGAATAAAATTTACATGTTTCAATAGTTTTAACAACAGTGTTCCAAGATACAGTATAAAGAAGAATTTCTTAGTCACACATTTGTTTTTTACAGCTATTTTTGCTTGAAATGAAATTTATCAATACCAACTGATAAATATTACTGAGTATTCTTCTATCACCATCAATAACTTAGATATTTTGTTAGTTTTACTGACTAGACTCAATAAACTGACTAGTAATGTTAAAAAGTATGTATACTGTGATGATGGACAGAACTCAAGTGGTGCAGTCAGGCTATATCTTAGACTCTGCCTGTCAGTCTCAGACTTGGGCTGTCAGTTAGAGTTTAGATCAGATTATCTGACACATTCTTCTTTTATCAAAAAAAAGTATCATCATCTCTGCTTCAGATCTTCTGGAGTTAAAATATATCATTATTTGTCTATGTATTGTCTATATATCAGAGTTTGGCACTTACTGTTTTTACCTAGGATAGTGAAGGAATTCTAAGTTAATTATTCAGATATTCCTCACTAATGTTGAGGATTCTTCCAATAAAATACAACAATTTTGGTCTCAAATTGTGATGAACAATTAATGGAAACTCATATATGTGTAAGAACAGGGCAATTTCAGACAAAACCACTCGATTCATTGTTTTATACATGGTATTTTTTTAAAAACAATTATAGGAAAGTACCAATGATCCCAAGTCTTTGGAATCCATGGAACCAGGTTAATTTTGACGGACTATAATTATCATACCAGTTCCATTTACAGTAATACCCAAGTCTAAACACTTATGACATTATAAAACTTTAATACAATTTTTTTTATACCCCCGCTTCGAAGAAGAGGGGGTATACTGTTTTACCCTTGTCCGTGCGTCCGTCCGTTACAAAATTTCCGTCGCAGTTTTCTCAGCAACTATAACATGCAACAGCCTAATACTTTGCATATTGCTTCATCCCATAGTCCCATGTGGTGTAAAGCGATTTCATGCTCCTTGCTCTACTTCCTGTTTGTCGCATATTTTTAGATTTTGGCGGGGGTATCACTAGTGAGCATTAGCTCACAGATTTACTTGTTTTTTATTTGTTCTTTCTACTGAACCAATATGTAAGGCACCAAGATATCATGTTTAATAAACAAATTCAAAATCTCGTAACAAGATCAATCCATACTGTCTCCCTTATCTTTCTTCTCAATTTCTGTTTTTGAAGATATTTTAAAGTTTAGATTTTCTACTAGCTGATAAAACCTAGTTTGAAGTAATGCATGCATCTTGTATCTAAAATCAGCAAATGTATCATAGTGAGCAAAATAAGAACCATATTTTATTCAATTTTCATATCACTGGAACCTAGTTTCTTTCCCTTTTTACTTAAGCATTTCCCTTATGTTATGAATACAGAAACTAAATTATGACTACAGAAAAATCCTTAGGATATTGATATCTGATTCATAAATTATATTTCCAACTTTTTTGTGCCAGATTTTTATAATTATTATGATAACACATACTTTCTATGGATATATAAAAAAATCAACTATTCTCATATTAAAGGGAGTCTAGGGAGATGTGTTTATGAATCTAAACTTTGAAATGTGAATTATTGTTTGTATTGAAGAATGAAAAAAATGTATCATAATAAGTAAACATTTGCAGGGTTCTGCCAAGGATTTGACTGATTAGTAACGGTTTTTGGCAAATTATTTTCAAATTGCATGAAGGTTATTCTATCTCATAGTTAAAATGAATGCTTTTTATTCAAAGTCAATGTATAAAAATAAATTTTATTAATTTTATCTGTGATGAGTTAACTGCAACTACCCGTTACTTAACTACAAACTGTTTTAACTTAAAATCATGCAAGGGAGATAAGAACAACTGGTATATTTTCTATTAGTTCAGATTGTCTCCCTTTGTATAGATGTTTTGGCTATTCAGATCAATGAGTATGAAGTCTGTGTGACTGTAAAACCTATGTATACCTTCATAAGTATATCTTCTGGAAAAAAAATCTTAGTTTACTATTTTCTGTCTCTGTTTTGTATTTCAGTATCAGTCATTTAATATTTTTCAAGCAGATCAAGTTGTGTATAAATATAATGATTATGTGCATATTGATGAAAAAATGAGTGGGACCCAATAAAATATTTCTAGTAGACATGGGTATTTTATGGATCATCCCCCATCCCCTTATAATGTTCTTGTGAACTAACCCAATTTATATGTTAAAAGCAAAAATTATTAGCCAGCCAGACTGTATAAAATGAAAATTTTTCACTTGCCTGTATCAAGTTTCACTTGTCTCAGGCTTCAGGGTAGTCGATGCGATGACCAATAAGTCAAACCTAGTACAAATTTAGGCCTATTCCTATCTTTCTTTTATTTTCAGAACTATATTTTCAACGAGTACAACAAAGAAACTTAGAGCCACTTGATACAATTTTCGTTAAAAATGTCAAAGAAGGTGGACCCGCCCACAAAGCAGGCTTGAATCCTGGTGATCGTATTATATCAGTAAATGGGGAACCAGTCACTGGTAAATCCTATGGTCAAGTGATCAATCTTATACAACAAACAACTAAAGATTTACAAATATTAGTTGTACCTAAAGAAGATGACATATTACAAGTAGTAAGTGACTTCAAATCATTCTTATTGGGAGCAGTGGTCTAGAGGTTGGATGCACTTAGGGATCAGAAGGACTCATGTTTGATCCCCACTAAGGGCCTTGCTAATTTTCCTTGAGCAAGAAATTTATCTACTATTGTTTTGTTCCACTCCACTCTGGTGTAATTAGGTACTGTGAGGGATCCTCTGCCTGAGGGTGATTTCAATGATCAGGAGTTATCGTACAAGATTGTAAAGTTGGCTGAACATGTATTTGGAAGCAGACTGATTACTTCATCTGATTGATTTTGACTTAAACGGATTAAGGTGTAAGGCCAGTATATAAACTATCTGAACACCTATGATTTTTTAACTTATTTGGTGTGACTAGTCAAAGCTTCCAACCAGAACTTACTTTTTCTTGGACAAAGTGTAAATTTGACATAAAACGCCCATTTTTCATGCATAACATTAACAATATCATACATTTATTTTCAGGCATATCAATCTTCAGGTCAGACCTTCGACTCAGATTTTAACAATTCTGGTCGAGGTTTGAGAGAAGGGTCATCATATAATCGTCAATCTTCGATGGACAATAACCCTTACACCAGTAGTTATAGTAGAGAAAATAGAGATCGTAAAGTATTATCAACCAGTAACCTTGACTCCCAGTTGTTCGACGGATCAGAGTCGTACGGACATTTTGAACATGATTTGTCAAGACGACAATTAAAATCCTCGACATCTTATACATCTGGATTAAGTGTGTATCGTGACCCTTCGTCTGATGACAATATGAATAAAAATGTATTTTTAGATAGAAGGCGGGAGTTTGAGACTAGGGCTGCTCAGGAAAATGTAAACCCCAATGCAACTAAAACTTATTCGTTTGGTCTGTACTTTCCGACCAAGAAAGAGAGTCATGTGAGTAGTGCGGAGAACTTAACACGATCAGTAATTATACGTCGGTCCAAGGAAAGTGTTCTACAGTCTACAGACTCTCAAGAAAATATATCAAAATTACAGTCTTCCAAAACTCGTAATGTGCCTATAGAATATCGTCATAGCGATGCATCGGAACCCAAAGTTGAACGTTTCAGATCTCAGGAAGTGTTAACTCGAGATCACGATGGAAGAACTAGTCATGGAAGTTCGGTACGACACAGTTTTCCCGATTCTGTTCAAATTTGGACAGGGCCGTCTCGACGTACAAATGACAATAACAGTCCGTATGGAGTTGAACGCGGGACACCGACACCGGACACCTCTCCTAACAAGAGAGATTCGTACAATGGACGTCAATATGTTCCCGTTATAAATGAATGTGCTATAACAAAAAGTCAAGCAATGTCTGCTAGTGTAGACAGTATAGATCCTAGATCTAATATATATCATACTGAACATCATTTACGTACTTCATACAATAACACTGCCCTCAATGAGCAACAAAATCAAACACCATCTCCTTCAAGTCGCACATTTATTGTAAAAATCGGTGATAAACATGAAAGGAGTAGTACACCTAATGTTAACCAGAATCAAGCCGGGAACCATTCTTATGGTGCCGCTTTTGCTTTAACCCGGTCTCCTACTCCTACTGAGATAGAAATTAGACAAAAACGGGAACCGAGAATTCTTGTGTCTCATAGAAAAAAGCAATTTGAAGATAGAAAGGATGTAACTCCGCCCCCAACGTGTACAACACCTGTCAATCAAAATAGATATAAAACAGAGATTGAAAAAATCACAACATTTAGAAAGTTTGATGGTATACAAGCCAGACTTGCCACGTTTGAAAAAAATACAAACAATGTAGAGAATGTGAGTCGATCAAGATCTCAAACCCCAGTGTCAGGTCCTTCTATCAGTAAAGTGCGACAAATGTCACAGGAAAGAATGAAATCACCTGAACCCTTGCAAAATACAAATACTCAGTTCACTCAGGGAAGCAACCAATCAAATTTCTCAGATTCTGCACCAATCAGAATCTACGTATCACAAGGTACCTCTAATACTTCGGGATCTCCGATCGTAGAAATCGTACCTATGCAGTCATCATCATATGAGATAACTGAACCTAGAGGTCAAGGTCAATATGGTAACCATGGTAACCAGAGTGAACATAGTGTAGAATCACAAGATTCAACTGATGGAGAATCTGGTTTGAAACCAGTAAGAAAAGCTTCCTTCTTGTCTGCAGTGAATGCTCCATACAGTAGATGTAAGTATATAATATGTGTATGTATTAATACTTCCATCAGTTCTGATGATGGTCTGTTTGTTTATTCTTTATTCTGTCTGTATAATATTATATGTCTGTATGTACTACTGTCAGTTTTCATGACTTCTGTTTCTTATTCTGAATGTACATCTTCTTTCTGTACATATGTATGCCTGTCTGTGTATCTGTCTGTCTGTATGTCAGTCACCTTAAAACATAGCGGATAGACAGACAAATCCTGCAAAAATTCAGAATTCCATCCAGATTGTGCAGGTTCACTGGACAACTGTCCGGCAGAATTTAGGGCAAAAATCCTACAGTCAAGTAAAACTGTAAATTGTGCATCTGTCCTCGTCTCAGTCAGTACCTATGTCTGTCTGAAAGTACATCAGTCGGTATGTACTTTGTGTCTGTTCCTATGTATGTTCTACTGTCTGTCTGTACATAAGTTTGTCTGTCTGTCTGTTAGTACGAAAAAACCAGGTCGATGGCACAGTTGGTAGCACACCAGGATTTGGGATCTCATGCCTGAGGGGGTGCAGGTTCGAATCCCACCCTGGGAGGTTATTCCCTTTCATGAAAATTTGACTATAATGTCGATTTTCTTCCATTGATTAAATAATATGGAGAAGTTTCCGGCCTTGTGGAAGGGTAGGTGAGTACTGGTTATAGACAATGGTCCAGGAAAGCTAGGTTAGGTGTGCTGGATGCTGTAAAATGACATAAATTGTGTTGACACGGCGTTAAATGCAGTAAAAAAACCCAAAAAAACTATAAGTACAAGTGTCTTTAAGTCCAACTGTTCATATGTTAATCTGTCCTTCTGTGTTGGTTGTCTTATAGTCACTTGAACATACGGTGCTTTGTTTACATATATACAAGATTGTATACATTACTATAAGAAAGATAGATTTTATATTGCTGCAAATTGCTATGGAGCTTTTTCTAGAAAATGGTGTTTCAGCATAATTTTTGTCAAGCTTGAAAGATTAAATACCGGTATAAAGCTTAAAGTGGTTTCAATTTGCTTGGTACATTTCATCAATTCATTTTTCTAGAATCATTGAGCATGATATTATCTGCTTTGATGGTTATTGCTTACTGTTGTGCACAGTGATTAGATTTATATATATATATCATTTAAACTATGTGACTATTTCATGGTAGAACTAGAGTTAAATATTTTAGATATAATTGGTGTCCTCAAGAGTGTGAACCAAGTTTTAGCTCGACTTTATGAAGTAAATGGAGAGCTCTCCTACTCGCCCTAGCATCGGCGTCCGCGTCCATATTTCTGATTAAAGTTTTTGTGCAGTAAAATATTTTTTACTATAATTTTTTTATTTCTTGAGGTATCAACTTCAAACTTTAAATATATGTTCCTTATTATCAACCACATCTCATGTGACAAGGTTCATAACTCTAAATACATTTTTTTTTCAAAATTGTCTCTAGTGAACTTAAAATTTTCTTTAAAAATTTTTTTTTATTTAAATTTGTTAAGGTATCATTTTCAAATTTTAAAATATGTATGTTTCTTATCATCAACCACATCTCATGTGATAAATACTAAGTCGAGCATGCTGTCTCCTCTGACAGCTCTTGTTATATAGGGTATCAGAATTAGTACCATAATTTATTAGCCCCGTCATTTTCTTAACCCACTGGTCGGAAGCTTAGGTTAGTGAAAAATTGAATCAGCAAAGTGAAAATTGAATTATCTGGCTAGTTAAAATTGAATCTGGCTAGTGAAAGTTTCTCATGTTACATTGTTGGGCTAGTTGATATATTTTTGTCTGAAAATATATAATGTAACATTATAAATCAGGCTATTGCTCCAGAAAATTTAAGGCACTGACATATACATGCAGGCTTAATTGCATATTTTATCAATCACAAAAACTTGTAAAAAATTGGTACATCCTGAGGACACCTGTTGTTGATGCTGACATTAACTATTGTTATTGTCAGGACTTGATGTTGTTGCTACTGATGTTGTATACACAATTATATAAACACTTCTTTATTTGATTCTGGAGTTATTTTATAATTGGACTTCTCTAAAAACTGACTGACACAGTTTGACCTTGCTAATATTATGGCTTACTTATGTAGGTGAAAGGGTAGTTTTGTATTTTGTACAAAAAAATAATAAAAAAATACATCCTTTTTGGATAAGATGAATATTTCTGCTACTATGCTAATCCTCTTTTCACACTAGCCAGATGCCCAGGACTATTAAAATTGATTTAGGCTAGTGTAAATTAATGATTAGATAAAGTCAAGGTAGATGATATTTTAATTTTTGCCTTTTTCTATAAAATATATCTGTATTCTGGCTAGTGCTCATTAAAATTTAGGACAATAACTGGTTTACTATAAGAGCATTCAGAAATTAAATCAAGATGGAGGATCAAATGATATTGAAGTCCAGAATCATATAATGACTGGTTGATCATTCTGCCAATTTCTATAAAAACTTATAAATCTGGCTAGTGCTTATAAGAATTATTGACAATATACTGGTAAGAGCATCCAAAATATAAAATAAAATTCAGAATCAAATACTAAAGTTGTTATTAGATGTTGTTATTGTTTACTTGTTGTTGTTTATAGATCTACCACAAACAGGCTATGAGAATGAAACGCCAGTATCTGATCTAGTGACACCTAAATCATCACGTACATTTATATCCAATCAAAATGTTACCAGAGATTTGAGAGAAGGAAGTGCCACACCCACCAATTTCCAGTGGAATGCACGGACACCTAGTCCAGCACGTGGTAGTTGTCTTTAAATTGCATGTTTTAAAAACATGTTGTCTGTACCTCATGACATTTTTGTGGTCAGTGTAGGTCTTACTATCAAAAACTTGCTCACCCTTACGGATTGTTCTTCTATAATTTTTTTGATACTTTACCCATTTTCAGTGCTTAAGGTTGAGTCCCTGCTCTTATGAGTTATTCAAATTTAGAAGCTTTATTGAAAAAAAGTCAGTTTTTTTTTTTTAGTAGAGTGAAGGGACATGTTGAAACAGTAAAAAACACACTGTTTCTGTTTACTAAGAAAGTACTGATTTTTTCTCAATATACCTTGTACTTATGGGTTACTTACATACAGTACCCACCAAATGTTTTGAGACATTTTCTCTTTGTAAGCCTACTACATAGGTTTAAGCAAAAATTAGATTACCATTTATTCTGAAGTGCTTTTTAGCTTCACTATTTTGTTGTTGTTATGGTACTATATATAGTTGAGACTACCCAAGTAGCATAAAATCTATGTTATAGAAACAAATTACTTTGATTTTGAAAGCTTTGGGAAAACAGATCTTAATTCTAACAAAATTTATGTGATGCATTCAAGGAATTTGTTTTCATATATAAATAAGTATTTAAAAATAATGGTTATACCAGAATCAATTTAAATCTTTTATTGAATTTCTTCTGTCTCCAAACTTTTGGTGGGTACTGTATATTAGAGGAAGCGGGCACTCTCAGGTATCCCATAGAAATTGGTGAAATATTAAATAAATTATGACAGAAAACTTGCCTTGGGGTGGATTTTTTGTTATTATGAGCCACATTGATCATAAAATGTCACATGGTATAGACACCATGATACATATACATTGTATTACACTCTTAGAACTTAGAACCTGATACAGCATTCTATATAAGGAAAGATTTATTGCTTTTGTTTAAATCTACTTGACTTTTGTTTAATCTTCCTAGACTGTTGTGATTATGATATTTTAGCTAAAGCAGTAATGTGTTTATCTATGAATCCAGGGTGTTGTGGGTCAAACTCCCAGTTGTGAATTTTTTTAGCCAGAATTTTCAACAAAAAAAACCCAGCTTTTTGATTGGCAATCCAGGGCCAGTTGGTCCATGGACAGGGTAAAAATTTGGCTTTATTGTGGTTTTCACATTATAATTTTGCTATAAAGAGATTAAGCTGTATCAGGTAATTGTACCAGTCCATACATTTGCTGCAAATACTGAAGTACTGGATGTTGTCAACATTTTAGTTTATTGTATAGAAGCTTCATTAACCCTTATACCCTTAAAAGGTAATAATAGACTTGTCTTGTCTAAAATTTGGAGCAGTTCATTGCCAATTATTTAGAACCTTCATTAATCTGTGTACCCTTGAAATTTAATAATGGACTTGTCTTGTCATAAATATGGATCAGTCCATTGTCAATGCAAGGGGGATCTCAGTTCATACATCAAAGTTGAACAGTTGAGCCAGCAGCTACCAGAATAGAGTCTGGTCTAAATTGATGGTAAAAGCTTTAACAGTTTTTGCCTTCAGCATGATAAGGGTTAATATATGTATTTTGTGAGCAAAATATAGAATAATGGCTTAGTAGATGTACATTTGTAAAGTCAATGTTAGTTAATACATTTGATACATTACAGCAGATGTTGTTTGCTTTACTAGATTATATTTCACGCCTCCATTTGAAGCTTTTGAGTACAAACAAGCTTACGATTACTATTTAGACGGTTTTTGCATAATTGCCAGCTTGCTGCTTATGACTGAATAGTTTCAAGTAAGGCAGGCTTTTGATTGGATGGTTTTGAGTAATGCCAGCTTATGATAGGATGGTTTTGAGTTTTTGATTTTACAATTATGGCCAGTTTCCTAAACATATCACTAGCTAGTGCCTCTCCCCCTGGTACCCTTGATTTGAATTTGCATACTTAATAATTTGAGTGTAAGAAGAGTACCAGAGGACAAAGCTTTAGGGAAGCGATTTCTTTAGGAAACTTGCCATTGGTCATATTTTGTATATATATTGCAGGTTCAGCACAAAAGGGTTGTAACTCACTCTTTTCCTAAATTGATTTACGACCATTTTGCGCTAAACCTGCGATATGATGAAGATAATTTCCTATTATTTTAACTAATGATTTCTATTTGTAGCTCTGTCACCAACAAGTCTAAGTTCCTCCAGTGTGTCTGTATCATCTATCAATGTCTCACCATCTACTGGTTCTCATGTTAGATTGAGAAATAAACCTGAAAGTAAGTATATCTCATCAATTATCAGTTTTCGGAGTGGGCGAGGCCTGGGGTTTGGACTGACTATCGTTGGATTGCCAGCTCCATGTTAGATTAATTCTCATTCAAATCCTACCCTATGAGCACATAACTTTGTCCTACTGGCTAAGTACTTGGAAACTGGGAAGCAGAAAGTTGTTGAAAGTTATTAACCTAAAGCTAAAGTAAATTCGTATAAACTATAATCATTAGTGTTTGTTGACTTTGCCATGATTGTGTCAACTAAACAAACTCTGCGCTGACTGTGGTGTTTAAAAGAAACTTACAGATTTATTACTAGGCATGTACACTGGATGTTGGTGTCATTCAAAGAACAAAGCTTTAACTATGAGTGTTTGTATAAACCTGTAAAATAAAACAATTTATCATGGAGAAACTGGTCACTAATACATTTTTCTTCTACAAAAAATTGCAATGTTTTGTTATAAAAAGGTTCAATACTCAACATGGTAATATTAAAAATAACACACTGAACTGTGTTGGATGGTCAACATGATTACATTGTAGGTCTTTAGGAAATTTACATCGTGGATACTTTTTACTTGTAATTTTTCATGCTATCAACCTCCTATAACTGTGGTCTATAAGATATTATATTATAATGTTACTATAGTTTCAGCAGAAGATTATGAGACCAAGTTACATCGTAGAACATCTTATCTGATGGCTACAGCTAAAGATAGGGCTGCTGTAAATCTTACAATGTCACCAAATAGTACTGTACCTTTAGATCCAAAGTATGTGGAAACTTTATACTTATTACTTGATTTTATTTATTTATATTTGGTTTAACACTATGTCAGGAAAAGTTTTTACATTATTTTATGGAGTCCAGTGCACCTAACCTAGCTTTCCTGGACCCTTGTCTAAAAGGACTTCTTACCTACCCTTCCACAAGGCTGGAAACTTCTTGATATACTGTATTAATTGAGGAAAATTGCCATTATTGTCAAATTTTCATGGATAAGTATAACCTCCCTGGGTGGGATTTAAACCCATGCTTTCTTCAGGACACTAGATTAGAAATCCAGGTGCGCTACTAACTGCGCTACCGACCCTTTTATACCATTTTATACCTCCAAAATTTAAGAAAGTGATTTTTTTTTCAGGCTATTTCCTTTGTATTAGGATATTAATATGTTAATTGTGTATGAATTTAAGTTCAACTAAATATAACCTATAAACAAAAAACCATCACAAAAATGTTTTAAAAAAACATTTCTGCATTATTTTAATCTTGTACATTTTTTTACATCGTTAAGCATGAAAGAAATTATTATATTTTCTATTTCAGTACTCCAGCTACGTTAAGTAAACATAAAAGTATGAGAAAATTGAAAGATTTCTTTGGTGAGAAGGTATGTACATAATGATTGTATTGTTTTAGCTTGACTTTTCATAGAATGGTGGGACTGTCATACTTGTCTGTGTCCAAGTTACACTTCTCTGTTAAGATTTTTGATGCAACATTTTTATATCTTTGAAACCACTGAAGGGGTTCATTCCAAACCTTGTACATGACATTTCTAAGGGGTAACCATTGAACGTCTTATACCAACGTTCATTACTCTGTCATGAATTTTGGACCTATTATGCTTAGAAAAATCTTATAGAGGACTCAAACTGCCTTAGGCTTCAAAATCCGGGTCTCAAATTTGTTAAAATATATGTTGAACCATCTCATATTACTTTAAAATATTAATGTCCATGACTTAAGATAGAAACTATTGTAATACGATAGTATAATGTTATATATTTTAGACACCAAAGATAGTTGAAGCACAATAAACTATTGTAATAAGATAGTATAATGTTTTATATTTTAGACACCAAAGATAGTTGAAGCACAAGAAAGAAAGTTACCTGATCCAGCTAGTCCTATACAACAAGTAACTAAAGAAGGAAGTCTAGGTGTTAAAGTCGATATGATTGATGGAAAGGTAGAATAGTTAAAAAATCTAGAATATCTCCGTCTGTCTTTGTTTTTAGTTGTGTGGAACGTCTGTGCTTTTTGACTGTTGCTGTACCTGATATACTTTCACACTCCTTTTATATATTTCAAACCGCCATAAAAAACTGCTGCCTAACTATAGTTTTTATTCTAAACTACAGCAATTTGGACTGTCCCCTAACCTTTATGTACAGGGAATGATGGAAATAGTACTTTTTATTTTCAATCGGTATTGAAAATTATTTAGAATGGAAAACTAATTACGAACTTTACCAGTGTTGGAAATAGCTCTTTTTAAAACAGCAATTAGTCTTAGAGGGAAAATGGCTGCAGAATGTATTTCATGATCAAACTCATTGGCAGATTAGTAGCTCTACTCACAAATTGAATTATTTTTTGAAAGCCAATGGTTTGATAGAAAATTAAAATTTGATAAACACTGTAGGCTTGTTGTGGTAATGTTTAACCGTAAGTTTCCACTATCCACTATTATGAATATCAAAATTGATGGTCTTAATGCCAAAATAGTCTTAATTTGGGAACTTTTTTCTTCTCAAGATTTATAAGCATTTCGCTGGTTTAGTGCAAAACAGTCATAACTCAATATAAGAAAAGAGTGAGCTATGATCGTTTTGCGCTTAACCCGCAATTTGGGACTTAAAAATTGTCAAAAAATGCATGATTTTGCAATAACAAAGATGGTCCTTATAGTGGAACTTAGCTGTACACAGTGTTACATAATGTATTACATAATTACAGAGAGCAAGTGATAGATCATGGAGACCAGTATGGGCTGTACTTAGAGGACATGCTTTATATTTATGTAAGGAAAGAAGAGACCCTGCCAATGTAAGTATTTGATGTAGAAATTGTAACACACTTTATTGGGTTCTGAATCTTTATTTATATAATCTGGATTCGTTGTTATAAGCTTGAACATTGTCATGATGTAAACAAGTAATGGGTTAGACTTAGTCTTCATGAATATTAATTCAGACTAAGGAAATTTTAACATTTCTTAGTTTACATTGCATTTGTCAAAATGTATTGTCTGTTTTTTTCTCAATTGTAAAAGTTTGAATAATTTAATGGCGACTGAATACACTCTTTAGCAATATCAGGATTGTTAGACTACAAACAATTTTAACATACAAAGTCACCGTGAAATTATTTATGTTTTGACAGTTGAGGAAGAAATGGACTATTCATATTTACAAATATTACTATGCACATACGAAAAGTAATACTAAGTCTTATGCAAAGACTGTCCAAGCATGGCTGAGTCAAAATTTTCTTTTGTTTATTATTTATTGATAAATTTAATTTGCCATACCTATACTCACAATCAAGGTATTTAGCCTCTCTTGCATATAAAGAACATAATAAGGCTTTTATTTTGTACTAGCATAAAATTTCTGCCAATATTTAAAATCCAGATTATTAAATAAATTCCAGAATCATATAATAAAGTGTTGATAATTCATATTGATATCTAATACATGTATGTATGATTCAATGTTGTAAAATAAAACATAAAATATATGTTGTGTGTGTATATATGTATATATATTCTGGTATTATGTTCCATTTATCATAATGGATAATAGCTAGCTTATTTTATTTTTTTATAGAATTATTATTATTGTAGTGTACATCCAAATTGAGGATTTAGCGCAAAATGGTCATATCTCAATATTAGTAAAGAGTGAGTTAGGTCTGTTTTGCGCTAAACCCTCAATAATGATATTGATATTGTATTATATTGTATTATTCATTGATATTGTATTGTAACACTGCATGCTAATTTTAAGCTCAAATTCCTTGATTTTTTTCAAATTTTAAAATGCAACTGTCATTGATGATGTAGATATGATGTCAACAATGATGTCACTATGCTGTCACCAATGATGTAATTATGATGTCATCAATGATGTAGTTATGATGTCATCAAAGATGTTATTATGATGTCATCAATGATGTAATTATAATGTCATCAATGATGTAACTATGATGTCATAAATGATGTAGTTATGATGTCATCAATGATGTAGTTATGATGTCATCAATGATGTAGTTATGATGTCATCAAAGATGTTATTATGATGTCATCAATGATGTAACTATGATGTCATCAATGATGTAGTTATGATGTCATCAAAGATGTTATTATGATGTCATCAATGATGTAACTATGATGTCTTAATGATGTTATTATGATGTCATCAATGATGTAGCTATGATGTCATCAATGATGTAATAAATATGAACAAATCACTGATAACACCATTTATATGTCTGAGGATGTTGATATCTTGGGACAATATATGTAGATATTAAAATCCTGTAATTTATGGGGAACTAATGTTTAGTTTAACAAGAGCTATACATTACTTTACTGTACATGTATGTACACAACTTTGTTGTGGGAAAATCATCATCTTAATATATGGTGCAATGGGTTCATGTATGCAGTTAATACACAGGCATCAGCACTTCATCATTTCTTATCTAATATTCATTTTTTCATTATTAATTTATAAACTAGCCGTATTCTGCTTCAATGGTGCTTTTTCATTTCTTGGTATACAATTTATACTAAATTTTCTTACAGTATGTTGTACATGCATTATCTGTTAGAGTGCGTGTTGGTTCTTCACAGGTCTGTATAGTATTAGAGTGGTCTCCCTTTGCAAGCGTTTTTTCTGACCCTGATCAATGCATTCGTCTGCTGCACTAGCTTTTTTATCTGTTGCTTGTTGTATTGAAATTTTTCTTAATTTTCATGTAGCGCTTATTTAAGTATAAACCAATAATGTTTGCAAAATAAAAACTTTTTGATATTATTTTGTATATTTAAATGATAATTGAGTCTGTTTTGTTTCCAATGTATTTAAACACTTTAAAGATTTAATTTATTGATCATTTAAAAGAAAGTGAATATGAGATGTTAGATACCTTGTTTGATTATGTGTAGTAATCTATGAAAATATTTGATAGCAATAAAAAGCTTAAGCTATCTCTTGAATGCTCAGAGAAGAAATGTAAAATATCTTACTTTCTGACTTATAAATAGAATTGTGTATAACTTGTTATAAAATGTTTAATGTGGCTTTCTGCTTTAATGTGTGATAGTTTGTCATGTTTTTGTAAAGCTTGTAGAGTAAATGATCTAGTGCTGTCCTAAATCTAAATGATTCAGAGTAGTATAAAAACTATTTCTTTAAATCTTATGACTGTTGCACACAAAGAAATATTGTAAAAAGTTTTGCTAGTTATGATTTGCAAGTTAGTTTACAAGATAAGCCATCAATATAAATTGTACTCATTATTTAATAACTTATTTCTGTTCAGTTGTGTGCCCCCCTCATACATTTATGCCATGAATCATGTTGAAACAAATTCAAAATGTGTGTGTAGTAAATGTTTCCGCATTTTTATTACATGATTTTTCGCGCGATGACATTACGTCATCATGTTTTTCCCCTCTGTTGTTTATACCTGAGGAACTTCCGAAGCCTTGCATGGCAAAACGTTGTTAATAAACAATAAGAAAAATATATTAGCTATGTATTGGTTGTGTTTTAAATTTAATATACTGTGTAGTAAACTCATAATACATAGTGCATTTAACTATACTGGTCTCGACATCTGGCCTTTTTAAAATTATTCAATATAAAATACAAATAATTATTTTGTTCAGTATTATATTATCATATATATTATATTTATATTGACTTTATTTTTAACTCTCCTAATTTTTAAAACGTTTGCCCTTTGAATTGATAATAAATGTGATTGACTACCACACACTTGGCTTGGTTAGTGTGATTGACTACCGCACACTTGACTTGGTTAGTGTGATTGACTACCGCACACTTGGCTTGGTTAGTGTGATTGACTACCACACACTTGGCTTGGTTAGTGTGATTGACTACCACACACTTGGCTTGGTTAGTGTGATTGACTACCGCACACTTGGCTTGGTTAGTGTGATTGACTACCACACACTTGGCTTGGTTAGTGTGATTGACTACCACACACTTGGCTTGGTTAGTGTGATTGACTACCACACACTTGGCTTGGTTAGTGTGATTGACTACCGCACACTTGGCTTGGTTAGTGTGATTGACTACCACACATTTGACTTGGTTAGTGTGATTGACTACCGCACACTTGGCTTAGTTAGTGTGAGCGTTTTCCTGAGAATGATTAATTTGTGTGAATTTTTTTATGACGGATTAGATCGATCACTATTTATTTGGACATATTTTGTAGGATGCTTCAAAGTTATGATCATTCAGTATATTATACTGAACAAAAAATTGAAAAAATGAATGCTACAATTAAATTGTTTGCTACCTGATTTGTCCTCTTGGCTGTCTAGTGTTATATTCTTGGACCTTTTTACTTGTATATAATCATAAATAAATACAGTCAGAACATTCTAATAAACTGTCTTATATACTATTGCATGGTAATAATCTCTTATCATGACTTTGCTTAACAACTTAATGAAATATTGCTTATGAATGGTCGCTTTAGTTCAGGTATCACTCAAATATAATCCTTGTTCCAAAATTGGAGGTGTAGAATTGCTGATTTTGTTTCTTCCTTGCTCAATTATTTCCATGCTTTTTATACAGGAGTGTGTGCTATATTAATCAGATTATAGTAATTAGTGTGGGACCTTAATTTTGTAAATTGAATGCTACTCACCCCCATTGTATAGTTGATTGTGGGGATTCAATGTTTTATATAAAGTCTTATGTTATGGTTAGTGAGCTTTATCCATGGGTCAATGCCAATCTCTGTAAACAGATATCCTGTAAAGCATTGTCGTACAGGATCTCTACTGTCTCCGTGGAAGGTCATGTCGAGATGAACTTCGTGTCGACCAATCAATGAGTAGCTTTCATCTAGACGAAAACACTATTAATCACATTTTGATTTCGTAATTTCTATGTTTAGACCAAGCTTTGCATGTTAATTTAACAGCGGTATTATTCACAGTCTGCGATTGGGTGGCTTTTTTCAAATTGCGTGACGTAGAAGATGTAAACAAGTTACGTATCATAACAATTTCGTCATGAATATTATGATGAGAAAAGTTCACCTGAACGTGACCTTCTTTTAAAAAAGGCCAGATCTAAAATAGCGAGTAGGCAGCGGAAAATTTTAGATCAAGTTTTAATCAGATTAGGTCAATGCAAAACTGGTCTACATCCTTCCTCTTTGTTTACCTGTAGTTAAACCAGTCTTGTGCTGACCAGTAGATACACACATATTGCAGGTTTATTGCAAAATGGTTGTAACTAAATATCAGAAAAGAGTGAGTTACAACTATTTTGCACTAAACCCACAATATTTGTTTACTCTAAACCTTGACATTGAATTTGTTTGCATACATTGTATATATGTATGGTACTTGAAATATACACTGTTCATATTTTTGAATGAAGTTCTGTTTTGTTCTGTTGTTATAGTATTTGAATATTTCTATATTTATATTTTCAGCAAACCAATATTTTCTCCTATGATGAACAGCCAATATCAATAAAGTCATGTATAGTTGATATAGCACATAGTTATACTAAACGTAAGAATGTATTTCGTATGAAGACATATAATGGATCAGAATATTTGTTTCAAGCTGATGATCAGATTGATATGTTATCTTGGATTGAAAAAATCAAAACTAACAATGATCCAGATTCTGATGTGAGTTTTTAATCTTTTTTTGTGTAATAATGATAATAATTATAAGTACTTTATTTAACGAGGCTACACATTTGGATAAATTCAATCTTCCATGTGAACCTCTTTTCTTTATATCATATACTTGTGTTATGAAACTACTTCATAACTTATTTAATGTACATGTAACCAGCTCTCATCTCAAGTTTTCTTGAACACTAGCCCAATTTATTATGTTTTATTTTGATAATCAACTAGCCCAACTATATGAAATGAGTTATTTTCACTGGTCACTGGCAGGCAATGACTGCATGTAACAAACCTTGGTTGACATTTTGAAGAGAATTTACTATGTGCGCCAATATAGTTTCCCTTAAAAGTCTCATTTTGGACTTCGATTCTTTAACATCATAATTTAAAAAAAAAAGTGTGATGTTTATTTATTGAATAAGATATGAATGTGTATTTAAAATAAAAACAAACATAATGCAAAATGGTTTTCAACTGTTTGGGCATTCATAAGGTTTAATGAAAAGTTGCCAGTCCGGTGGAAGGATAGTTGAGTACTGGTTATAGACAAGGGTCCAAGAAAGCTAGGTTAGGTGAGCTGGTCAATGTAAAATAACATAAAATTGTGTTAACATAATGTTTTACCAGTTTCAAGAAAAATTAATTGTTAGGGTCACTTTGTGGCTAGTTTTGTAGCGAACCTTATATTTCATCTTTATATTTCTATCGTTTTTATTCCCAGTCGTGTGGCGTTACAAGTAGTGAGTTAATTCTACGTAAAAGTCAGGAAGTGGTAGAGACAGTGGCTCCCTCTGTGAAGACTTCACCGCCACAATCACAGAAAATGAGTAAGAAATTATCAGTATTGTCTATAAAACAGAAGATGCCTCATTCACCAAGTCTTAAACGTAGAAAAACTACCTCAGGTGAAAAAGGTATGTAACGTTTTGTATCTTGATTTTAACTATACATAGCGTTCTTCACTACAAACTGTTATCAGTATTTGACTTTCTGTCCAGAAAATGGATTTTTTTGCTTAACTTAATGAAAAATGACTGGACATAAAAAATTAATGAAAGGTAACTGAACAAAAAACAATTTAAGGGCTATGAGCCTATGATTAAATGTGCAGTCCATTTAACTGATTAAGTATAATGTTCTTGAATAAAAAAAATAATGTTTGAAAATAATAATGAGTTTTTATTGAAAATGGTGAATTTAAAAATTGGTGACCCTCTTGCAGTATAAATTAACTGGTCAATAATTTTTTCAGCTATTCTCTCTCCTACCTCTGATTTTAAATCATGCAGGACAGTTGTCAGTCGCTGAAAATAGTATGCACCTAGTTACTGGTTAAAAAGCTAAATCCAGACATTTAGCCTTTCAAGGAATGGTGAGTAGGTTGACTGGCAACTGTGATATAATTGACCTTAACTATGTGTTGCTATGGCATTAAAACATATATTTTACAGATGAATCTGGTAAAGCTAAGACATGGAAAGGAAAGATTGGTAAAAGTATAAAGAAACAATTTGGTTCTAGTCCATCAACGGTTGATAGGATAACACCAGTACCTGAAACAACTGGTATGTTTGGTGTACCTCTAGAAGATTGTACACCATCTCCTAACAATGAGGTATGTTGTTGTTTTAACATGGTTTATATTGGTTTAAAGGAGATGTTAATGGCTCAACATTAAAAGTTGTCCAGTTGCCCCTGGCAATGTAACTTGCTTCTGCTATTAAGGTGGTATGGTACATCTGACTTTTTTAGATTTGTATATAATTTTTGGTACCGTTGTAAACTTGACGATATTTCCGATTCGGATCTACACTTTATTTGACGTCATTATTGCTAATAACGTTACCATGACGTCGTAAACATGACGACCGCGTGCACTTTTTACGTCAGTCGACAATGGTAAGAAAACGTCTATAATGTGTTGCTAAATCTTTATTTTCCGCGCCACAGCAACAAATTATACATCAATTTAAAGCTTACATCATTATCTACCACCTGAACAGTGTAAATATACGTTTAATATTAAATTTTTTGAAAGAGACAAAAACTACCGAATTGGCAACATCAGAAAAAATCCAGAAAAATTGCCTTCAAACCGGTTTTATGAAAAATCTGCCCGATAAATGTTTGCCAAGTTTTGATATGATGTAAAGCATGGTATAGACTTTCATACAGCAGAATTTGAGAAAAGTTGTCTGTACGATTTTTCCGCTATATGCATTTAAGTATTATCGGTATGACGTCGAAAACGTCATTCTGACGTTAAGATAAAGGATTGTCTGTTTGTCATAACCACGAATACTTGGCCATATGTTTTATTTTTCTAGACAAAATGACTAGGAACATGAAAACATTAAAAAAAATTGTATAGTTTTAACATACAGTACATATCAAAATCGAAAGATAAATTCAAACATACAATTTTATATAAAGTAAACCTTTATACATCCATACATACATTTATACATGTACATTCAATAGACTTATTTGGGAACTTAAATTTGTGGGTGTTTCCGTCCATCCACAGGTGATCAAAACAAAGTTTGTTACACATTATTGCTGAAAAACACACACTACAGATTAAACAGTATTGTTCTTTGTGGTCTGACGATGCTCAACAAAATAGACAACTCGTACATCTTAAATGATTTTGGCGCTGTATTCCATATACTCGTATTCTTTAATATCGACATGTCTTTGTGGTCGCCTTCAAAAAGAAATTATTTATGCCTTGTATATTATATTAGTATTAAATCAGCATATTGATATTTCATATATATGCGTGCAAACTATTTTTAAAAGTTGAAAACACATGGAAAATGGTGATCGATTTTTCGCAACATGCGTTCAAGTGTTATTGGTACGACGTCAAAACGTCATTTTGACGTCAAGATAATAGTGCTTTAGAATAAAACTCGGCATTGGATAAAAATACTTTCTCTTGAAATTTTAATATAATTGCAAACGTTCTAATAGCTAGCCAAACAAATGTCACCTAGATGAAATTAAAACTATTTATCTTGAAATTGAAACAACACAACTTGGGTACAGTCCCGAAATTTTAAAAATAGGTGCATACGTAAATGACGATGCGTCTATCTGTAACCTTATTGTTCCAGACGGAAAAGTATTACAGAATGCCGCACAGGTAAATGGTTTGAATGTATATGTTCAAAATGGAACAAGGTTGCTTTGTAAATACGCTTACGAATTTGACGCATTTCACCCAAATGAATGACTTTCCTTGTTTATTGACTGAATAGACACATGACCAGGTAACATAAAAATATGTATGCACATAACAGTCTCATATTTGACTTTCAATTCTGTATAACTAAACTGCATGATATTATTTGATTCATAAGTGATTGGTGATAACTTGTTGATGATTAAAGTTATATAGCGAGCTAAAATTCACGTACACTGACAGTTCGAGGATGACCTGACAAGAGGGGAACTATGCCTTGCTTGAAAACAACACTAACTAAAAAAAGTTGAAATCGTCAATTAAAATGAGCTTTATGTGACACCAGGACCATAAAGACACTTCGGTTTTGTAAAACATCTGGAATTCTGTGGCGAAAATAATGCAAAAAGAGATAGTATTTGTTAGTTCTCTTTTATTAGTTATTGAGTAACTGTACGATATTTTGACTTCAAATTCAGGGCTGACATGCCGTTCACTACGGCTTATTACTAAATACTCAGGCACTATGGAAAAACACAAACTTGATAAAATACTTCGGCTTTTATGAGATTCAGGCATATTGATTCATCATAATTGCCGAGTTTTCTAATAAAGGGTATGTTTTTTACCGATAAAATGCCGCCGTTTTGAATTTTGGTAAAATCTTATGTGTTTTTGATTATTGACCCTTACGTAATATCCTTTATCTATTGTACTATTTTTTTCAGGCTAAAATGAGTGTCTTCAGCCAAATCAAAAGGCCGTTATGAAAACAATTGATTACCAACATTACATAAACTACATTGCTTTCTTTCATATTACTGTATGAAGGAAGATTTTTTATGTTATACTTATCATTCGCCTTGCATTTTCCATGTGCTTTTCATATTTTGAATAAGAGTTTGTACTCAACAATATGTGTAAAAAATTAAAAATGCTGATTTAATACATTATTTATAATATTCAATACATAAACTATACAATCTTTATATATTTTCATGATCTGGTCATTTTTTCTAGAAAAATAAAACATATCACCAAGTATTCGTGGTTATGACAAACAGATAATCCTTTATCTTGACGTCAGAATGACGTTTTTGACGTCATACCGATAATACTTAAATGCATATAGCGGAAAAATCGTACAGACAACTTTTCTCAAATTCTGCTGTATGAAAGTCTATACCATGCTTTACATCATATCAAAACTTGGCAAAAATTTATCGGGCAGATTTTTTATAAAACCGGTTTGAAGGCAATTTTTCTGGATTTTTTCTGACGTTGCCAATTCGGAAGTTTTTTTCTCTTTCGAATATTTTAATGTTAAACGTATATTTACACTGTTCAGGTGGTAGATAATGATGTAAGCTTTAAATTGATGTATAATTTGTTGCTGTGGCGCGGAAAATAAAGATTTAGCAACACATTATAGACGTTTTCTTACCATTGTCGACTGACGTAAAAAGTGCACGCGGTCGTCATGTTTACGACGTCATGGTAACGTTATTAGCAATAATGACGTCAAATAAAGTGTAGATCCGAATCGGAAATATCGTCAAGTTTACAACGGTACCAAAAATTATATGCAAATCTAAAAAAAGTCAGATGTACCATACCACCTTAAAGATATGATTTGGTCAAGTTAAAAATATAGCTGGTTGTCCATTTGGGCAACCAGATTGAATAACTAGTGTCAAGCCCTGAATGTTGTTGTTGTTTTAACATGGTTTATATTGGTTAAAAGGAGATGTTTAGGGCTCAACATTAAAGGTGGTCTGGTTGCCCCATATGACTAAAATTTGGGTTTTGGCAACTTGTTACTGCTAGTAAACATTTGGTTCAGCATGTTTTATTCATAGCAGATTGTCCAACCAGGCAATCTACTTTTAGAATTAATGTAGCACCCTGGATGTTGTTATTGATTTTGTTATGTTGGGTTAAAGGAGATATGCTGTCTCAAAAAATTTTAGCTTTGATAAAAGAGCACTATGGATGAAACCCTGCAGTGAAGGAATTTATAAATTAGCTTGATAATTATGAAGTTATGAATTTTTAAGATTTATATTCCTCCCAATGCATATGATGTCATAAGAATTTGTTTAGCATTCTAGATGCTATCTATGAGAAATGAAGAATGCAATTTAAATGTGTCTAAAATTGCTCATTATTGACATTTTGTTTTACTTCTTTGTAAAAAATGTCACCATTGACTCAGAAATTTTTACAATGTAAAATGATATATAAATATTCTATTTTCCAGTTTGTACCACTAGTAAAGCATGTTATCTACATTTTGTTTTCTATTTTGTATAAAATGTTACCATGCACACAGAAATGTTGACATTTTTAGTGATATAAATATTTTATTTTGCAGTTTGTACCACTAGTTGTAGATCTATGTATACAGATAGTAGAAGCTAAAGGTTTAGAAATGACTGGTGTATATCGTATACCAGGTAACAAGGCTGCTGTTACATTACTACAAGATGAATTCAATAAGGTACTTTAAATACTTCATACTGTCTTATTTATCGTGTCTTAGTTACATGGAGCTTTCATTTGAAGGCATTATATAGTTTCAGTTTATTGTGAAATACATGTATCTACGTTTACATGTTTTTGAGACAAAACATATACCAGGTATATAAGTATTTAATACAATTCAAACATAAATAAATGAAAAACATACATGAAAATATATATTCTGTGCCAATAATTGACTTATGACCCAATTGACTTTTGAGTCCGTTCAAAAGCCCAGTTAGCGCTTATGTTTATTATTATTTTACTTGCTGATTCAAAATAAAAATTATCATATCTTATTTTATCTTTGCTGTGCTAAGTATAAACAGTAATGGTGCTGAGTATTAACTTCTAATATACGCATGTATATGTTGAATTGAAATTCTATGTAATTGTTTACTGGAAGTCATTTTTGACATTGTATGAAATGGTGTAGTTGTCTTGTTTATACAGATTCAAGCTTTACCTTCCAATCTTAATGAAATATATGGACACAAATGACGCACTCAGCTAGGTCAGTCAGTACTACACAAGTTTACTGTTTGAGGGGTCTTGGGTTCAATATGTACATGTATATACAATTGTAAATTCATATAAATGGTATTCTTCATGTAGGACATATTCGTGTAATTGTTCTATTTACTTATAGGGTATAGAAGCAATGAATTTAGAACTTGAGAAATGGTCAGATGTTAATGTAATCAGTAGTTTATTAAAATCTTTCTTCCGTGAATTACCTGAACCTCTTATACCTGACGGTAAGTATTTTACTGTTAACATGATATAGTTGTCTTGTTTATATGATGTTTTATGATGCTCTTTCATTCGGTTTTCATAATAAGGTTTAGTCCGCCAATTTGAACCTGAGCTTGACCTTTATGCTATAATATATTAAACCCAGTATTTACTGTCTATTTTTATCTTTGTTTGTAAATCGTGATTAAACAGAACCTTTCGGCAAAATACACAAACTGAACAATTAATTTTTCTTTCATAAGAATAAATATTCACCTTTAAATGTAAGTGAAGCATGTAATTATGATAATAAAGAAGTTCAAACTTAGATTAATATTGATGAATGTCAGTCAACCTTCTCACTGTCCCTGAATAGTACAGATAAAGGATTGTAGTTGTAACTTATGAACTATCTGATTGCCTGGGTATAATGTTTGAATACCTTTGACGGTTGTTTTTTTTCTGTGCTTCACACCTCTCTAACACATATGTACAGTTAAATTTTGGCAGTCAACTGTCATTTCTGATAAAAAGGGATTGTAATCACATTGTTTATTTCAACATTATAGTTTCATACCAAATTAATAATGTATTTGTGTGTACTTTTAGAACTCTATCAACCATTTATTGATGCTAACAGAATAGAAGACAGTGAAAAAAGAATGTTAAAATTAAAGAGATTAATACATGCACTACCTGAACATCATTTTGAAACATTTAAACATTTAGCTAAACATCTTAACAAAGTAGCACAGTATGGAGATATCAATAGAGTATGTACCATTGTTGTCACTTTACCATTATTTATCTATTGAGGGCCATCTGAAGGCGATGCTCTGTATGGAACTAGTTTTAGATTGAGTCATGGTGGAGTGGCTTTTAATTAATGTCATTTGTGTACATGTTTTCATAATTTTTACATTTTCTTTCAAGCTGGACTTTTATTCCATGAAAATAATATAAAATTTAATATTTTCACTGTTGTAAAGAGGGTCATAATTTATATTGGCATGGTGTTGAACCAAATAAAAAAATTAATTAAAGTTAAGAAGCATCTATATTCTGGGCTTGACACTTGTTATTCAACTAGGTTGCTAAAATGGACAACCAGCTTTAATTTTAACTTGCTCGGACCATATCTTTGATAGCAGTAACAGGTGGCCGTACCTATATATAGTTTGTGAGAGGTTATAGGACGACCTTAAATGTTGAACCCTGTACATTTCTTTATATATTTAACCTTGTTTGTTTTATGTTTTTCTAATGTTTCCAATGTATTATTATTTTAGATGGAAGCTAAGAATTTAGCTATAATGTTTGGACCAACATTAATACGTAAAGCAGATGATAGTATGGTAGCAATGTTTACAGATATGTCCGATCAATGTAAAATTATAGAAAGTATTATATTACATGTAAGTATTCTATAAATATATACTTTTAAAACACTGGGATTTTATCTGCTGTATGAAATAACTCTTCAATTACCTCTAAAACAGCAAATAGTTAGAACATTACTCTTAATAGAGAATTCTTTAATTCTATAGAGCTGAATTAGCATTTCAGAGACAATCCACTTTTGCCAACCAATAATTGGCAACAAGTTTGAAAACTTGGCAAACTTTCCTTGTAGGAATTATATTTTGGAATTTTACAAAATTTCACACAATTTAGGGTCAATTTTTCGAGAATGAAGAGTCACATCTCAGGGTCTGCTCATAATGCATCCTTATGTTGCAGAGGAACCCTCATAAAAACTTATCATCATTTATGGGAATTTAATCTTTACAGGCAAAAAAGAGTGTTGTCGGTGTCTAATATTCTGTTACATTTTCTGTATAGCACATTTATATATATTTTAGGTTGATTGGTTCTTTGGTTCCTGGGAGAATGATAACATTGTACATTTATATACATATATATTTTAGGTTGATTGGTTCCTGGGAGAATGATAACACTGTACATTTATATACATGTATATTTTAGGTTGATTGGTTCTTTGGTTCCTGGGAGAATGATAACATTGTACATTTATATACATGTATATTTTAGGTTGATTGGTTCTTTGGTTCATGGGAGAATGATAACATTGTACATTTATATACATGTATATTTTAGGTTGATTGGTTCTTTGGTTCCTGGGAGAATGATAACATTGTACATTTATATTGTATATTTTAGGTTGATTGGTTCTTTGGTTCCCGGGAGAATGATAACATTGTACATTTATATATATTTTAGGTTGATTGGTTCTTTGGTTCCTGGGAGAATGATAACATTGTACATTTATATACATGTATATTTTAGGTTGATTGGTTCTTTGGTTCCTGGGAGAATGATAACATTGTACATTTATATACATGTATATTTTAGGTTGATTGGTTCTTTGGTTCCTGGGAGAATGATAACATTGTACATTTATATACATGTATATTTTAGGTTGATTGGTTCTTTGGTTCCTGGGAGAATGATAACATTGTACATTTATATTGTATATTTTAGGTTGATTGGTTCTTTGGTTCATGGGAGAATGATAACATTGTACATTTATATATATTTTAGGTTGATTGGTTCTTTGGTTCCTGGGAGAATGATAACATTGTACATTTATATACATGTATATTTTAGGTTGATTGGTTCTTTGGTTCCTGGGAGAATGATAACATTGTACATTTATATACATGTATATTTTAGGTTGATTGGTTCTTTGGTTCCTGGGAGAATGATAACATTGTACATTTATATACATGTATATTTTAGGTTGATTGGTTCTTTGGTTCCTGGGAGAATGATAACATTGTACATTTATATACATGTATATTTTAGGTTGATTGGTTCTTTGGTTCCTGGGAGAATGATAACATTGTACATTTATATATATTTTAGGTTGATTGGTTCTTTGGTTCCTGGGAGAATGATAACATTGTACATTTATATACATGTATATTTAAGGTTGATTGGTTCTTTGGTTCCTGGGAGAATGATAACATTGTACCAACAGATGATGATGCTACTGAATGTACATCTATAACATCAGCTTTAACTTCTAGTACTAGAGAAGAATCAGGTATTTCTAGTCTTTCTTGTTTTATTATTGTATATACGTTTATACATCCATGGTCTTTACATTAACCCTTTAGCTTGAAGCCTGGAGCTAATGAAAGTTGATTTGTGCTAGTGAATCAACCAAGTGCATTCATGCCCCAGAGTGGCCCCTGAACTTTAATGAGAAGGAGGAGAAGAAAATAAATTACCTTATTTCTATAATTAGGCTAGTTGATAATTGGCAAAGTTCGTCTGCTGGATTATTTGTGGAGGAGGAAAAGGAAGTTCCTGTAATTGGTTCCCAAGATTTTCAGTCTAAGAGGAAGTATGCATGTAGGCATGGGAGCCACGCTTCCAAACAGTCATGTCAGAGTATTCCCCCTTGAATTCTTACATAATGACATGACTGGGGACCACCTTGCTATTTGCAAAAATAATGGCATTCATTTTTAAATAAATAAATGGATTTATTGAAGGAAATAAATTGATTAAATATCACTTAATGCATATTGAAATGATGGATTTATTAATGATTTTTTGGTGTTATACATAATTTTTTCAACAATTTTTCTGTTAGTGTTGTGGTCAATGGACCAACTTACTGACCTACCTGGAGATGTATTGATCTCTTGACTATTAATCTTCCATTAGTAGACAACTTCTCTAAGTAATGGCTTGAAAAATGGCTTCACTAAGTATACAGTGACAAATGTCCTTGAAGATATGTAGGTATCCCATGAATACCCACGAATAGAACCCTGATTGCCTGGATTTACTGGCTAACAACAATACTGTCTGAGTTAACATGGTGTAAGCTATACTTACTATATGAAAAAACAAGGAAACTACAACCAGAATGTTTGTAGTTAGTATTAGTAATCATCAATTAACAGCAGTCACCAACACATTAACAAAAATATATTATATTAATGATTTATTTCTTATATTACAGATGTAAATCCTAAGGAGATAGTCAGCAGTATTGTTGAAGCTGCTAATAGAAAACTACGAGGTGAAAGTGCTCCACAGTTAGACAAGTTAGAGAAACGTAGTGTCTCCGTGTCGGAACCTCCTCCAAGTTTCAATGAACGTAACATAGATCAGGAGATCTATCTTAGAACTAGAAAGATTGAGAGTAATACATCACGTAGCAGTCCTAACTTAGCTGCCATGCAACGATCTAGTGATTTACTCAAAGTTACAACGACTGATATCAATACCGACAGACGTATGGCTAAATCCCAAGAGTTTGGTGAGAGAGAATTCTCTGACTTTGATTTTATTGACTCTGATAAAGAAAACACTAGTGCTTATCTTACACCTACCACTAGATACTTCTCTGATGACTCTCTGCTTGATAAAAACGATGAACTGGAGTTATCACACAGTACACAGAGTGGAAGCTTTAGCCGTTTGAGTAGAGAGACTATTGATAGCCTGAGACGTATAGAACTTGAAGCTAGGGCGTTACGAGAACGTGAGGAACGTCGCCAACGAGATCTTGAGAAAAGGAAATTAGAAAAACAACGAATTGAACAAGATATATTACAAATACAACAGGAGATTGAAAATGAGGAGAGACACAGCGTTGAAGACTTATTGAACGCCCCTGACTATAACTTTGGTGTCAGTAAAGACTATTCTTCTAAGCGTAGAATTGAGCCTAGTACTTATCGTAATTCTCGGAACACTGATTCTAGAAATACTAGAGACTCTCAAAATGGAGGTAAATATTTTGTTGTAAAGGGAAATAACTCTCAAACTGTGCAGTCAAGGTCATCACGACCTCCGAGACAAACTAGTGTTGAATCTTTAGTGAGCCAATCAAAACGTACTGGATCGTTAGAAAACATGGCAGACGGACATACTAACAGAAGTCACGGTAGACCATACGCTCACGTGAGAGCTAGAAAAGGTGATGATAGATCGAAGAGAGACTCTGCTGAGATTAAACGTAGAAGTGCTAATGGAATAGCTAGAAGTAATTCTGTTAGACGAGGATCTCTAGATTCTCTCATAGATTTGATAGAGAAACGTGACAATAGAATGTCCTGGGCTTCTACTGACTCCGATGAAGGTTTAGATTTATTAACAACGCTGACATCAACTTTCGATCAGAAATTACAAACATTATCAAGTCCTAAATTAACTCAGTCAGTTGCAGTCCCTTCACCCCCTAAACGTGTACCGTACAAATCTTCTAATTCAAATGTTAATACAACTACATCCATGACAACAAGTGCTACAGAGAAAACTGACACCCAGGTACTGAATGCTTCACATCGCCTACCACCACAGGTCCCTTTATCAGCTATGATGAGTCATAGCACTAATATTTCAGATATTACAAATTCTAAACAATATAGAGACCCTAGTTTACATAGAACACCTCCTAAATCTGATACTAAAGTAGGATTAGCTACAAGATTTGAAAGAACTACAAACCCAGCGACGGGTACTTTGTATGAAGGTCACAGTGAACCTAATTTGAATAATGTAACATCAAGAAACTATGGATTCAATCTTCAAAGTGATGTTACATTCTCTGTAGACAATGCTTTGATAAATAGTAATAGTAACAATAATAATTCAAGTACTAGTAGTAATAGGGTCACAGACAGACATGATCAAGGGGATTCTAGGGTCTCGTCCGTTATGGTCGTTATTTCAAGTCCTTCAGTGATGTCAGCTGACAGTAAGAAAAGTAGCGGCTACACGGCCTCGCATTATGTATCTTCCTCCCCTGTGATATCATCACAAGCTAGCCAATCAAATATTCAACCAAAATTAGATAGTTATGTACCTAAGTCTATAACGAAGGTCGAGAATCGACCGATATCCAAGTCTGAAAAAACTGAAGTGAATGTGAAACTGTCTCGTAGTAACGTTGATAAAAACAAAGATTCTAATATTTCATTATTTAGGGAGGGAATAACTACCTCTAAGTCACATTCGGCCTCCCCTCCTCCCACTAATAATAAAAAAGGTGAGAAAACTAAACGCCGAAGACATACAGTGGGCGGTACTAGTGACAGTGAAAATTTACGTGCCATGAATCAGGTGTTACAGAAAGATGAACCGAGACTTTCTGCTTGGGAACAGTTACGTCCTGCTGTGAGTCAACACAGTAACATTGGACCCCATAGTAGCATCGGAACATGGTTACGTAATGAGAGATTACGTGGAAGTTCCCCTGATTTAACTATGACAAGAAGAGAGAAAACTAGCACTAAGAAAATGTAACGACATATTTATATGTAAAAAAACCTACAGTGATGAATCTATTTATTTTGTCTGTATTTATCATTAATCAGGGCTGCAAAATTGTCAAAGATAGTTTATTACCACCGATTTCCATCATAAACCTTATTTTATCATATTGTTAAAATATTGTAAGATCTTTGGCAAGGCTGATAGAAGGGATCCCTGATGCAGGTTACAGTGAAGGTTTTTGCTGTTTTGTCAGATATCCCTTTAGGATGCTTATGTTAAACCTTGTAATAATTTCACTATAGGCTTGAAAGATAATCTTTTTTTTGAAAAATTTCAATTTGTTAACAATTATCACCTTAATTCACTAGCCAGAAGTCTAGTGGCTAGTTTAAATTGATTCAAGCTAGTGAAAATTGTTTCATATGGTCTGGCTAGTCTAACTAGATAAATTGGACTAGTGCTCAAGAAAATATAAGGCTGGTTATTACTGACAGCTGAAGAGTCTTACACATAGGAGCAAAAAACCTTTACTGTTGCTGATGTTAAGATCTTTGAACATAAAGTTTTCAACCTCAAATTTACAATAAAATTTTCAATGATTTATTACCAAAATACATGACCTTGTACACTTTCTAATTTCAAAAGTTTTATATTGAAAAAAAATCTTAAATAATGATGACTGAATTAAGCAAAATGTTGATATTGACTTTTGTTTTATACAACGTTTAATTTGTACTATCAATTTTATAAAGTCATTATAATTTATGTTAATTGTTTTAATTTTGTCATATTTTTTGTGTTTTATTTATCGTCATATTTTAAAATTTTTCATTTTTTTGTTGATTTTAATTAGATGGTTATTGTTCTTACTTATTCTATTGTCATTTATTATTCTTATTTTAGTTTATTTCATTCATAATTTATTTATTTCATTAGGTAACGATGTTAATAGAGTAATCTTATCTTTTTTATTGCTTTTTTTTTAAATTTTTAATTTATGGGAAAATTAATTATCAATTTTAACAATTAACAAATACTAGTTTTATACATATTGACTGAACAGTGTCTATATACAAAAATCTTTGCATACATGTATACTTTGTTGAATATTTTCTGGACTGAAGTTCAGGAATTTTGCAAGCTGGGAATCATTTTTTTCCCTTTATACTAGCTGCTGAAATCATATAATTCAGGTATTTTGATTTCTGAGTTTTGATATTTAAACTTTAACCCGTGTATATTTATTTAACATTGGAAGTCTGTGTATTACTTGTACAGTCACCCTCTGTGTGTAATGTATTCATAGATGCAGGTTAATTCAGATTATATTTCAAGTCTAGATATTGTGCCTAAAGTTTGACCCCTGTCTGACCTTTCACATTTGCATCTAATAATTATCTACACATATTTCAATGAAAATCAGGACCACGCCTATTCTACACTTCAGCAAGTAACGTATTTAAAATCAGCAATCAGTTTACAGCGATTGTAAATAAAAGTATGTTTATGTGTTAAATTTGACCGCTTGACCACGGTGTAATAGACACTCATTGTACACTATAATATATTTTAAAAATTAGTACCGGTCTAAAAATTACATCTGAGCTTTGACCATATACTCAGATATTAGTATCTATCATTAATACTACATTTGTATTCAATGTAATGAATTTTCGGGGTCAATTTTTAGGCACAATATTAAGTCTTGATTAACTTATCATTACATATCTTCATAAGTCAAAATGGTTAGTTTACTGGTTTGTTATTTCTATTGTTATCATTGAAATTTTTTTGTATAAAAACCTAATAAGTAATATATCATGTCTTATAACAAAACATATCTAACTTAAAGGGAGCTAATTCAGTGGATTGTTAATACTCCAGTTCTAGTACTGTATTACTTCGCATGGTGTATTGTTGATTTTATTCAACTGTCAGTGATGCATACATTAACCCTGCCAATTTAAATACTTATTACAGTACTTTAGTACTCATGATTGATAAAAAGATAGCTGTATTTATGCATGACTGTGGGGTTAATGTGAGCACCACTGACAGTTGAATAATATTGAACGATACAATATATTGTAAAGTATAGTCCATTTTCTCTCAACAGTCAAACATGGAATAATTTCACAGTGACTGAATACACACTATTGCAATAGCTCTATCGAAAGACAAGAAACATTTTAATACATAAAGTCATCATGAAATTATTCATGTTTAACAGTTGAGAAAAAATGTACATTATAAAATAGTGAATAAATGTTTCTGTTGAGTTACCTCCCTTAGATTTAATATTTACATTAACAAAATGGCTGAATGGCAATTTCTTAGTATTTGATTTTGTTTTCAAATGTCATTTATAAACATGTTTGGCTTTATTTAACATATCATTCGACGGTTTTATCTTTCCTTTCTATTATTTTATGTTTTATTTTCGAATATACATTGAGTTTTTCGTATAATAGTAAAGGCTAGTTAAACTGTCAAGTACATACATGTATATTATTTATTATTTAATATCATATTATGTACAAAAAGGACTGTACTTAATCTGGATTTGGTTATTTATAAACAAGGTTGAAATTGCCCTCAATGCATACTTGTTTGCAATAATATGCTTTGTTTGGCTGAAGTTTATTATTTAAACCAAATAAATTTATCACTAAGAATTGTTAGTTTTGACAAGTTTATCCAATAACTGATACAAAAGTTAATCAAGGGCAATTTATTAGTGATGATTTGAGGTTTAATATGAGTCCATCAGCTTTATGAGGTTATGTTGACATGTAACAAGTCGAAGTTTTTGAACTTCAGTTTTTTGTAAGTTTTTATCAAGATTTAGGTGTACAGGCTGTGTCAAATTATGTTATTATTTTAATAATGATTACCTGTATCATGTCATTTTTTTACTAAACTAAGTCTGAACTCTTTTTAGTTATGATTACATGTTTTAAAAGTCAATATGTATATAATTTTGTTACTTGCTTTTTTATACAGTATTGTTCAACTTGTTTATATTATTGTAAAATTGGATAATAATTATGGAAAAAGTTGTGTATACTGAACATACAGATATTTTATCTTTTTTCTTTACTTGTTTTATTAAGTTCTAACAAAGTCACATGTGTCTGTTAAAAACTTGGCAAGTCAGTCTAACTGAAGAAGAGTCTATCTTGCAAAAACGGAGGAATGAATATTAAAAATGCTGTATTATTATCTGTATGAAAATATGTGAGTAATATCTTCACTCTTCTCTACTGAGTCATTCATACTGAACAATTAACTTTGTTTTCATAAGAATAAATACTCTGAAACTGTACTACATTATTTCAGACTTATATGTTTCCACTATAAACGGATGAGTCCAAAAGTTTGGGGTACAAAAACAAGCCGTGTTTACAAAAGTGAAATAAACCATTTTAAATAAGGTATATTGTAGATTGTCTCCCTTTGTCTAGTTTATTGTTGAAAAACATGTTGACATATTTTGTGAGGATTGTTTTTTATTGTAAAAAATAACACAAGTGTGGCATTATAGGGTGTTATACTCTAAAACTTACGGATTTGTGTTTTTTATATACTTTTAGGATTTTTCTCCTTTTAAGCATTATGATGGTTCAGTTTAGAACTAGACCAACTTCTTGTATGTAAAGAAGGATGTAGACTAGTTTTGCATTGACTCATCAGAGTTATATATATATACATGTATATATTAATATATCTATTATACTGTGAAATGTTAGAACTGTTATATTTTGTTAGGTTTAGTACTTGTGTACTAACACTACTGTGAAAATAAACTTACAACACATATTATACTCGATGTTTTGTTTTTAATTCATTTGTTTGATACACTGTGAAACTTTAACCATTAATGGTTGGGTAGTTGAATTGTTCATCTTTTGAAGCTGCTCTGCTAGCTCTGTAGGTATCACACAAGTCTACTGATTGAAAGGGTTGTACATTTAATTCCTGGGCTAGGAACGGGCATGTCTGAGGGGTTACAACTTTGGACAGGTGATCATTGGATAGCCAGCTTTGCGTTGGTTGGAATCCCATCCAAAACTTACCCTGTTGTTTCTTTGAGCAAGAAACTTTATACTATTACCTCAGTACTGGGGAACCAGGAGGTGTCCTCCAAAGTGATTAACCTAAGTTGTACAATCAAGCTAAAATAAATTAGTATACCATAATTCCTGGGCAGAGAATACTTTCTTGGAACTTGGTCATAAAATAATTTTTAACGCCACTCTCAGCCACTGATTATAAATCACGCCGTGTCAACACAATTTAGGTAATTTTATGGCATCCAGCGCACCTAACCTAGCTTTCCTGGATCATTGTCTATAACCAGTACTCACCTACCCTTCCACAAGGCCGGAAACTTCTCCATATTATCTAATCAATGGTAAAAATCCACATTATTGTCAAATTTTCATGGAAGGGATTCGAACCCTCGGGCACGAGATTCCAAATCCTGGTGCTACCAACTGCGCTATCGACCCGGGTTTTGTTGTGTTCAACACAATCAAATACTCTATACTGGGCTCTAGCCTTAATAAGACACAAGGAAGACAAATGAGACAAAACAAGGAATACAAACAAAACAAAGGAGATAAAACAAGGGAGACAATGAGACAAAACCAGGGAGACAAAACAAGGAAGTCTTATGAGACAAAACAAGAGAGACAAATGTTTATCTTGAGATTTGGAGTAACTGAATTGTATGTTGTGTATTTAGCAATTATGTATCGGTGGTACCATTCTTGTTTGTCTATGTCACAGGGTAAATGAAAGTAGACAGGAGTTTGACATTACCCATATAATTATTTAGCACAGTCAAATATGTAATTTATAATGTAAAGGAAGGTGAGAAAATATGCAACTGACTGGAACTGAAACCAGGGCCCCTCACTTACAAGGCGAGTTCTGTCCTGTCTTAGCTATTCAGCTCCTTTCTATACTGTATGGTTCCCAGTTGTACTATGTAGGGATGGGTATCGTCGGAAATTTCGTATTGCTATATATTGCGATACGCAACAGCGTATTGCAATACATATTGCGATATATTGGGTGTTTAGAACATAAGCTTTTTTCAGCACCCATGCCTGTATTTTACTGACAATACGAAGATTCGACACAAATATACATTATGAAACCTTTATTAAAGCTATTGCAAACATTTAAGACTCAAATTTGTCCAGTAAAGTAAGTATTATTACAAATCTTACTGTAAATCGAATGTTCCTTTGTGACACTATTCTGATATACTGATGGCGTCAGCATGCCAATTGTGAATTACATATGAAGCATTAATACATTGCCACATAAAGCTTCCTTTGATTTGCCTACTGCCAAATAATAGATAAAGCATCCACTGTAGTACACTGTATGCATGGAGGTGTACTGGGAAGTGTGCAAGTTTTGCAAGAAACTTGATGTGTATATAGATGGTCATCAGTCTTTTTGTATCTATTTCAACGCCAATTCATGAAAAATATTCATCAGTTCAACCCCCTTCTTAATGTTAAAGTCGTCACATATACATACGTCAATACTTTATACTAGACCTTTATGCTAAAAAAAATTAAAGGAAAACAAAAATGAAATAGTTTCCGGTCAGATTCTGCCACAAATAATGCAAAACAGGTTTGAGTATGGACTATTAGTCTATTAGATTAAGATAAAAATATCGCGATATATTGTGGGACCGTACCGGTACGTATTGTGTTTGAAACGTATTGCAATATACCGGTATACCGGTATTATTGCACATCCCTAGTACTTTGTCAGCTAAAAGTATGTCAGGCAAAGCATGATAATGGCTGCACCCTATGTAGTGAATTAGTTATTGAATATTTATGTTTTAATAAATATTTCTCACTACACAGGCTTAAATCAAAGGATCATTGTACAAGAATTACAGTGGATACCTTTATAAGTTGTTTGGTTACATTTATGCTAAATAAAGTATCAAAATTCTAACGAGACTAATCCACGTCCAAATTGTGTTGGAAATTCTACAAACTTGTCGAACAAGAATGTTTCACTTGAGTAACTAATCAATGGCTAAAATAAACATTGGACCAGTATTAAATCCGTTATTAAAACACACCTTGGGGGCTGGGTGGGCGTTACCGAGAAACACTTGCCAGCTATTCCTGACGATTTTTAAAAAATCTTTTATTTTTTCCCCTTGCTACTCAAAAAATAATGTATTTTTTCGTATGATAGAGAGAATTTAAGAAAGTTAGGGTTAGGGTTATGAAATATTGTTTTAAAAGTGATAGAGTCCCCCGTTGCATTTAAGTGGAAACTCCCTAGGCTATTAGGGAATTTAAAATCCAACTCACCCAAGCATATGCCACAAAGGTGAACATGTACATCAGTTGTCGGTGACATATATACACATTATTTTAATGCCTTATTGTTGTAAACAATATTATTGAACTTTAATTTATGCTTAAATCACAACAAGTTATATTGTTTATCAGTAAATATTAAATATTATATACAATGTATTTAAATTCTTAAACAAGATGAAAAAAATGCATTTAATTAAAGGGACGTAATTCCTTTTTTTTAAAACAGGAAATATTAGTTGAATCAGTAATTGTGTTCTTTATTTAGGTATTTTTTTACTAATTTTGTTGTCTTTCCATTGTGATTAGCTTCTAAGGTTTATATAGTCATTATGATGTTGTCTTAATTAATACTAGTAAACCAGTATCTCATTGTGAGAGAATTTCTTCATCAATAAAATGCACCACTTAGGCATGTATAACTTGATAGATTCTGAAAGAACTTCAGTGACAACAAAACATCTGTTGTTTCATAAGAAATATCCACAGGTAGTCAAATATGTCAGTAAACTATTGTTTAATTTAATTCAACTGTCAGTGGGGCATACATTAACCCAGCTGATTTAGATACATACTAAAGTATTTCTTCACTTACTATCAATAAAATGATAATCTAAATCTAGACACAGGGCATATTGAGTATATATCAAGTATTTAAATCAACGGGCTAAAGTATGTGCCACTGACAGTTGAAAAAAATAACATATGTATACATATAGTTTATAGCAGCCAGTACCATGCAGGTCACAGGGACACGCAGACATGGAAAGCCCAAGTTGACATGTAAGCAGTTAACAGAAAGGGATCGCAGAGAATGGAACCTCTCTGGAGATCAGGTGTGAGAAACTCCAAGCGTGCAGCAAGCCAGCTACCTGGAAGGGGGCCCACTGACGAGGATAATGCCCCCACACCTGCACGTTAATCAAAATTTTGATGATGAGGATAGTTTTGTTTTTCTCAACAGTCAAAACATGAATAATTTCACAGTGACTTCATGTTCTTTGTCTTACACTTATGCTATTTAGATAGTGTGTATTTAATCACACTGAAATTATTCAAACTTTAACAGTTGAGAAAAAAAGGACTAAACTCATGATTCATGAAAGAAACTAAACTTAATGTCAGTTCTAAAATAAAAAGACGATATACAATTTCAAATTAACATTTATTAATAAACAAAGTATTGACAATTTATTTAATATTCACAATACATTAACATAAACTAGCATAATACACAGGACTAAATGGAAAACTCATATCTCACTTGATATATTTGAGTTAACGAATACCAAATCAATTTGCTATCAAATACTATCAAAATATTCCAATTATTAATCAAATGAATTTAGATCGACACAGTGCTAAGGTTTAGTATCAAGAAGACAAATCAACATTTATTTCTTCTCGAATAAAATTGAGAAAATTGAGAGTTATGAGTTATTCATTAAGTCCAAGCTTAAGTCACAACACAGAAAAAACACTGTTTCTTGGTTGAAAAGATATTCTTTGCCCAGATTGCAACTTCCAGAAAATCTAATGAATTTAATTCACTCAGGCTATAAAAATTGCCAAAACTAAGAATCCAATTAAAACATAATTAATTTAAAATTACATTTACATGATTTGAACAAAGAATATTGTAACATAAAATTATGGAAAAAAAACAGCAATATAATAATGAGTAAGTAGTTTTTAAACATACCTTATGTATGATATAATATTAACCATTAAGGGGTTGTCAAATTATTAAATAGTCAATTTATCATCATGCAAAATATAAAAAGTTAAACATTTGACATCAAACAGGCCAGAAAATCATAAGGTGGTCACTAGCTATTCATGTCTGTATAAGATACACATGTAAGTTGTACCTAGGTACTAGTTTGAAAATGTATTATCCAGTTACCATCCAGAAAAGCAGCTATCCACTGACAAAGGGGTAAACAGAAAGACTGTCATTTCTAAGGACATTAAACTATATCCAGAACTAACTCATGCTTTGAGTTTTTCCCTGCAGTACAAAAAAACTTGGTGAAAATAAAATGAAAATATGCATACAAAAACAAGTGCTTGATACAATGTTTTATGCTTTGAAGCAATAATGTGTTAAAAACTTTGTATTGCCTTGCATGGATGGAAAAATCCATATATTGGAGTTCCAAATTAGGTCAATTCCATAACATAATATGAGCGATTTAAAAAGGGATGTATCACTTTATTAAAATCATGAGCATTTGATTTACACTAATGTTTCCTTCTGAATGGAGGCAAGTTATTAGTTGGAAATTCTTGTTCAGGATTAGCTAACAACGTTTGACGGGGTGGAGCATTTCTTGGTGGAGGAGGCCTATTGGAGATAGAAGGGTGGTCAGGGTCATTGGAGGGAGGGGCACCAGGTGGGGGATTTCTTGGAAGAGGTGGCCTATTGGGGTTTGGTCGGAGGTCAAGGTCATCAAAATGAGGGGTGGGTGGGGCATTGGGACCAGGAGGAGTGCTAAGTAGGGAACGTCGGGGTGCATTAGATGGATGACCACTACTCTCATTATTATATGGATTTTGACAAGACTCTTCAACTGAAGTAGGAGGGGCTGAATTTGGAGGCGGAGCTTTGTAATTTTGTTTATAATATTGTGTACTATAAGGGCTAGGATTAGAGTTTTGACTTGAAGTTGTTTGTGGTTGACTAGTAGGCATCACTGGTGGAGGTTTTGATTGCACTGGCGAATTAGCAACAGTTTTACTACCAGAGTTTGACAATGAAGATTTTATCTTTTCTTTCAACAGTTCAGTCTGTTGTCTAATTGAGTCTAATAAATTTTGTGTAACAACAGTTCCTGGTATAACTTTAGGTAGTTCTTTCTTTTGTTGACCAGGCAATGGTGGTTGCGATTTTGAATGTTGCGAGTTGTTTGCTCCTGATTGTTGACCTTGTCTGACACTAGATGGCGCTACAGCAGATGGTGCAACTGATACACTTGGTTGAGAATGAGAACCAGTCCTTTTGTGCTGTGATCCTGATTTATGACTTGATGTATGAACTGGCTGTTTCTGTATGGTAGACTGTGTCATTATTGTTTCTTTTGATGAAGAACCAGTCCACTGTGATGTAACACTGTGAGATGAATAAGGGAGACCACTCTGTTGAGATCTTGGTGGGTGTATTGGTTGTGTTGTAGGAGCTGAAACTGGATGCGGAGTTGAAGAACTCACTGTATTTGTTGATGTATAAATGGTACCTGACCATTGTGCAGCCTGAGATTGTGAAACAGCCCATTGTTCAGGCTGAGGTGATGAACCAGTCCATTGTTGTGACTGAGAATGTAAACCAGAAAATTGTTGAGGCTGAGTTGATGAACCAGTCCATTGTTGGGACTGAGATTGTAAACCAGTCAATTGTTGAGGCTGAGTTGATGAACCAGTCCATTGTTGGGACTGAGATTGTGAACCAGTCAATTGTTGAGGCTGAGTTGATGAACCAGTCCATTGTTGGGACTGAGATTGTGAACCAGTCAATTGTTGAGGCTGAGTTGATGCACCAGTCCATTGTTGAGGCTGAGATGGTGTACCAGTCAATTGTTGAGACTGAGTTGATGCACCAGTCCATTGTTGAGGCTGAGATGGTGTACCAGTCAATTGTTGAGGCTGAGTTGATGCACCAGTCCATTGTTGAGGCTGAGATGGTGTACCAGTCCATTGTTGAGGTTCATTAGAGGCACCAGTCCATTGTTGTGTCTCATATGATAAACCAGTTGATTGTTGAGGCTGAGTTGATGCTACAGCCCAATGGTGTGGTTGTAATTGAGACTGTGCATCAGTCCATTGTTGAGGAGATGCACCAGTCAATTGTAGTGGTTGAGAAGGGGACTGTGATTGCATACCAGTCCATTGTTGTGACTGAGCTGGTGTACCAGTCCATTGTTGATATTCAGATGTAGTACCAGTCCAGGTTGTTGGTGTATTATCAGGTTGTGATACAGCTGAAGGACCTGGTGCAGGTAAGATGCCTATCTTAGCTAAGATAGACTGGAGCTCACGTTTTTGTTCATCCGAGACTATTGTTGTACTTTGTTGTCCTGGTACTGCTGGACCAGACTGGTTGAGTGAATTATTTGTATCTGATAATGGTTGATAATTAGATGTTCTAAGAAAAGATGGAACATTCTCTGAAGATAGGCTGGTACCTAAACCAGGGATATTTGTCTCTGGTATGGTTTGTTCCATTACTTGAGGTAATGCTGGCTCGGGTGCTGGTATCTGAAAAATGATATACATATTATAAGTGAGGGCAGTTACTAAGATTACAAATTCTCTAAATTTAAGCTGATGCTTTTTTTAACAAACAAACTTTCCTCACTTAAAAGAGTAGCAAACATAAAAATGTCCTCAATTAGGCAATTTTTGTGCAAAATGGTTGTAGCCTGAGTTCCATCAAATATCTCTATTTATGATTATATCATTTAATTTTTTCAACCATGTACCTTAACAGTTAACTTAATCTGAATGAAGTTACATGAAAAAATTCTGAAATTGAGTAACAAAAGTAACTGTTCTGCACAGCCAGTGGAATGTCTATTCTGTCCATTTGGTAACTCAACACAATTTTTACGCAAATTAACATTGACTAACTGTCTGAGTAGAGCAAATTGTGTCCATCTCATTTTATTTGACATAATGTACATTAATAAAGATGATAAAATGGCATTTAAAGAAATCATTTGTCCGAATATACTAACAATGGAGCAGACATGGCTGAGTGGTTTTAACGTTGGACTGGTAATCATTGGATAGCAAGCTCCGTGTATGTTAAAATCACATAAAAAACCTTCTTAGAAAAGAATTTTTTTATTCTGCTCAATAGCTCAGTAATGGTGGACCAGAAATCCGGCTCGCAAGTGATTATTCTAAGTTGTAAAAAATTGATTAACAGATGATCTAAAATAAATTAGTATAATCTAAACTACTAACAGACAATCTTACCTGAGGTGAACTACTTTTAGTTCTATGTTTGACTATAGCTTGTGCTAGTGTTTCAGCTAACTGTGTAGCCATTTGTGAGTCTGCTCCAAGAGCTATCATAGATGTTGACTGTAATATAAAACATACAAAAAATGTATAAATAGAATGTTACTATAAATAGAATGTTACTATAAATAGAATGTTACTATAAATAGAATATTACTATTAATAGAATTGTATTATTTAAAGAATGTTACTATTAATAGTAATTATTCTAGAGTAGAATAGCAGAGAAATGCATCCTACTCATTATCTATCCTCACGAAAATAGTAACTTTGAAATATATATCCTTTGATGTGCCCTGTCCCTTTCTCTGTCTCCTTGCCCTTTTATGAGTTCTAGAAAATAGCTACTAATTACAGATTGTGAAAAATTGTCAAATGTTCCGACAAGATTTGAGTCACTTCATACAATATAAAGTTAACAATTAATTTTCTCAATACTGTGTTTAATGCCACATCAACAAAATTAAGGTTATTTTATGATTGCCAGAGGCCCTAACCTAGCTTTCCTGGACTCTTGTCTATAACCAGTACTCACCAACCATTCCAGAAGGCCAGTAACTTCTACATATTATATACCTTATTAATGGAGGAAAATGGAAATTTTTGTCAAATTTTCATGGAAGGGTGTAACTGCCCCAGGTGGGATTTAAACCCAAACTCCATCAGGACACTAGATTTCAAAATCCCGGCTTGTTACAAATGTACATACTGTGTCACAAACCTAGGTAGACATTTAATTTAAACAAGATCAACTTAATATAAACCTACCAACTTTGATACAATTTCATGAGCACCAACATCAGCATGTTTAGAAAACTCCTGGAATAAAAGAAATAAATACATGTAAATAATTATGTAACAAGGCTTGACATTAAGCTGTCTGATTGCCCCTAACAACCTATATTTGGATTTGGGCAACTTGTTACTTCTAGCAAACATTTGGTCCGGGCAAGTAAAACATATATCTGGTTGTCCAACTGAGCAGCCTAGTTTGAAAATTAATGTTAAGCCCTGTGTAAACATCAGAGTGTGGAAGAAATTCCATACTGTCATTGAAAGAAAGCATTTCTTTCATACTACAACAACAACAAAATGAAAGAATGCTGAAAGAACATATTTTGAATATTCTTTTCAACATTGAAATATTTGGTGATGTTTTGAATACTTGAATATTTTTCCGAACCCTAGTCTTTATATACATAATCCTTTAACTAGGTTTGATAGGCATAAGAGATAACCTTGAGCTGTGCTAATGACCTTTGAGCTGTGCTAATGACCTTTGAGCTGTGCTAATGACCTTTGAGGTATGCTAATGACCTTTGAGCTGAGCTAATGACCTTTGAGCTGTGCTAATGACAACTTGATATATCAAGACCAAAACAGGATTTGACACTGTAGCATTTTAAGGATTTCAACACTGGACTAATAAAACAATACACCAGTAACAATTCTTCCAGCATGAATGATTTTGAACCCTTTGTAATCTATCAAGTTGGTAAGCCACAATATTAATTAACAATATTATATGTGTATATAATAAGTATGTAATACCTCATTTAATACTTTAACTAATAAAGCTTGTTTAGTAGCAGCATCTAAATGTTCAACACCTGGTATCTCTGATATATTCTGACTTATCGATGCTGCTTCTGATGATGCTGATGGTGGTGGTGGTTGTGGTTCACTCTGTCTTATAGACATTGTGGTAGATTGTAATGTTGTTTCTGATGATAATGTTGACAACCTGTAGAATATAACATATGATAATATGATAATGATGACGATAACTATAATGGTAATGGATAAAACAATAATAACAACAATCATGACAATCATAAAGATTACCACAAGATATGGCTTGTTAATCTTTTTTGCATCTATAAATCAAGTATTATTAATATTGTGATCACTACTTTTATAATTATTGTTATAATCAGTCTTCGAATTTAGTCAGTGGACCATGGACCGAGTCCACCAAAATCGCCGTCAGTTAAGTGACTTTCAAAATGTTAGTGGACCAATGGTCCACTAACTTTTGTACAGCAAATATTATCCTAATGTAATATATAATCAGGATTTGTTATTATATTATTTATTCCATGTTCATGTTAGGATATATCACTTAAATGGGCAGCATATTACATGTATTTTCATTGTCCTTCGATATTTTGGTCCAGTAAACTTTCATTTAGTCCAGTAAAAAATTCTAGTTTGCTTGACCCAAAGTCCAGTGCTGATGAATGTTTGGCATGAAGACTGGTTATAATCACCATTACTATTTACTTGTTATTATCATTACTATTATTTTATCATTTATTAATAATAAACATGTTAGTATTTAAAACCAAAAGCTGTACCACAGCTGGTATCAATCATTACTTGTATTTTGTTACGTACCTCTACACACAAAATGTAAAGAGCAGACAATAAACAACCCATACACTTTAGTAAACTAACCTAGTATCAGGTGACTGTGGCTGTGGTGAATGTCTTATAGAATCTTCTATAGCTTGTCTCCTAGACAACACAGAATCTAATCTAAGTCTCTCTTCCTCATTTATACCAGTCAGTCTTGTACCTTTATCTCTGTAAACAACATACACAACAATATAAGTTTAAAATCTAACAGTCATTGCCTTATATTTTCACAAGCACTAGCCTGATTTATTATGCTTAAAAGTAACAAAATTTCCCACTAGCTCAACTATATGAAATCAATAATTTTCACCAGCCCTAATCAATTTTTATTTATTTTATTTATTGGAGTTAACGCCGTATCAACACAATTTAGGTCATTTCACGGCGTCCAGCGCACCTAACCTAGCTTTCCAGGACCATTGTCTATAACCAGTACTCACCTACGCTTCCACAAGGCCGGAAACTTCTCCATATTATCTAATCAATGGAGGAAAATCGACATTATTGTCAAATTTTCATGGAAGGGTATAACCTCCCCGGATGGGATTCGAACCCGCACCCCCTCGGGCACGAGTATCCAAATCCCGGCGCGCTACCAACTGCGCTATCGACCCGGGTTAAATCAATTTTTACAAGTCCTGGACTTTGGGCTTGTTGTTAAGGCAATTGACTGTACTAATAGTAATAGATAAAACATTAAGAACAAAATCGATAACAAAACAAGAAGAATGTTTATTTTAAGATTTACGTTGAAACATTGTGTTATAGGATAAAATACCCACAATAGTGAAAGTATAAATCAAAAATGTAAATTGTTAAAGAAATTAACACATTATATTTGTCAATGTGTATTTTACAAAAAATACAAAAAAATCATTGAGACAGAGGAAGGGGCCTGTAAATGGCCCCGTTTTATTAGGAAATCACAGGAGCTAGGACCAGTTGTTCAGTGGTAAGACATGCTCTTAGGGATCGAGAAATCCTGGGTTCAATCCCCAGAAGGGGCACTGCTGATTTCCTTGAGCAAGAAATTAACCTACAGTTGTTCCACTCCACCCAGTTGTAAATGGGTACTGTGAGGGGTCGCCTGACTGAAAGTGATTTCACTGATCAGGGGTTATTGTACAGGATGATAAAGTCGATTGAACATGTATATGGAAGCAGACTAAAAACCACACTTTTAACTTTTATATCCCTGGCTTACCTATCAGCAAATCTTTGTAATCTAAGATAATCAACATCTTCATATTGTAATTTACGTTTACGTTCCAATATATCGTTAAATCTATCATTCTCTAACTCGGCTAAGTATCTACGACGATCCATGATGTCATCAATACGACGTCTCTCAGCAAAGGGATCATCTAATCTATGACGTTCTAACATTAAATCATCTAAACGTCTTCTTTCTTCAAACATTCTCCTGGAATACACATCAACAATAACTTAGTTGGTCACAACTACAGGGCTAAACATTAATTTTTTAAGTAGGTTGCATAGCTATATATTTCAGTTGATTGAATGGTAAAATACATCACCATTCTCTGTAAACAGATATCCTAAAGACCGCTGTAATAGGATCTCACAACATCTCACAGAGGGTTATATTTAGATGACCTTTTTGCTGTACATGTTCAGCAATATAAATACAAAAATCAGTTTTTGACCATATTTTTGTACCAACACATTTTGACACCTACTAACATAAATAGACAGCAAATATAAGAAAGAAAGTATGAATCATAATGGTTGATGTTTATCCAATTCTAACCAATTTCAAGCAAACAATTCACTGATTTTAATTTTTAGTATTTAAGACAGCCCCATCAATAACATACATAAACATATTGCCACTTCTATATTGCAGAAACTACAATTTCATTTAAAAGTTCTTAGCAATAAGAATCTAATTTAAGCAAGATACATATTGATTTAAACAACATGTCAATAGATCATCAGTTCAATAGACGAGTACTTTGAGTGGAGCATGCAAAGGTAAACAAAATTGTAAGCATAATATCATGCCTACTGTATTTTTTCACCCCTAATAGACTCCCCCCCTTTGGACAAGGGGTGTTAAAAGGGAACAATATGGTATTCCGAACAAAAACTAACATTACCTTTCATACATAGCATCATCCATTCTATAAGGATCAAACTCATATCTATAAATAGCTCTGAAATCATCATAATGTTCAGGTGGTGGTGGTGGTGGTGGTGGCAGTGGTGGTGGATAATGATGATGATGATGATACATATCTCTATAGTAAGGATCTTCATATTCTATAGGTGGTCTACGAGGTCTAGGGGGCACCACATGTGGTCTAGGGGGCGCCACATGTGGTCTATGGGGCACCACATGTGGTGGTGGTGGTGGTGGTGGATGGTACATGTCTCTTCTATGGTAATCATCACGTTCATACATCATTGCCTCACTATCATACAGAAGAAACAGAAGAAAGTCACATGATTTACATTAAAAACAGGTTAAAGGGGTAATTATGCGAAATTGTAAAGTCTGCTGAACATGTAAATGGTGGCAGACTTTATGCCAGTTTTTTTTTTTTTTAAAACAAGAACTATTATATGAAAAGAAACAAAGGAGCAACTCAAATAATAAAGAATGCCACAATAAATTTTTCTCAAGAAAATTTTGGAGCCACAGTCATTATGCAGGGACATCCTCTAATCTCCAAATCTGGCCATCTCAGTTCAATTCCCAACCACAGAATGTCAGATTCAAGACATATCAATTAAAATAGCACAAAAATATGAATAATGTTTAAAAATTAGAACCACAGAACTTAGGTTTTTACAGAATTGATAGTTTAAAAGTGTCTGTGAGTTTTCAGTCTATTAATTGATAACATTGGTGTATTGTTTGATTAAAATGTAGTCATATAATATCTATTTTCTTCTATATTTATCATATGTACCAAGTTATATTGTAAATTCACATTGTTGTGTATAGGCCTAAGGCCACAACAAGTTGATCATATGTTCTACGGATTTTTCTGAAAAAAAATGGGGCGAGCCAGCGAAGAAAAAAAAAAGTCTTTATTCACTTGCTTTATATAGTGGTTTGACCAAATTTTTATGAGCGAGCGAGGAAATAAAAAATATTTTTTTGTAAAAACCGTCAAAATTAAGGCACGAGCGAATCCATAGGACATATGATCAATTTGTTGTGGCCTAAGGCATGTTTATACAAATAAATATACTGAAAAAAAATTAATTAATAATTCAATACAGTATTTCAGCATTATGGAACACCACTTTTAAATAAATAAGGGGCTTCCAAATGAACTCTTATATATACAGAGATATACATGGAGTCAAAACTGAAGTTTTGAGCATGAATTTAATATTAAAATTTTAACTTTGTCCCCAGCACTTAAATGACTTACAATTTAATAGCCCTACATCCCTATATTGTAGCAAACAGTTGCAAAGAACTTATTATGTGAAAAAATTGAAAAGAAAATGTCAATACTAGTTGAAGTGCCGTGTAATGGATTCACTGCAGACTTTGCAATGTATCTCAATTACTGCCGAGGATTGTGTGTTGAAGAAGCACTTGATTACATGTATCAATGCCAGCTATTCAAAATCCTAATTCTCATACTGAATTTCCAAAATTCATAATGCAGTATTACTATTAGGTAGAGATATCCTTACAAACTGGCTCTTTAATTAAAATAATAACGCTATTTAAACTAAGCCCAAAAAAGTTTATAAGATATGAAGTGATAATATATATCATTACTACACCTTCTAGAGTGAGGTTCTGGTCTTGATTTTTTAGAAGGAGGTTCATAATGGTCATCACTTTTATTTGATGATTTACTGGATTCTTCTTCTATAAAATATAACATTAATTTATTATTATTAATTAACTGTACAATATTAGACTTCAAATTCAGGGCTGATATGTTGATCACAATGGCATTATAACCAAATACTCAGCCATTGTGGAAGAAACATGGCCTTTATGAAGTACCTTGGCTATTATGAATTCAGGCATTTGGATTGGTTCCAAATCTCATAATGGTCAAGTTATCTTCTAAAGGCCGTGTTTTTATTCCACAGAAAAATGCTGCCATTTTTAATTTTGGTGCAATCAGACAAATAAATTGTTAACCCTTAAGTGATATCCTTTATCTATTGTACTTTTTTCACAAATTGTATAGTTAATAAATAAATTTCTCAATAATTAAGTGTTTTCATAAAGGCCTTGTTATTTGGTTCGCAGCCGATGGCCTCAGGCTAATATGACTGTCTTCATTTAATTATTAACATTATATTATTGTACCGACTTGATTATTTAGTATCAAATCATGAGATAATTAAACTAAGTTCAGCCTACTGATTCACATTCTTATAATAAAGATAATATAATTAAAGAAAATTAAAGAAATTCTCTGATTTTTATGACAGGCTGATTTACATTTACCTATAGAAAAAAGATACAGAGAGACATTTTAGTAAATTCCAAAACATTAATAAGTTTAGCAACATATTACTGAAACTAAATAATATGAATAAGTTTTAATTAGAGTAAAATTATGCCTCAGTCCCATAAAATCGTAGCTTGTTGCGGACCCTTACCTGCAGACAGCCGTAGACCGTGGGAAGCCTTGCGTATCAAGGGGACGGTACGCACATGGCACAATGCAACACATCCGTAGCTGGAAGATATGCAAGTTTAATCCATACTCGGCCACGATTCTGTTCCCGATTTGATTTTGAAACTGATATGTGTACCCATGGCACATCTCACGGACCCTGGAAAAACGTAACAGTCCGTACGGGTACGCAAGAGTTCGTACGAGTCATTGCGGAGCTTGGTCGCACGCAGCCTGTACGGTGCCCTCATGGCTATTTTTATGTTTATGGGACTGTAGCTTTACTAGAGGTATGCCTGATAAGTTTTTCTCAAAATTTCATTAGTCTGAGAACTTTTGAACAGCTCTGTGTGTTAACTTTAAATTCAATATTTAACAATCAAATAAACACCTACCAGTTTCATATGTTAAACCTTTCACCATTTTACTAATTTCTATAGATCTTTTCAACATTTCTTCCTATAATAATGTATGAATAAATATTTAAACTATACATAATGTCAATTAATAGGTAAAGAATACATGCTATAAGCAGTCAGAAATTAGAGTAAAATACTCATATACATATAGCTTGCTTGCATCCCATGATAGGAATGTTAACAAGGAGCTAGTGGTGGGACATAGGCAGAAAACCGTAATCGATCATCAGTTGAAATCGGTTTCTGCTGTCGATGCGATTCTTCCGATTAAAATCGGTTCCTGATAAGTTTGCTCTTGCACGCATATTATTTTATTCAAATGTGTCAAAACAAATTAGGATACCTCCAAAAATAAATGATCAATTGACTAGTTCTCTTGACTAGTGTAGAAGCTGTACCTTTGGCACTTAAACAAAACTTATCAGTGTCCAATGCAAGTCAGACACAAATGAAATGTTTTAAGGCATTATTCATAACTGTTCAGAAACCTGAAAACATGTTATTGTCCTTAGATGGCCCATCCTCCTTTTGAGCCGATGATCGATTCTGATAAAGTTTAATCGATTATCAGAATCGGAAGCTTCCAACTAGTGATTAATCAATTATTCCAAATCATCGGTACAACACTAAAAGGAGCTATTCAATCATATTCACATTACAAAGTTAACTTGATATATTAAGAACTACAGCTATAAATTTGAGTTTCCTCATATTACCTGCGGTACAAACAAAAATGTACTGATACTGTCTGAAATGTATGTAAACTAAGAACAATTTGATTTATTTTGTGTTTTATGATTTTCAGTGATAATGTTTTACAACCTTGTACCTTGTTATGGTACAAAAAACTCAATATTTTGAGTTCCACATTACATCTATGGATAACAGATTAAGATAACAGTAGTTGATGCGGCCAAGTGGTTATGATGTTGCACCGATAATTATTGGACAGCTGCCAGCTTCTAATGGATTGAAATCATATCAAAACCCAACCCTCTTGTTTACATGAGAAGGAAGGTAAATCCTACAAGTGCAATACTGGGTGATCAAAAAAAGTGGCCAGTTTCGTAACAAAATCACTACCTTACACATTGTCCTCTGGTACCCATCAACCCCTAACATAATAAGTATGGGATACAAATCCATGGTACCAGAGGGTAAAGCACTAGATAGCAATATATTGATAAAACTGGGCAGTGGACTTGAGAGTGATTAATCTAAGAACTTGTTTCATAATCTAGCTAAAACAAATAAGTATAAAAAAACTGAACTAATATATCTACCTTCAACATGGTGCTATCATCTCCTGTATCAACTTCAATTTTCACTTTAACATTAGCCCGACCAATACGTTTCTCCACATCATAAGCATATTGTTCTATAGATGCAGCTAATTCTGATTTCTTCTTCTTACTATTATAACTTATAAATGATTGAAAAACTTCTTTGTCTTGAGCTTCCTAATAACATAATAAATATAGAGATATAATAAACATGCTACATTTATGTATTGAAAATGAGCTCACTATTTCAGTAAGAGATCACTAATGGACTTTTATTGTGAAACCAGGGCCATGTATTGATCTTGTATTGTGTTTAGGGCTGCTGCAAGTATCCGAGTACTTGGATACTCGCAATCCAGACCAGAAAAACGAGTGCGAATATTCGTCACGTCCGAAATCGTTGGATCGCGATCTATTTTTTTGGAAAAAAATAAGCTTACTTCCACTGAAAACAAGTTGCATTACTAATGTAAACTTAAACATTTGATTGATTCACATTTAAACAAAAAAGATTTCACTGAAAATGCACATTTAACATCTGGTAATAGTAATGTTTGGAGTACATGGTTTTCAATTTAGTAAAAGCTAATGTAATTCATCTCTTATTTTTTGTTATTATGTGAAATTCTGTATGCTTCTCCATTAACAAGTGATTTGTGGTTCGATTTGTGAATCTCTACACATGAATCGTGGTTCGGATCAGATCGCCACTTGCTCAATGATCCACAGCCCTATTTGTGTTTAATTTATTTATACTTGTTAAATGCAGAATGTAAATCAATTGTTAGACTAGGGGCAAAGTGATGCAGGTTTTAGCAGATTTATTTAGGAAACAGAAAGGAAAGTAGGCAATAGAAACTTTTATCATGGCAAAACTCTGTGACAGTAGGTCCCACATGGAATTGAATCCATGACCCTTTGACTTGAAGTCAAACAATCTAACTACTGAGCTAACTGCACAGATCTATACAAGTATAAGAAAAGATATGAAATAATAACACTATCAATAAACAATATTCGAAAATATAAATAAATATACGTACAAAATATTTTGTTCTATGTTTTAAACCAATGAGATGAGGTCTTATAGCAGATATATCACATTTAGATTCACACAGATTACATACAAATTTACTTGCTGCTGTAGGATCTTGTTTTTGAAACTCTGTTATATATTCTAAACCTATAATAAAATATTAAAGAATGCATTTTCAGAAGTGTTATAGTCATTTGTCCCAAATATTTTCTACAACCATTCTCCAGCCTAGCGCAGTTGGTACTGCGCCAGGATTAGGAACCTCGTGCCCGTGGGTTCAAATCCCACCCCTACCCTTCCATGAAAATTTGACAATAATGTCGATTTTCCTCTATTGATTAGAAAATATGGAGAAGTTTCTGGCCTTGTGGAAGGGTAGGTGAGTACTGGTTATAGACAATGGTCCAGGAAAGCTAAGTTAGGAGCACTGGATGCCGTAAAATGACCTAAATTGTGTTGACATGGCGTAGACTCCAATAAATATCCAGCCTACCTCTATAACAAGGACAGTTGTCACTCACTGTCAAGAGTATGTGATAAGTCCTAGGTTAAATATCTGTAGTCAGAGATCTAGGCAAATCCTGGGAATATACCGATGGATATTTGTGATTAGGTGAGTCAACTACTGCGCAAAACAAAGTAAAATGTTGGTAGACAAGGCAAAAATCAAATAATACAGTCACTCAATAATACAGTTATTCTTGAGACTAAGGGCTACTTATTTTATAAAATACTTTTAAATAACATGTAGTGAACTGTTGTTATCTGTTGCCTAGCAATATATTATATAACAATTACATGGGAGAGAGAACAGAATTTTCAAAATCCTGTAATTCTTGAATTTCATGATTTGAGCAATATTTACAACAAAGGTGTACCCTTTCTCAGGTCCTGAAAATCATGTATATTATGATTCTGAAAACATTTAGCCATACTTACCTACTATAGGGGCTGTTTCACTAGCTAAAGATTTCATAAGTTTACTTTTTCTGTCATTAGTTTCTACAATAATTGTCTCCCCTTGATTCTTCTTCTTTTTTGGATGTACTGGAATATACAGTTGTCATAACATAATAAAATCATATCTCAATTGTATCATAAGTGCCCCTTTAGGTTAAGCTGCCAACATAGAGCTTTGAAATAAGCTTAATCTGTACTACCATTCTTAAGATGCTTTAAAATCAGCTAAATGTGTACAAGCATTTTGATAGATGTTTAAATTAGCTAAATGTGTACAAACGTTTTGATAGAGCTTTAAAATCAGCTAAATGTGTACAACCATTTTGATAGAGCTTTAAAATCAGCTAAATGTGTACAACCATTTTGATAGAGCTTTAAAATCAGCTAAATGTGTACAAACATTTTGATAGAGCTTTGAAACTAGCCAAATGTGTACAACCATTTCAATGGAGCCTTGAAATCAGCTAAATGTGCACAACCATTTTGATGGAGCTTTAAATTAGCTAAATGTGTACACACATTATTAAGGGCCTTTGAAATTAGTTAACTGTGTACAACCATTATGATGGAGCTTTGAAAACAACAAGATGTGTACAACCATTTATAAGCACTTTGAAATCAACTCAATGTGTAAAACCATTTTGATGGAGCTTTGAAGTCAGCTAGATGTGTGCAACTATTTTGACGGCGCTTTGAAATCAGCTAGATGTGTACAACCATTTTGATGGATCTTTAAAATCAGCTAAATGTGTACAACCATTTTTGGAGCTTTGGAAATGAGCTTAATTTGTACATACATTTTAATGGAGCTTTAGAAATCAGCTTAATTTGTACAGACATTTTGATGGAGCTCTGGAAATGAGCTTAACTTGTACAGACATTTTGATAGAGCTTTGAAATCAGCTAAATGTGTACAAACATTTTGATAGAGCTTTGAAATCAGCTAAATGTGTACAACCATTTGGATGGAGCTTTGAAATTAACTAGATGTGTACAACCATCTATATGCACTTTGAAATCAGACTAATGTGTACAAACATTTTGATAGAGCTTTGAAATAAGCTAAATGTGTACAACCATTTCGATGGAGCTTTGAAATCAACTAGATGTGTACAACCATCTATATGCACTTTGAAATCAGCTAAATGTGCACAAACATTTTGATGATGCTTTGAATTAGCTAAATGTGTACAAAAATGTTGATAGAGCTTTGAAATCAGCTTAATGTGTACAAACATTTTGATAGAGCTTTGAAATCAGCTAAATGTGTACAAACATTTTGATGATGCTTTGAATTAGCTAAATGTGTACAAAAATGTTGATGGAGCTTTGAAATCAGCTAGATGTGTACAACCATTTTGTATGCACTTTGAAATCATCAAATGTGTACAACCATTTTGATGGAGCTTTGAAATCAGCTAAACATGTACAACCATTTTTATGGAGCATTGGAAATGAGCTTAATTTGTATAGCCATTTTGATGGAGCTTTGAAATAACATTAATGTGTACAAACATTTTGATAGAGCTTTGAAATCAGTAAAATGTGTACAAGCATTTTAATGGAGCTTTGAAATCAGGTAAATGTGTACAAGCATTTTGCTGGAGCTTTGAAATCAGGTAAATGTGTACAAGCATTTTGATGGAGCTTTGAAATCAGCTAAATGTGTACAAGCATTTTGATGGAGCTTTGAAATCAGCTAAATGTGTACAAGCATTTTGATGGAGCTTTGAAATCAGGTAAATGTGTACAAACATTTTGATGGAGCTTTGAAATCAGCTTTAAGGGGTCATCCACTTAAAAGTTTTTTAACATCTTGTTTTATCCCTTTTTTGTACCTTTTTTCAGGTACTCGATTCCAAAACTTGTGGATCTGTCCTGAAAATGTTCACCCAAGCATATAATTGTTTTATACACTGTTTTATTATGGATATATTTATTTTGGGGGATTTTATGCCACAGTTTCTTTTTGTTTGTCAATTTTGTTTAAGTCTTAAGTGTATATGTAGATTTTTTCCGCAGTGTTCTGCTAAGCTGATTTTATCTTTTTTTAAGTTGAATGATGACTATATTGAAAGTTGAAATATTTGAATGAAATACATTTGTATGTACGGTAGCTAAATTGATAAAAATTGCAATCATACATGTTTAAAATATTATATATTGCTGATGTGTAGTTATTTATTATTAGCTTTTATATGTAATAATAATAAATATGTAATCATCAACTAACCTTACTATATGGAACAATGATTCTCACTTGCCTGAATCAATTCCTACTAGTACCAGGCCCATGCTATTTTAGTTAAGGCTATGAATTGACTTCTATCACTAAGTAATGTATGCTTCAAACAAATGAAATGTAAAATTAAATGAACTGAAATGACTGACTCATATCAGGAACATTTATACTACATGATTGTGAATTGTGATGAAACCAGTATAGTTAGCTTGCGTAATCCTGGTACTAATAGCTGTAAATGTGAAAAAATTTATTATATTGTGATTAACTCAATTTACATCACAAAATAACAGCATAAGGGTCCTTAGGCCACTCACTTGAATTCAGACAAGAATATTTTGAGCGCAACTCTATAAAAGTTCTATGCAACAGCAGGTCAACATTGGAAGTCTTTGTAATTGACTTTGAGAGTGTTGCTGGTTGCCAAGTATACATGTTCTATATCAAGTCTATGAAATAAGAGGGTGTCTGGTTGCCTGGGACAACCGCTTTTTAGTTCGGGCAACCAACAATTTCTTTTGGGCAACCAAAGTTTTGTGAATGAGATATAATGCTTACTCATAAAATGATCTGTTCAGATAACCAATTTTATACCCTAATTTTGTAGACTGTATACCCAATTGTTTTAAAGAAGTATATTTATCATATCCCACTGTATAAAAACTGCTAATTCACAGATTTCAATTGAATTGTCATTTATTTCGTAAACCCTTTAAACTGAATAGAAATATTTTGTAGCAGTATTAAGCAGTACAGTAGTGTATCAGTGTTATTTTAGTAAATATTTTAGTGTATATTGACATACACCTGTAAAAAAATGGTGATTTTATGTATTAAAACATACCATGTTAGAAATGGTAGAAATGATTTTAGTGGGTTCTTATGACTTCTATATATTACACAGAATTTATTGGTCAGGTTGCCTTGAAATATTAATAACTTAATTATTTTAACGCAATTACAGTCAATGACATGTTAATATCAAAAACAATTAATCAAATTTGTGACCTGGTAGCTATGTTGGATTTGGAAGAAGTCGGTAAATGGTAATAATTGTAAATTGATTTTATACAGTAAATTGATTAGAGAGGTTGGTAAATTGTTCATCTCGAGAACCATGGGCTGGATTCAAGTTTGACTTCTAAGGAATAATTTGTGCAATCCTTGCAAACAGACTTACAGGTGATGCTTTATGCCAAAGTTTGGTAACCTATCTGTTGTGTGCTTTTTGACATAAGTTTTTTTTTTAAATGTTTAAGACAGATTGACATAGAGACAGACCAAACACTAAGACTGATAACAATAGCTGACCTAGAGCGTATGTTGAAATGAGGTGCAAACTGTATGAAGCCATTTAAAGGTGGTGTGAATAAAGTTAAATACTTATGTCAGTAGTGACATATGGTACACAAATATCAAGTCCATACTTTCTGTATTTTATTGATAAAACATAATAATTCATTATACTACGGAAATATCACAATTCTAGAACAAATAAAATGTATAATACAGCATAAAAATTAAATTTAATCAAACTTTCAGATCTTAAGATATACTAAGGTAGGCTTTGATGTCACAGGTCAGTACAATGTCAAGAGACAGCTCCCATATACACATTGGTTTTTAGGGGGGTTTAACACCGAAGCAGCAACACATTGTATAGGTCATATAGAGTTTGACAGTCAACCTTCTCACTGTTCCCGGAAAGGCTAATTCTCTGGATTTAGCTGTTAACCAACTACTAGGCACATACTTTCGTCAGTTACTGACAACTGTCCTACATGATTAAGAATCAATGGTAGGAGTGAGAATGGCCCTATAAATAATTTCATGACTTAGCTCCACCGAAGTATGCCCCACCCCTATGTATATGTATATAAAAAAATCTATTATCATGAATATATAACTGAGCAGCAGTATTTAATGTTGTCTGCAACTAGTTGTGCAAAATTCTTTTTACTCAGTACTAAGTACATTTTCATTTTCAAACAAACATTTCTCAAATATAATGTAAATCATCTGTACTTCTAGTTGATATTGAAATGTTTTCAAAACTCCACTTTGATGGAACAGTCTTCTGGCTCTCCTATTCAGACTTCTTCGAAATGATTTTAATACATAAAAACATAAAAATGTTCACAGTCTAAACTGCAACACTGTTTTCTCATTCGTTAAAACTTTAAGCTTCATCTGTGCAACATTGTGAAAACTGATGAATAATCTCACTATTGAAGATCGCTCTCAACCAATCAATGTTGTACAAACTGTCCATAGAATGATAATCTGCGAGTGTCATCATTGCTAACAAATATATGATCTTTAAGTCTTGTCTTTGATTACAAAGATAATCTTCGAGTCTTGACTTAGAGTGTTGTCTTCCATCAAAAGGTAGATGTTACACATGACATACCAATGTTGATTGTATGTTAACACTATACACTTCTTGAAAAACAAATCTCATTACAGGTTTAAAGATCAATGTTTTACAGCCTTACCTTGTTTGTATATCAGCAGAAATGTGTAAAATAATAAAATAAAGTCAAATTTTACAAAACCACAACATCAAACTATGAGTAATCCAATTATCAATTTGACTTTTAAAGCAACCATTCATGTGTCTCTTACATAAGACTTAAGTTTCAGTAAGGTCAACGGAATCAGGCAACAAGATTCAGGGCAAATAAAGACAATTTTACAGGTATTCAACTAATTATACCTTATCAAAAAACATCATAGGCAGTGCTACAGCAATTAAGCAATCTTGAATAAAACCCAATTTTAAAACTCCCTTCCCTGGCCTATACATGTATACAGCTTTGTACTTTCATTACTGACCACACATTTTTGTCATGAGACCTTTTCATAATTACAGGGATTCTTTTCATAATTTACAACCTCCTAAGAGAACTTACTTAATCAATATGGCACAGCTTAGACTATCAGGATATATTTTACCAACTTTAGATTTTTTTCACCAACTTTAGATTTTTTATGAATAAAATTAAAGATGTCAAACTTACCACCCTGTTTCGCCATTTCAAGTTTCTGTAAAAGAAAAAAAGGAGCATTTCAAATACATGGAATATTAACTCATCATTACATAAACTAAGAATTAAATCACTATGTAAACTGAAATAAACAACTGTAAAACAGAGTGTCCTTGCAAGACAAAAGTAAATGCACCCGACTTTATTGTATGGTTACACAATGTGACATCATTATTTTTGATGCTGTAGTTTGATAGTCTCATCACATATCTCATATATTTCAGACAGTATCAGACACTTACACAGTATTTATATTATATACATTAGATATTTACCAATAAGAGTGTTGGTCACTTTTCAAATGATAAATTTACATATCAGAGTCAATGTAAACAAGATTATGTACCATGTACTTATCTGAAATAAATTATCTGTTTCATTCCGCTAATCATAATTACTTACCTAACAGAGACACAGTCTTGAACAATTATGTAAAATTTCAGAAGTAATAATATTACTAAATTTACCATCAATTAATGAATAAGAAACTTCACATAAGAATAACAAAATGTCAGTAACAAAACAATGTCATACAAACCATGAATATATATCATCATCTAACTATCATCAGTTTATACAAGATATATCTATCTATAAATCTTATATAAACTGTCTAAGATTCAACAAAGTTTTTCATACCATAACAATATCTATCTTATATTGTAATTTAAGATTAATTAAAGCCAATTTTACCAATCTCAGAAATGGTTCTCATTTTTTTGGAGGCCAGCTTAGGGCATATCCAGCCCCAAAAAGGCTTAAAGCAGAAAACCGTTCAGGACATTAGATAAGAAATTGTGCAGTTAGACTACTGCACCACAGACTCTGGTTTTTACTTATAAAATTCATAATTTATACTGTAAAGAAGTATTCAACAAAATTTAATTCAAACAATTGTACAAAAAAGTAAAATTTACCACCAAGAAAACCCTGTCAGTTAACACTTAAACCCTTAAACAATTAAATTAACATGCTAATTAAAAACAGTTGCTACAGGATTTTGTAATTCAAGGCAAGTAATAGTTGTGTCTTCATTTCTCAATGCAGAAAATGCATAAATTGGCCAATTGGTTGATCGATATCGATCTTGTTTTTATAAGAAAAATGATTGGTCAAGATTCTTCAACTTTGACCTCAGTTGTATGATTATAACATTAAATCTCTCCATAAAACAACAAGATACCTATAAGCTAGAGTTCAAAACTTGATCATCATGTATCAAGTTTCAACCCATGAAATAAAATCAATACTATAAAAAAGTAGAACTGCGTTTACATTGTGGTTGAAGTTAATACGCCGATTTATTCTCAATGGTATAACACAGTTCTTATTCTACTCGACAAATCTTACATCACTTCCATGTATTTTATTCATTAAGCCCATGCTTACTTGAAACTTTTAAAACAAATATCAGATTTTAAACTGTTTCATAAACATGGACTTTCGAACACCGTTGTTATTCCTTTTACCCAAACTGACTTAGGCTAACCGACGGAATACAATGTAGATTCAAAGGATGGCAACAAATATGAAAATATAATATCTTTATGAATGTGAAATCTCTTATCAACACAAAACTCTTATCAAAAGACAGCACCAACTAATATACATTTCATTGGATCATATTTTTATATTTGAAATTAAGAGGATAAATATAAAATACACTAGATGGTAGCCAGTGCAAGCACGGGCTTTAGGTAATGACAGTTCTCAAAACTGTTCCTCGAAACAGGCATGTTTAAAAGCCATATGAAACTTGATCATAAGAGATTGCAAAATATTTGTAGGAAGTTAGAAATTGATAATTGTGTAGTATCTGAGATATGATTTTGCAAGTATAAGTTTAATCTGGATTTGTCAAGTTCTAAAAGGACTGAACACTGTGAAAATGTAACATGGAGTTATGAAACTTGGTAACCCAAGCTTGTATTTTCATTTCAAAAGTGAATTCTCGATATTTAATCCCTTTCAACATGAAAACTGAAATAATTACATGAATAATATTGATCTGTCTTACAACTGTGTCCAATCATTACAGACCGTTGGGTCAGCGTATAGAAAACATCAGCAAGCTTCTCAGGGCTCACTGGTACATATTGAGTTTGCTTGTGAAAAAATGGACCGAGAATATGTTCTCCCATATTACACCGCTTCGTAGCTCTCTTTGAAGCGGTCAACGTACCTTCGATAGATAGTGTGACCAGACATGTATAAATTTTTACCTATGTCTCTGATAGCTCTCAAGTGATACTTTGTGGTGCAGTAATTTCTATAAGAATCTAATTATTGTAACTAACAATTTATCACCGTTCTTGTGAATTGCGCAGACAGATCGCAGTATCTCTCGAAATTAAATGTGAAGTATGTGAAGTGTTTTATTCTGCATAATGTAAAATATAAGAATTGGGTGAGTATGCCGTTCATGGGTATTATTTCGAGAACAAAGAACGCATGCTTGGTGAATATTCAAAAAATGGCAAAAAGGTTGCACATATTCTGGGTGATTCCCCATGATAATACAGCAGTTACAGTCATGTGACAGAGGCATTACATTCGATTCTGTAAAGATCAGAAATATTTTACTTCACGTCGAGAATCAAACTCGATTTTCCGGTTTGAAGTGTCTATTTTTAGTTTTATCTAGAACTATTTTTAGACACAAAAAACCCCACTATTTTTGTTGATTTTTGGCAGTTTTTGCAAATATCAAGAGGCTTTGTCAAAAAAGAATTGTCAACTTGATATGCCGGTATATAGGTGCTCCAGCAACAAACAAAAGATTTATTCAAAGTTGGCAGTTTCTTCCACAAAACGGGAAACTCGCAAATTTAATAGTATAGATAGTATAGATGTACATATATTAGATGATTGATTTAATTTACAAAGAATACATGTACATATAATTAAGTATTTTATTTATTTAATGAAGAGTTTTTACCATTTTACATTATATTAAGTTAAGAATTATTGATTATTGATTAATATTAGGTGACTTAAGTGATTTTACAAGAGAGGTCTCATTGATTACTCATATACATATTTTTTTAAGTTTCAGTTTAGTTTTAAAGATCGAAATTCTCTTTGAACCTGCACAGCCCACTGCTAACTTGTAATAGACTGTTTATTTGTACATGTTCAGTGCACTATACAATCTTGTACAATCCATCTTGATCATTAAATAATCTTCAAGAAGATGAATCTCACAGTACCCATTTACACCTGGGTAGAGTGAAGCAATCAAATTTTAATTTCAAGCTCAAGGAAAATAGCAGAGCTCCTGGTGAGATTGGAACACTTTATTTTCAAGTAAGTGTCCTACAACTGTACTACTACTCCATTTTTGCATTTAAAGCATTTTTTTAAAAATTGATGGTAGTTCATTTCAGCGTTTAATAGTCTTGAGCTATATGATACAAATTACTTCACAGCAAAATAAATGCAAACAAATGCCACAACACATATCAATTATTTTCAACATTCCTTAATATATTATTTATTTTCATATTGTTGTTGCCATCCAAATAGCGCAATCTCTTGAATTGTCAATTTTATGCATTGTAAACAATATTAAAATTTCAAAAGAGTTTTTAATTGTTGCCAAACACCTTCAAAAGTTTCGCTACATGACTTTTTCATTTTTTCACAAACGGCTGTTCTAGTTTAGTCACAAGACTTTTTAACTGTAGACACATGACTTTTTAAGTTTTGTCACATGACTTTTTAGGTTTTGTCACATGACTTTTTAGGTTTAGTCACATGACTTTGTAAGTTTTGTCACATGACTTTATAAGTTTTGTCACATGACTTTATAAGTTTAGTCACATGACTTTTTAGGTTTTGTCACATGACTTTCCATTTTTGTCACATGACTTTCCATTTTCAAGTGTATTAACTTGTTCCTTTAAGTTTGTAAGATATGCACTCAAACCCATTTTTAACTCACTATATACAAGTACCGGTATATTTACCATGAGTTAAAATCTGTAGGTTTGAGAAAAAAACCAAACTTAACCACTTTATCAACTGTAACTGGTTTCAATCAATCTTGAGATTTCAATAGTAAAAATAAGTATAATACAAACTTGATCTTTATAGGAAAATCGTTCAGACAATGCCCAGGCATAAACTTGCCATGATAAATTTGTGTAAAGTGATTGTATAAATATATGCATAATAAGAATTTCTCCTTAAAATTCTATAATTTTAGTGCACTTTACTGCACAACTAAATTATAAAATTGACTTTTACTTGATTTCGTTGATAAAAAAGCATTAGCTACTTTTATCTTAATCAATAATCAAATGTGTTCACACTTGACGACTGTACACATTACATATAACAACATGAATTGATATGACATTTTTTTTTAATTAAAATTTTTTTCTGTTACTTTACACTAACTAAAGTATTTGATTGTTTTAAATTGCTTTCATGGACCCTCTTTTAACATTCCCTGACTATTTCCCTACCTTGATAAAATATCAAGCTGGATTACTTACTGATTTATGTTGTTTTCCTTCAATGTGGGTCTTAAATGTGGCCGCACCTGTACAATTGATGTCACATAACTGTAAAAATATATTATACAAACATATGGACGAGAGTTCAAAATTTCTCTAAAAAATGAATTCTGAAAACTGTTTTACATGGCAAAAAAAAAGAAAAAATAATACAAGGTTAACAGATGTGTATAAATAGTGTTTTAAATTACTAAATTCAAACAATACAATTATCAAAATTAAACAATGAGAGTGGACTAAGGAACCAACTTCCATTCAGCTAACAAAATGAATGAACAAGCCAAGGGATTTTCAGGACACAGGATCCTATGTTCATTTATGCAAAAATCACAACTTGTTTGCAAAAAATATTTCAGTCTGCACAAATTATATCCTCTGTAACCCAAATTTTAGCATCAAATGTTTACCTGCTTTTGTTTTTGACTTTGCTATAAACTAAATATATTTGCTCTCTATATATCTTATAGCTTAACAATTTAATTTTATAACTGCACTTCAATCATTAGATGACGTCATTTTATCTACCAACATTTGGTGAGCATCTATGTAAGGTTGCGAGAAATTCTTGATCATGTTTGCAAAAGCTTAAAGTATCTTACTTGAAATATAAATGTCTAATTAGCATGACTTAAATAAAATGGACCCTAGAAACTTTAACAGTGACCCCGTTTTTATAGATCCAGCATCAACCGGACACTAGTACAAAAGATCAATGTAAAACCCTATAATAAATTTCAACAAAATAGAATAATAAAAAATATATTACCGCACAATGGAAGTTGTCCGTTGGACATTTACCAATATCATCTGGTTTTAAGTCTCTTTTTCTTAATGTATCATCTGGCTCTTCTTTAACTATTTCAACAGGCTTAGGTATGTGAACCACTGTACAATCATAAATAGGAATATATACTTTATATTGTTATGGTTTGTACTGCAGGTAAAATATACTTAAATTTAAATTTCCGATGAGGTTTATTTAAATTCATTATGATTTAAAGGGGATAAGATCATATGATAGTTCATAGTTTTTATATATGTAGTAATCAAACCACCAAGCCTGTAGGAATGAGTAATTTATAGGTTCACATCTAAATATTAAATTTAAATCTATTCACCATTCACAATGAGTTGATTAAATTCAATTTTATCACTCTTAGCACATGTTAATAGAAAAGAAAAGAAAGGAGGCAAGAAACCTCAAAACAGACAACTAGGTTTTATTGTGCGTAAAGTTTGACCCCGACCTGACCTTTATGCAAGAATATTCATTACATTGAATACGAATGTAGCATTAATGATCGATTAAAGCATGACCGTGAGGATTATGAGTTAAAACTTAACACACAAACAAATTTCTATAATTTTACGATCGCTGCCGAAGTGTAGAATAGGGGTGGTACTGACTTTCGTCGGGATATGTGTAAATAATTATAAGATGCAAATGTGAAATGTCAGGTTGGGGTCAATATTTAGGCACTATACAATACAAACCTAATGCTGAAGCATCAACAATTTCTTTCTGGAAATGTTTGTTTCCTTTCTTAGCTTCTGCTTCCATAACAAGTTGTGTATGTCTAAAACCTCTAGTATGATTGTGATATGCCTGATAGGGAAAATTATAAATAACAAACATGTCAGTTATATACTTGTATAGTCTGATTTTAATTGGTAAGCAGTGACAGCTTGGAAGAATCCAACCATAACATTGACAATAGGTATAACAAGTAAATATTACATTGAAAATAATTTCAAACTATTGTATCTCAAGTATATATATGCATAGAATTGTACACAAATAAACATCTTCCGAAATAGGGCAGTCCTGAAACGATAGGCTTATGGTCACATTTGTCTCATGCAATAACAGCTGCTTTAACAAGTTGCATTCCCTTCTTGTAGGAATGTGCAGTCACGACTCTACATGCATTCTAGCAGAGAGTATTCTAAAGCAGATAAAGCTAAGCATTGCACTCAGACTTTTTTCTCTCCTTTCTACACTTTTTTGCTTCTTCCTTTGCATAAATGGTTTATTTGAAATATCAGTTATCTGTTACACCCTGTTCCTTTTTCTGCCTCCCTGCCACTTTCCCTGCCCTTTTCTGAGATCAGGAATAATTGACTAATCACTAATTCTAATATCTACCAGAGAATTTTCAATGGTGGCTTAAATCTACATAATTAGACAGCTTTCAAATCTACATTAATTTTATTGAGATTCCCATTCATTTTAAGTTCATTTCATACAGCAAGATGAATACAACAAATTGATGGGCTGGATGAAAGCTTACATAGTATACAAAATCTATAGGACCATCAGATCTAATAAACTAAGATATCGAAGATCTGAGTTAGAGCTGTCATTGATTCCAACGATAACGCTGTATCCTCGATATTTGTTTTCCGATCAATAATCGATATGCATTTTGAAATATCGATAATAAAGCCCATATAGTTAAATGCAGAAGCAGGTGCACTGTCAAAATATGAAATGAGTGGTCTAAAACATTGACAGCACCCTATTGAGGATATAGCTCTAGTCCACAGAGGGGAAAAACATTCATGACAAATATACATCTTTTATTAGTTTAATATGACAACATATATGGTCTGCATAGTACTGCAGTGAAGTTATCGATATATATTGGTGTATTGTCGATATTTATATTGATATATCGATATCGTCAATACGCTCGGAGCCAAATCAATGAGTGTAATTAAAATCTAATCTGAGTTTAATTATGTACGGTGCCCTCCAAAAGTTCTTAAACAAATGAAATTTTTTGGGGGAAAATGATCAGTCATAGAAATCTACTACAAAGAATTTCTTGTCTATTATAATTAAATCTAATTAATGTAACATGGCGTGAAATCAATGTTGATAAACTAATTGATGCTGACTTTAGAATTTGCTCAGATTACTTTTTTCTTTTTTGTGAGTAAATGTGGATTGGTTTATCCTAAAAGCAGACTTTTTTCTAAGGACTTTGGAGGGCACTGTATAAAAAAATAGAAGATTCACATAATTATGCTCACTTAATTATAATAATTATAGATAATCTTACTTTAGCTGATGTAAAATTCACTTCACAGTATTTACAATAACTTGTATCTTCCTCTGAAGAGTCGCTATCATAATCATTTATAATCCTAGGTTTTACTTCCTCAACAGAGGTACTAGGTTTAACATCAATCTTTTCAGACTCAATTTTCACTGGGGCTGGCGTATCATCAATTTCTTCTGTCTTCATTTCAGCCTTAGCTTTAGCCTCAGCAGCCATTACAAGTTGTGTATGTCTAAAACCTCGGATATGGTTGTGATATGTCTGGTAGTAAAAGATGTAAATGAAAGTTTAAATAGACAATAGTTGTTATAAACCCTTACAAGAATTCACAAGTTAATAAATTGTAACAAAATGAGCGAATTTTCGGTGATATCAGACTCCATTTCGCGGGCTTAGCTCAAAATGGTCGTAACTCAAGCTAAAAAAGAGTGACTTTACAACCATTTTGCACTAAGCCGGTGATATCACACAATTACTTTACTAGAATTAAATCTAACTAGTACTAGTCAATTTGTTTTTGTTTTTTAAGTAAGCTCAGATATTTTTACACATCAGAAAGCAAATCCATGGGATCAACTCCTGAGCATAACTTACATACCTATTGTAATATTTGGTTAAAAAATACCTTTTACAGCAATTCTCTCCCTACTACTATATAAAGTAGGACATGTGTAAGCCCTTAGAACCGTAATGTACATAATACTGGCAAAATTTCATGCCTAGAGACCTTAGCCTCTCCCTTGATAGTGAGTAGGTTGACTGACAGATGTGATATCACTAAAACAAAGTGGTGAAAAGTTGAGTACCGATGACACATCAAAATAAAAATCCAAGATTCTATGGGCCACACAACTTTAACACAAGAAACAGTTAACACCATCATTTGGGCCAACAAATAGCGGATTAAAAATAAAGTTTTTTTGATAACTTACATGAGCTGATGTAAAACTGGTTTCACAATATTTACAGTAACTAGTATCTTCTTCTGATGAGTCACTATCAACTTCTGTCACAAGACTCTTCTGTTTAGCATCATCTTTCTTATCAGTCATGGGTTTATTGACATCATTACTTGTTTTACTCAAACCTGACTGACCGCCAGTATTTTCATCAACCTTACTTTTCAACTTTTCAGGGCCAGTATTTGACTTGTTTACATCAGTTAATTCATGATCAGGTTCATCTGTTATCAAGATCACTTCACCACCATCATTACTACCAATAGTCATCTCTTCATTTCCATGAAATTGTCTTTTATCGTTAATACCATCATTTTCTTCACGAATACTCCCCATTTTCTCACTTGCAGAGTATGTTATTCTGTCTAAGCTTGAACCACCCCTACCTCTGTCAGAGCTTGAACCACCCCTACCTCTGTCTGAGCTTGAACCACCCCTTCCTCTGTCAGAACTTGAACCACCTCTACCTCTGTCAGAGCTTGAACCACCCCTACCTCTGTCTGAGCTTGAACCACCCCTACCTCTGTCAGAGCTTGAACCACCCCTACCTCTGTCTGAGCTTGAACCACCCCTACCTCTGTCTGAGCTTGAACCACCCCTACCTCTGTCTGAGCTTGAACCACCTCTACCTCTGTCAGAGCTTGAACCACCTCTTCCTCTGTCAGAATTTGAACCACCCCTATCCCTGTCTAAGCTTGAACCACCTTTTCCATGACCTGGGCTAGGACCATCTCTACCAATGTCTGAGCTTGACCCACCCCTTTCCCTGTCAGAGGTTGAACCACCTCTTCCTCTGTCAGAGCTTGAACCACCCCTACCCCTGTCTGATGTTGAACCAACTCTTCCAATATCTGGGCTTGATTCACCTCTACCCGAGATTGAACCACCTCTTCCCCTGTCTGAGCTTGACCCACCTCTGCCTCTGTCTGAGCTGAAACCACCTCTACCCCGGTCTGTGGTTGACCCACCTCTACCCCTGTCTGAGCTTGAACTACCTCTACCCCTGTCTGAGCTGAAACCACCTCTACTCTGGTCTGTGTTTGACCCACCTCTACCCCTGTCTGAGCTTGAACTACCTCTACCCCTGTCTGAGCTGAAACCACCTCTGCCTCTGTCTGAGCTGAAACTACCTCTACCCCTGTCTGAGCTGAAACCACCTCTGCCTCTATCTGAGCTGAAACCACTCCTTCCCATATTTGAGTTAAAAACACCTCCACCTTTGTCCATGCTTGACCCTCCACTATCCCTGTCTGAGCTCAATCCACCACTTGCTCTGTCATAGCTGAACCCACCTCTACCCCTTTCTGAGCTAAGATTTTCTCTTGCACCTCTCCATGTCCCTCCTTTACCCCTGTCATAAGTTGGTCTTCCAACATTAGCAGAATCATTCCAATTTCCGTCATAGTAATCGTGCTGGCTTTCATTATCATACCCTTTATAATTATCTTGCTCTGAAACAAACATAATTCTTGAGTTAAAAAAGAAAAGAGTAGACGATACCAGAATTTTTACAATACATATGAAAAAAATATTAAGTAATTAATACATAACAGCCATGTTAACAAATTTAATCTTGGTTAAAAGTTACATACATAGATCTAAAAATGTCTTCAGAAAATTTTTTTTTAACATAAAATAAATCATTCTGACTGCCATACTCAGAATAAGTTAATGCCAGCAGTCAATAGACAGGGAGCTCAATAATCCTAATTGCTTGGCATCAAACAAAAGCAACATGGGAATAAATTTCAAAGTCTGGCAACATGAATAAAATTTCAAGTGAATTCATCTAGTTGGCTGCAAACATAAAATCTTCCCTGCAAAGCCTTAACCAAGAAATTTCTAAGTATACTATAATAGGAGCATAACTTAGTTAAAGCTCACTCTTTAAAATTAACTCAATTGTAACCCCTAAGCATGTAAGATGTTTGAAATTCATGAATCAGTTCATGTTACACACACAACTTTAACCATAACCAAGTGAAATGTCAATGTAGGTCCACAACTGAGAAGGATAGTAAGATTTGTGAACATTTTTGTTTGAAAATTACCTTGTTCATAAGACATTTGTTCATGATCCACAAAAGAGTTATCATTATATGAATCAGTATACTGTGGTTCTTGGTATTGGGTTTCAGCATATTGAGCATTATTCTCACATTCAGCATATTGCTCATAATTTTCTGTTGAATAGCCTGTATCTTCATAACCTGTAATATGGTAAAAATTTCAACCTAGAAACTGTCTAGTTCTAAGCAGACTTAGTGTACGGTAGTCATAAAAGATAGCTAGAAAGAACAAATACATATGCTGTATTATTACTTTTGACAAATACTGAAATAGCAAAGTCTAAAAGAAACTATAAAAGCATATAAAGCATACACAGTGGCTAGAGTTAATGTACTGCAACCAAAAAGCATAGAGTTACTAAGTTCCATAATCCTACACAACCCACAAGGCCAGGCTAGAGATACTTTAGTTTTGTCAAGGATCCCAGAATTCCTGTAACTCTGGACTTTAAGGCATAAGTTGTGATACTGTAACTCAAGCTAATTCCAAAGGCTAACATTCCAAAGTTCCATGCTCAACTGTCCGCATCCATATATTGTTTACGTCCGTGAGGGGTATTTCACAACTTCGTTAAAGTTGTGCATATTAATATTAAATGTGAAAGCTAATAGAGTGTTCTTTTGCTGTTGTTAGAGATTCAGCCAGTCTTCTCCAAAGAAAGTGGTGCATTTCACCACTGGCTAATGTTAGGAACTGCGATTGCTCTACGAAATAGACAACCCACATCTATCTTCAGTGATTTGCTGCCGAAGTCCATATATTCCCTTTCATTTGTGAGTCTTTGTCGTCGTGTGAGTGACATCATACATTGCATCATTGTCCCTTTATACAATTTGCTTCCGCGAACTCTCCATGCATGTTAAAATTTCGCTCACAGAGCAAAATGATCCAGACACGGATTGGACGCATGGAACAGACCTAGGGACATTCTTGTTAAGCAAAAATTGCGAGCATGGACGCAGAAGACCGAACTATGGAATGCTAGCCTAAAGCGGGTCCATGTATTTACCGAAATACAGCATATTCCCCGAAATACAGCAGATACCCCGAAATACACCCGAAATACAGTTGATCAATTAGTATAGTGCAAGTAAAAACACGATTAAATGATCATTTATTGATTATGACGCTTCAAAATACTTGATATTATTAATATATGATCCAATTTAAGGTGTTAATAATAAATTATGTAAAAAAAAATAACTTAAATTGCTTTGACAATCCTGTATTATAGTGTATTTATTGCGATAAATAATTACGATCTTGACAATTGAAATATTTATAGTCACCTAGAAAATATAATATATAACCTGTTAACTTTTCATATCGATATGTTTGTATTTTTCAAAACAAATTAATTTACTAGATAAACGTCGGAAATGATCACAAAAGATGAGTATTACAAGTATTAATGGTTTACAGCTATTACACGCACTATACTAATTGATCAACTGTATTTCGGGTGTATTTCGGGGTATCTGCTGTATTTCGGGGAATATGCTGTATTTCGGTAAATACATGGACCGGCCTAAAGCAAATCAATGATTAATACCATGTTCACTGTAGCTGTTGCTATCAGCTCCTACTCCCGCTCCTACATAACTTTGGTCATAATGTTCATAATTTGATTCATATGCTTCCTCTTCATAAGCGTTGTCCACACCCTTATCTGACCAAGCCTGCTGATAACTTCCCCTGTTAGGGGGTCTAGACGGATGACTTTGTGAGCTAGGTCCACGTTGATTACCTTGAGGTAATCTTAGCAAAGATTGCCTGTCATTATTCTGAGAACGGTTTACATATGGTCTGTAAGGCCTACTATGTCCTCTGGGGACGTTAAATCGACTCATTTTGTAAGAAATCGTTAAAAAATGTTAAGTTTCATTTCTCTTTTCATCCATGTAATTAGACGTTTGCTCCGCGTTCATTGATTTTTAATTAACCGAAAGATAACGAAAATATCGAAAAGTTACTGTTTATACTCAATCGTTTTATTTTTCAATAAAAATATTTCCTTGGCAAACTAGATTATCACAGCGGGCTATTTTTTGAATGAGTTATGTAATATTTATATATTTGTTCATTTTTAACCTTGCTATTTTGCGTTTTTAATACATTTTAAATCTTTATTTCGCCCCATTTTGCCATAAAATTCAATTTCGTCATTTAGTTAAAAATGGAGTCCAACGAACCTCATGTGCAAGTTAAATTCTATACGAAGCAGTCTCGGTAAATGTTTATAGCATTTTATTGATATTTGTTCGTTTTTATTTGTATATTTTATTAATAAGTAACGTTTGATATGATAATTATGATGTATCAGGGAATGATATATCTGATAGTGCATGATATTCATTTCGTACCCTGACCGTTTCGTACCAATTAAGTAATAATTGACAAATGATTTAATTTTCTAGTATAACTGTAGGCACAAATTTGTGGAAAATACGTGTTATATCTGGGTTTCTGTTACACATATATATTTGTTTCTTATCGGAGGGTGAAATGTGTTGATTTGACAGGTCAATTCACATGATTTTATTTTAGACAGCTACACAGTGTATGGCCAGGAAGTTTATCTCCATGTTTTGTTATTTAAAATAAATTGAACATTATAAGTTTATACGTAACTTGGTAAAATAGGTGGTCTAAACTAAGATTCCAACCCACCAACTCTCAAGTCGTAATCAGACAGACTTACTTACTCACTCACTCATAATCTCATAAACTCACATAAACAAAGATCAATTTATCATATGTGGGCTATATCCATATTTTTATATTATTATTGTAGGTATTCTGTACCAGACACAACATATTCAGTACCTGTCAATGTTGTTACTAAAGATTTAAGCTCTTTAATTAATGGTATCATATCAGGTATGTTCATTTTATTGCAGCATTTCTCTTCACATTTTTCTTGTCACAGGTGCCAGGCATTTTTCATGTCACAGGTGCCAGGCATTTTTTATGTCACAGGTGCCAGACATTTTTCATGTCACAGGTGCCAGGCATTTTTCTTGTCTCATGTGCCAGACATTTTTTTCTTGTCACAAGTGACAGACATTTTTCATGTCACAGATGCCTGTCATTTTTCATGTCTCAGGTGCCAGACATGTTTTCATGTCACACGTGCCAGACATGTTTTCATGTCACAATGTCCAGACATTTTTCATGTCATAGGTGCCAGCCATTTTCATGTCACAGGTGCCAGACATGTTTTCATGTCATAGGGGCCAGACATGTTTTCATGTCACAAGTGTCAGAAATTCTGTCATTCATGTCAAAGGTGCCACACAAAACTTATCCTTTGAAATTCAACTCAATATTCACTTTTAATCTAATCAAAATACCTGTGTGCATAAGATTTGATTTTGGTACTTTAGTCAGCGAGAGTTGAAATAGTTGATAAAATTCTTATTTATTAAAAAAAATATTTGCATTTCATTACTGGAATTGTGACGAGTTTAAAGCTTGGAAAGTCAAAGTTTCAAATTATTGAACCAGTGTCTTTAAAGTTGTTTCCAGTTTCATCATATCAAACTTAACTACCAACATCATCAGATGGGTTCCAATTATCAGCAAGTATTTAAACTCAGAACTCAGTAGTTTGGTCAAGCCATGGTGGTAAGAAACCACTGTGAGATGGTAGCTTACCAACTCTAGCTCTGATGGTTTCCCGAAGCCTAATCCATCTTGACACCTTCTCAGCAGCATTGCTCACAGCCCTTGCTTGGCATCTAAATAAATAAATGTTGTTTGTATCATTATAGAGTCATTAGCTGATGAGACTGCAATTGAGTTTGATTTTCTTGTTGATGGAGAATTTCTACGGGTAGCCCTAGATACACATTTACAGACAAAGGAGATCTCTACAGTATGTATTACCAGCCTTGTTTAAATTGTAGCATAAACCTGAAAATATTTACCTCTGTTAATGAATTTTTAAGTGTTTGGGATTCTACAAGTCTTCATGTTTTAGCTTGACTTTTCATAAAAAATAAGAGCTTATTCAATAACGTTTTTGTCCATATTGGCTTTGCTTGTAAGGTTTAAGTTTTTTGGAAGTCTTACATCTTCAACACTTTCCAAGGCATTCTATTGAAAGTTGGTATACTTACTTAATTGGACTTATTCAATCATATTATTAAGAAGGAACATAACTCTGAATAAAAAAATGAAAAATTTGTAGTAACAGTTTTTAGCCAGATTTTTCAACAAAAAAGTATGGCTAATTGTGCGTTGAAACATGGGCCGGCGAGCGTCAGGTGTTGTTAACAATTGCGTTAAAGTTTTTCTTTACCATATATTTTTGCCATTTATTGTCTGGTCTTTATGAAACTTCATACAATGATAACATACCATGTGATGAACAGAATTAGAAAGTAACCATAACTCTAACTGCCTTTATTATGGATTATTTCCTTAATATTTTTGCGTTAAAGTTTTTAAATCGGGCTTAAATGTGGTTTCCATTTTACATTTCTTGTTCCTTTATAAAATATCTTGAATACTAGTCAAGATACTAATTCATCGATGCTACATTTACTCGACTATAAAAGGATGTAACTCTGGATTGTATTTAAATGGGTGCGTTCAGAGTTATACCACTGGTAACTGATGGTAGCATTGGTAACCATCGATAAAAATTGGTAACAATTGGTATACCGAAGGCAAGGTAATTGGTAACCAATTCTCCTGTAACCCTATAAGTGAGGTAGCTTTGGTAGCCTGGTTTTGATTCAAGCCATGATGGCGGCAACACTAAGAATTTCATTTATTTATATACCAAGGTACCGTTGGTTACCATTGGCAGCAATATGCTACCATATACTACTATTATTACCAATATTACCTAAGTTTGTTCAGAATTAATTGGCAACCAATGATATGTTTGGTAACATTCAGTAACTTACGGTAACCCTTGGTAATTATACCCCCGCTTCGAAGAAGAGGGGGGTATACTGTTTTACCCTTGTCCGTCCGTTACAAAATTTCTGTCGCAGTTTTCTCAGCAACTATAACATGCAGCAGCCTAATACTTTGCATATTGCTTCATCCCATAGTCCTATGTGGTGCAAAGCATTTTCATGCTCATCTACTTCCTGTTTGTCGCATATTTTTAGATTTTTGCGGGGTATAACTAGTGAGCATTAGCTCACAGATTTACTTGTTCTACTTGGTACCAGCTGGGAGAACCCTGAAAGTACCCACTGTATGATGACTATAAAGGGATGTAACTCTGGATTGTATTTAAATATATGTTACAGGAAAGTGTTGTAGAGATAGAATATATAGAAAGACATCCAGCGCCAACACCTGAAGACTCTCTAAATCATGATGATTGGGTTAGTTGTGTACATGCTTCAAATAATTGGTAAGATTTTATACTGTATACATATTCATATTGTTTTAAGAAAACTGTACCATTTTTCATTTGTTAGTTCACAAGATTTGTTACTAAGCTGAAAAAATACAATCTTCAAACAAGGCTCTGATAATGTAGCCAAGTACATTCAGAAAGTCATAGTTCTAAGCTTGATCACTTTCAGACCTAGAAACATCAATCACTAAGGATTGATTATATCTCTTCTGTTTGTTGTTTAGTTTTTAACTGGGGTCTGTCTACTTCTTAGGATGCATTTTGTGCATACCCGTTCAGGACATAACTTCAAACTTGAAAGTCAAAGCTCCAGGGAGACATTTTGATGGGAGAACTTTCTTCCTGTGCTGGTCCTCATCAAGTTTCCAGTCAGTGTTGTACTCTCCATTTCACAACCAGGCTTGGGACTGGCTATGCTGGATTGGGATGATTTCAGTGTAACTGCTATGATATACATGTATATACATTGTACATGTTTGTTTACAGGATATTAACTGGTTGCTATGACAACACTATAAGATTATGGACAACAAAAGGTGAAGTAATATCAACTATACCAGGACATACACAACCTGTGAAATGTGTCTCCTGGATAAATAATGGTAAGATTTGTAGATCTATATTTTTATTGTTCGATGGAACCTCATTATCAAAAGCTGAGTGGTTATAATGTTGGACTGGTTATCATCGGAAAGCCAATTGTTCATTGGTTCGAATTCCATCCAAAACTTATTGTTTCCTTAAGCAAGAACTTTATGCTACTTGCTCAGTACTGGAAGCTCAAAGGTGACTAATTTAAAGTTGAAATGACTTGTTTCACAATCAAGCTAAAATAAATTAGTATACATTTGTATATTGAACTTTAATATTTCATCAATAGTATCATATTTTTATTTTTATTATAATTACTGGTTTTGCAAAGATGTGACATTAGTAAGAAACCTTTATTTTGTTTTTTTTATTTTTTATTATCGATACTAGTGTATATAATATATAAGTATTTCGATGTGTATTTCTGTGTCATATTTATGGTTGTTTCTTTAAATAATTTGTTTATGGTTGTTGTTTTTTAAGAAATAAGATATATTAATGACAGCTTCGAATTCTTGAGTACATGGCAATATTTTAAAATATAGTTAAATTATTATCTAGAAAATCAAGTGTTGATATTTGTCTGTTGGTGATAAAATCATTTCCTCTCATTTCAAATATTAAACCCTTAGGGTAATTGATAATTATTATGGTCAATCATATTTGTCTGCTTTTACCAATAATTATCATAATTTAGTATCCACTTATTGTCTCAAGCCATCAGATAATTATTTATCTAATAAGACAGGAATTTCTTTGAAACTTACATTTAATTGAGTGAAACTGTTATTATTATTTTATTTAATTGGTTGATAATAAGAGTATTTTTTATTGGTCAGAAGTGTTTTGACCTAGCTTTTTATGGTTATTTTCATTATAAAAAGCTGTTCTAATATTTCGTAAGTATCAATTCAGATATAACTTTTCAAGATGCATTTGTTAGGTTGGTTACTTTGTGATTTTTTTGTGGCATATTAACTTAGTGATTTAGTGAATATAATTAGTGTTAAAAATAATCTTATTTAATGATCAATAGTGTTCTCATTGAAACTGTGATTGGACCATATTTGGACTTAGTGATCTTGTTATCGTTTTATCCTTTTCCTTTCTTGTTCGCATACAATATCATGGTATACCAATCTAGGTACTGTGGATGTTGTCACAAAAGCACCTATGTGCTGAGGCTTAGTGGTGCCTCCCTACGCAAGACATTTACCATTTATGATATTAGAAAATCTACAATTTAGTTTTCTCATTTAGTGAATCATAGTGATTTTACTTAAAATATTTCTTCAGTCATCACAGAAGTTCTATTGGTAACTGATTTTATAGAATGGAAACATACTTAACTACATAAATGTTTATTGTATTGTTATTTTTCAGAAACTGATGATAAGAAATGTTTTATGTCTGGGTCACATGATCAGACAGTGTTACTATGGCAATGGAATATCAAAACAAATGAGATAGATTGTATACATTCATGTAGAGGTCATGCTGGTAGTGTAGATTGTGTAGCTGTTGACGAGGCTGGTGAGAGGGTAAGTTATTTTTTATGATACTTCATACAAGAAGTGACCTTTTACCCTAAAATGGGGCTTAAATTCTTCCTTTTCCCATAGAAAAAAAATTACGAAAACTTACTAAATTATAACCAAGATTTTAAAATCAGCAAGATATCTTTTTGAGTTAGGGATACAAAGTGAAACTGTGGCAATTTACTGTATAACTGTCAGAAACGTCATGCTGTTGAAATCCACCCCAGTGCAAAGGCCGAAAATAGCAGGGCTCGCGCTGCCGATCGCCATTTGAGCCATTGGCGACAATTTATAAAATTTGGCTCAAAAAAATCAAATTTGGCGAAAATCGTTAAAAATCGTATTTTCGCCAAATCAGAACCCGGATGTGCGTTGTCTCATAATTTATCATCTCAAGTATTGTGTAAGGCTCTAAAATCGATAATAAATCAACAACATGGCCTAATAAAAGAATACATCTTGGAATCAGCTTGGAATCCTGGAACCATCCCTTGGTAAAGGAAGAGTGCATGATTAATAAGATAAGTTATTTTTTCATGTATAATTATTCAAATATCTATCTTGGTTTCTTCAAATCAAAGTAAAAGTTCCCACATAAGATGCAATACAAATTATACCGTTCAAACATTTTAATTATTTTAGTTTGATGTTGTAGCAACTCATTATATAGGTCATATAATGGAGGTCAGTCAACCTACGCACTGTTTCTGGATAATTAGCTATCATTCACACTAGGTGGTCGCATATACAATCAACAAAGTGACACTTTTATGATCCAATAATTATAAATTACGTCATACACCTTGATCAATTAAACCCATATCGGGTCGTGTTTAAGGCCCGTATTGGCCGTACAATCTCCGTACTAGTGATCGTTTTTTGTTTAAAAAAATTAATTGAAAGAAAATTTCGACTTTTGTGCGTGCATAGAACATGTATACATCTTGTAAAATAATATTTACAAAAAGTTTGGTAGCAGAAACAAATAATTTGATGAAAATGAATTTCTTAAGATCTATTCTTTTTAAACAAAGAAAGGTCAAAATTGATGACATTATAAACACGTTTTCCAAAAATAACAAGGTCACATTTCACTTTCTATTTTTAACAAAGCTAACATTATTACACATCAAGTTTGCAAAGGGTAATTAAAAAATTAGCTGGTAAGTAGGATAATTATCACAATTAATTCTAAATAATTGTGAAAATTTCACAGTTTTAAATGTAATAACATTTTGTCTGAGAGGCCTTATAATTTGCGTTTTTTTTTAAACCGTTGATTGATCGTATTATCAACATGTATTTGATTTCATTTTTTGTTATGATTCTGCCAAGAACGAGCCTTACGTCATTACCGCGCAAGAGCCGAATGTCGCATATTTATTAAAAAGCATGCGCTATCGTCGGGTCAAAATTCAATCAGCGAAATTCGTATTTGCAAGCGTTTTAAATACACAAATTTGATTGTACGTTCACAACGCAACAATCAAATGAATAGGACAACTAGATAAAATGCTTTTAGACGTACAGAACCTACGTCGATCTACGTTATATCACTGAGAGTCTTAATCATTTTCGTGGGGTCGCGAAAATACGTTACTATTGCATTTTCACTTGTAAATTTCTTTTTCATCATCAATAATGTACACTGCTTTATAAGAACACAAGTACATTAGTCAATTTTACCAGAAATTCATGTTATGTCTGAATTGTTTACAACATTAATGATAATGTCAGGTATGCTTATCTTAATCATAGGCATTGGTTCTATTTCTAGAACATCAGTTTTAACCATTCTTGTTTTAATGCTTATGTATAGTACAAATCAAAGAGCACAAAACATGCTGATAGTGGGTATCAAAAGGTGCTGTATAATCTGATTATATGTATGACATTTTGGCTTTCAACAGACATGTGAAAGGTCTTCAGTGCACAAAATGCTATTAAAACATATAGAAATATGCTGTCATAAATAGACATTAACATAGAATTATTTATCAAATATTTAAGTAAACAACAAAGTCATTGTCATTGAACATGTGTTTTCATAGAGAACTAGGTATGTTCAGCTTTTCATATCATCATCCAATGAGACAAGGAAAAGCTCCTATTCAACTTCTTTGTTGCGACTATATTTTTTGTCGCGACTTAAATTTTGTCGCGAAAATTGGCTCAAAGAAAAAAAAAGCCAGAGCTAGCCCTGAATAGCATTTATTTACACAATTCTCACAGATAGTCGTTTCTTATTCCGAACAAAAAATATTAAAATCTTAATTATAGAATAGAAACCAAATTGTAAAAGTCAACCCTTATAAACTCGGGCGCCATTTTCGGCTTTGCGCATTTAACGTGGGGAGTAAAATTTCAACAGCCGTCACGAGCTATATTTTGTTGAATAATAAAGCATAGATGACGTCACATTAAATAAAGAGTGAAAACGCACGCGCCTATGTTAGAATAATAATTTGTAAAGTGTGTGACTGAATGAACATGTGCTCTCCTATTTAGGAGTCTATAAAACTTGAAATAAACTCAAGGTACATGTTTTTTTTACTATTGCTGTTTCTGATATGATTTCAGACTCCTCATTGTTATGACAGCTTAACTCAGAGATTTATGAGTCATTTGTTATAACTGTACAATTATTTACTTTCAGTTTTGTAGTGGTTCCTGGGACAAAATGTTGAAACTCTGGTCTGCAGGTAAATAGTTTAGCAATACCAATTTCTTTGCATACTTTTTTACTTGGGGTTTCCCCATGTTTAGTAGCAGACTGTAGAAAATCCTCATTAAAATTAGTCACAGACAATTACATACATTACAAGGAATAATTACTACTTTAGTTTATATAGTTCCCATTACATGTTAACAAGCAGACAATATGCTGTTAGTGCAATCAAAGTATATTAAATCAGGCTTATGTAAGGAAAAGTTCTCTTGTATCACTTCTGTTTGTTGTATAATCCTGTGTTCATATATTCTATAAAACCTCATGTCCGACGGCGCTATTAGCCCTTTAATTACATATTGTCATTGGTACAGAAGTGACAACTAACAGTTACATATAATCATTTATGTCCACCTTGTGAGGTGAATGGTTTATTTTATCCCTAAGGCGTAGAAATCCTGTTGTGTTTTTGTTGGGTTTAACACAGTAGCAACACATTGTATAGGTTATATCACAGCGGCCAGTCAACCTACTACTCACTGTCCCTGGAAAGGCAAAATCTCTGGATTTAGCTGTTAACCAAGTACTAGGCGCATACTTTTGTTAGTGACTGACAACTATACTACATGATTAAGAATCATTGGTAGGAGGGAGAATGGCCATAGAAATAATTTCATGACCAAGCTCCACAAAAGTATGCCCCCCCTCCCCCGGAATCAAACGAACGAACCCTCGATCAATAGACTTGCATACTACCAACTGAACTAGCCACATAGGCTATGGTGATGACTGTACACACTCATGTATAATATATTTCTTATCAACAATATTATAGAATATAATCCAAATGAAGATGTCAATGATGAAGACTCACAGAATCCTAAGAAGAAGAAGAAAATGTCTGGTAAAGTACAAAGTCGTGTACCAATGTTAACATTATCAGGACATACTGAGGGTATATCAGGTGTATTATGGTTAGATAAACAGGAAGTCTGTACAGCTTCATGGGATCATACTATCAGAATATGGGATCTAGAAAAAGCTGAACAGAAATCTTCAATGGTAATAAACTAATAATAATTTTGCAGTCTTAGCCTTTTAGGTTCACACCATCTCTCTCAGATTTTCATGAGCTGGCTACGGTGCACTGGACAGTGCAAGTTTAATTGTCTTTAGCACTAGCCTGACTATACCAAATAAGTAATTTTCACTAGTTCAAGTCGATTTCCACTAGTCCCGGGCTTCTGACTTGTAGGTCAAGGTGATGACTGATTTTGTACTTTTAATTTTTTTACACGTTTTTTAACAGTTTTTAGTTAGTCATACATAAAAATCAGTTCAGAGGGATTTTTCTAAATATTCTTTTAATTGCACTGTATACCCAAAGTCTCAGCTTACATGCTTTTAATTAATTTATAAATTGATCAAGATTCATTTTGTTTCTAGCAAAATGTTAAAAGTAAATTTAATTTGATTTTATAAAAAAAGAGGAGACCCTAGGCAAAGGCCTGGGGCCAAAATGTTGGGTATACAGAGCAAATAAAAGAAATTTGCTTTTAGCTTTATTATGAAATAAAATCTTTTCACATATGCGTGAACTTAGTCCATTATAATTGCATATATTTATTTTAGAATAAAGGTTATCTGAAGATCCATTATTTTTTCACTAATTACAAAGGCTTTGTCAAAGCTTTATTTATAAATTTCAGCCAATTAAATGCTGTTGCTAAACTTACTTATAAATTTCAGTTTCAATAATTACTTTGGCAGCTCTATGTCTCCCTCTCAGCTACAAGAGATTAATCATTATTTATCGTAATTTTACACATATATGCAATACTCCTGTGCATGTTATACCAGTAAAAATACAGTATTTTATTTAAGTTTTTGTATATTTTCAGCAAGGAAACAAAGTATTTTTAGATGTATCGTGGTCACCTATCAATAGATTATTGTTAACTGGTTCAGCTGATAGACATGTTAGATTGTATGATCCTAGAACATCAGGTATAGTAGGGATTCTTCTATAGTAGGGCACTGCACCCTACTCTTTACTATCCTTCCTGCCCTTTCTCTCTCCCTGTCCTCAACTCTCCTCCCTTGCCTTTTTCTCTCCCTGCCCTTTACTCTTCTCCCTGCCCTTCTCTGTTCTCTGCGCCTGCCCTTTACTCTCCTTCCTGCCATTTTTCTCTCCCTGCCCTTTACTCTCCTCCCTGCCCTTTGCTGTTCTCTGCACCCTGCCCTTTACTATCCTCCCTGCCCTTTTTCTCTCCCTATCCTTTACTATCCTCCCTGCCCTTTACTCTCCTTCCTGCCCTTTCTAGAACATCAGGTAAAGTTTGATAATTCTTAACCAGGCCACTGCACACAGTCTTTTTTCTCCTCACTGCCCCTTTTTTGTATCTCCCTATACAGAAATAGTTTCTTCGAAATATCAAAGCCTTGATACACCCATTTTTCCTGCCTCCCTGTCCTTTCTGAGTTTTAATGTTCAAGATGTCCCATGATTTAATTACAACAGGAGTTCTGCTTTTCCAAGTAGAAAAACGACCAAAGTTTCACAAGCAGTAAACTTTTACAGGGCACAAAGTGTAACAATTGCTATTCACTGTCGGTTTTCTGAGTGTAGGGAAAACAGAATGTTTGTTTCTTTTTATGACATTTTTAAAAGTCTTTAAATGAGATTTTTCTGAAATTTAGATAATTGTCCTACAAATCTTTTTTTCACAATTCCAGAAGATAATTTGAAGGACAGGGGCTGAAAAAAGACGTAAAAAAACTTCAGTTTTAATAACATTACTCTGTATTCTGTATTTTTAGATGGAGCATTAGTTAAATCTACTTATACATCACATAATGGTTGGGTATCAAGTGTTAGATGGTCTTCTACTAATGAAAATCAATTTTTATCTGGATCATATGATAATATCATGAAATTATGGGACAAAAGAAGGTAAGTTTTTATCAAATTATGTTTCATACAAAACTTATGTTTCAGGCCAAAGTAAACTTTAGGTAAGCTTGCTTATCTCCAGTGGGATTAAAACCCGATCTTACATTTTCCGCTTGCCTACTCGCTAATTTAGATCTGCCTTTTTCAAACGAAGGTCACGTTCAGGTGACCTTTTCTCATCATAATATGACGAAATTGATATGATATGTAACTTGTTTACATCGTCTTTGTCACGCAATTTGAAATGAGCCGTCCAATCGCAGACTGTGAATAATACTGCTGTTAAATTAACTTGCAAACCTTTGTCTAAAAAAGAACTTACGAAATCAAAATGTTATTAATAGTGTTTCGTCTAGATGAAAGCTACGCATTGATTGGTCGACACAAAGTTCATCTCGACGTGACCTTCCACGGAGACAGTAGAGATCCTGTATGACAATGCTCTACAGGATATCTGTTTATGGAGATTGGCTTATCTCTGACTAACCTTAAAAATTGTGGCATGTAAATTTTATTGGCGTTGCAGCTTCACTATTTTAAAAAATGCACTCATTTTTATACCATAATTGATCTGCTTAGGAGAAAAAATAAACTGGTCTAATCATGAGATGCAAAATGGCAAATGAAGATATACTAGTCATGGCCTTTTTTAACTGTTGCTATTTACAATTTATGTGTATTTTTAGTCAAGTGGTAACTATAAAATCATTGTAACCTAACTGGTTTGAATCTTAACTTCAATTCTTTATGAAGAAAGAAGGCATTTACTATCTGGTAGTTTAAAATAGTCCTACAAAAATATTTCTGTCTCCCACTAACCAATTCTATTTTTGTCTCCCACTAACCCATTCTGTTTGTCTTTTTCAGCCCTAAAGCACCATTATATAATTTAGTAGGTCATGAAGATAAAATACTGGCTATTGATTGGACAATACCAGAATTAATGATGTCAGGTGGGGCTGATAATCAGCTACGTATATTTCATTATGAAGATGTTAAGGTTCCTACTGGTTCTTGATTATACTGATCTTGCCATGTTTTATAATAAATTGTAAACTTTCTATTGTTTTAGTTGTTACTCAATTTGATTTTTCACTGTAGAGAATAGATTTTGTTGGCTCTACATATAATACCACTACCAGTCTTTGATTTTAGCCAGTAGACCCAAAATTGCTGTTGGTTCAGTAGACTTTCATTATGTTGGGTAAAAGAAAATTTTGATTGACAGAATGTCTATTGCTTATTAAAGTTTGCTGTGAAGACTGTTATACCTTCACAAAGTTTGAGAATGGAATATTTTCTGCATACAGTTGTTAACAAGGGCATTTGACTGCCTGTGGAGAAAGTATGTGCTCAGAACTTGAAAAGCCGCTTGGCTAGCTCAGTTCGTAGCATGCAAGTCTACTGAACGAGGGGTCGTGGGTTTGATTCCCAGGCGGGGCATACTTACCTGGAGCTTGGTTACGAAATTATTTCTACGGCCATTCTCCCTCCTACCAACGATTTTAATTATGTAGGGCAGTTGTCAGCCAGTAAAGAAATGATGTGCTTAGTAGTTGGTTATTAGTTAAATCCAGAGATTTAGCCTTTCCAGGAGTGAGTAGGTTGACTGACTGCCGTTATATGACCTATACAATGTGTTGCTAGGGCCTAAAACCAAACAAACAAACAGAACTTGACAGGTTTTTTAATTTAAGCCTCTCTATGGACTGTAAGGTGCTCTACTTGATGTGATGTGACTTAAAAGCTGTACTGCAGTTAAGCACCCTTAAAACAATTTCATAGGGCTATAAATTTACACAGTCAATGTTGGGGCTGTTTATGTAAGTACATGTATTCAAATTGCTTTAAAATTTAAATGACAGCTATTGGAACAGGTTAATAAGAACTCCAAAAATTTTGCTCTTTTTATCACAACATAAATAATTTAACAATGGCCGAGTGTTAAAATTTATTGTCATCTTACACTTGTGAATTTTCAAAAGTGAGTTTTGTGATGGATAGAATAATATCACTGTCTGTGTAGTGTATGTCTTGTGTATGTCCAAAAGAAATACAAGTACTTCATCTGTGTAGTAGTGCTTAGTTTGCTTGTCATCCTTGCCTTTGTATAGCAAAAAAGTATGTAGACAGATGTCTGAACTTAATGCATTTAGTCACCTTGAAACTATTCAAACTTTATTAATGCCTCAGTCCCATAAAATTTTGGCTTGTTACAGACCCGTACGTGCAGACAGTTGTAGGCCATGGGAAGTGTTGCGTATCAAGGTGAAGGTACGCACATGGTACAAAACAACACACCCGTACGGAGCCATAGCTGAAAGATATGCATGTTTAATCCATACTCGGCCATGATTTTGTTCACGATTTGACTCTGAAACTAATACGTGCCTCCTGGCCTCATTTCTTGGACCCTATTTAAAACATAACATTCTGTCTGGGTATGCAAGAGTTTGTACGGGTCTTTGAGGAGCTTGATCGCACAGCGCCGGTATGGTGCTCTCATGGCTATTTTCATGTTTATGGGACTGTAGCTTAAGAAAAAACAGACTGTGAGAACCACTTTTAATAACATTTCCTGGCCATTCAATGCTGAACAAGCTAGCATGATTCTGATGAAATCTCCTTGTCAGTTATTTAATTATTTTTCTAGAAAGAGAAGTTTGCAAAAACATGACTGTGCTTGTTTACTTTATTAGTAATTTCATATCACATGACTATAGACCCCAAATTTTAGCATTTTGCAAAATTAGTGATATAACAAGAAATGTAAAGTGGAAACCACATAAAAGCTGGATTTTCATCAAGATCTGACCATTATTGACAGAGATATCCAACATATTAAAAACTTAAATGCAAAAATTACAAAGGGAAATAATCCATAATAAAGCCAGGTAGAGTTGTTGTTACTTTTTAATTCACTAATTTTTATACGCCCGTTTTGAAAAAACGGTCGTATTATGTTATGATGTTGTCCGTCTGTCCGTCCGTGGACAATTGCTTGTCCGGATGATAACTCAAGAAAGGATATACTTTGGTTCCTAAAATTTTATGTGTGGATAGCCCTTTGGTGGAGGAGGTTCCCTATTGATATTGAGACCCCAGGGTTAAAGGTCAAGGTCACTGGGACTTAAAATAGGTAAAACTTGTCCGGACAATAACTGAACCACCAATGTACCTAAGTTCACCAAATTTAATGTAAGAGTAGCCCATGTGTCAAAGATGTTCCCTATTGGTTTTGGGGCCCCTGTATGAAAGGTCAAGGTCACAGTGGCATCATATGGGGAAAAAACTTGTCCTGACAATAACTTAACAACCAATCTACCTAGGTTCACCAAATTTTATGTGAGAGAAGCCCACGTGTCAAGGATGTTCCCAATCGGTTTTGGGGCCCCTGGGTCAAAGGTCAAGGTCACTGGGACATCAAATTGAAAAACCTTGTCCGGACCATAACTCAACAACACCTGTACCTAGGTTCACCAAATTTTATGTAAGAGTAGCTCATGTGTCAAAGATGTGCCCTATAGGTTTATGGGGCCCCAGGTTCAAAGGTCAAGGTCACAGGGGCATTATATGGAAAAACTTTGTCCAGACGATAACTGAAACACCAATGTACCTAGGTTCACCAAATTTTATGTAAGAGTACCCCATGTGTCAAGAATATGCCCTATTGATTTCGGGGCCCCTGGGTCAATGTTCAAGGTCACAGTGGCATCATATTGAAAAACATTGTCCGGGTAATAACTCAACAATGACTGTACCTAGGTTCACCAAATTTCATGTGAGAGTAGCCCATGTGTCAAGGATGTACCTTATCAGTTTTGGGAAAACAGGGTTAAGTTTAAATCTTAAACCAGAAGATATCAAAATTACCAAGCTGTGACTTCAAATGTTCTATCAATATGTTTATAAAGTCAAAACGGCAAACAATGAAACACTTGTCCAGACAATAACTGAACCACCAATGTACCTAGGTTCTCCAAATTTTATGTGAGGGTAGCCCTTGGGTAAAGGTTATGCCCTATTGGTTTTGGGGCTCCTGGGTCAAAGGTCAAGGTCACAGGGGCATCATATTGTAAATCCTTGTTTGGACAATAACTCATCAACTACTGTACCTAGGGTTCACAAAATTTTATGTGAAGGTAGCCCTTTTGTCAAGGATGTTCCCAATAGGTTTTGGGGCCCCAGACCCAAAGGTCAAGGTCACAGAGGCATTATATGGAAAAACCTTGTCCAGACAATAACTGAACAACCAGTGTACCTAGGTTCACTAAATTTGGCGTGAAAGTAGCCCATGTGTCAAGGTTATGCCCTATTGGTTTTGGCGCACCTTGGTCAAAGGTCAAGGTCACAGGGGCATCATATTGAAAAACATTGTCTGGGTAATTACTCAACAATGACTGCACCTAAGTTCACCAAATTTCATGTGACCGCAGCCCATGTGTCAAGGATGTGCCTTGTCAGTTTTGGGGAAACAGGGTCAAGTATAAACCTTCAACCAGAAGATATCAAATTACCAAGCAGTGACTTCATATGTTCTATCAGTATGTTTATAAAGTCAAAATGGCAAACAATGAAACTTTTGTCCAGGCAATAACTGAACCACCAATTTACCTAGGTTCATCAAATTCTATGTGAGGGTAGCCCTTGTGTCAAGGATATGCCCTTTTGGTTTTGGGGCTCCTGGGTTAAAGGTCAAGGTCACAGAGGCATCATATTGAAAAACCTTGTTTGGACAATAACTCAACAAGGACTGTACCTAGGTTCATAAAATTTTATGTGAAGGTAGCCCTTGTGTCAAGGATGTTCCGAATAGGTTTTGGGGCCCCAGACCCAAAGGTCAAGGTCACAGAGGCATCATATGGAAAAACCTTGTCCAGACAATAACTGAACATCCAATGTACCTAGGTTCACTAAATTTTATGTGAGAGTAGCCCATGTGTCATGGTTATGTTCTATTGGTTTTGGGGCCCCTGGGTCAAAGGTCAAGGTCACAGGGGCATCATATTGAAAAACATTGTCCGTGTAGTAAATCAACAATGACTGCACTTAAGTTCACCAAATTTCATGTGAGAGTAGCCCATGTGTCAAGGATGTTCCCTATTGATTTTGGGGCCCCTGGGTCAAGTTTAAACCATCATCCAGAAGATATCAAATTACCAAGCAGAGACTTCAAATGTTCAATCAATATGTTAACAAAGTCAAAATGGCAAACCATAGAAATAATGCTGTATTTAATAAGTAAAATGAATTTAGTTCACCAAATTTTATGTGAGGGTAGCCCATGTGTCAAGGATGTTCCAATTGGTTTTGGGTCAAAACTAGGTCAAAGATCTAGGTCACAGGGGCATCATATGGACAATCCTTGTCTGGACAATAACTAAACAATGATTGTACCTAGGTTAACCAAATTTTATGTGGATCAGCCCATTTGTCAAGATGTAATGTGTTGATAGCTCTTTAGTATTTGATGTTTTCTTTAATTGGAAACCCCAGGTTTCAAAACAAAAGGAACAAAAGTCAAGGTCACAGGGACTTAATTCATATTGAAACATCTTCCGGACAGTAACTCAATAATAATTGTACCTACATTGTAGGTTTTCCAAATTTTATTTAAGGGTAGCCTTAATGTCTAGCATATGCCCCTTTGGTTTTAGGTTCCTGGGTTAAAGGTTAAAGTCACAAGAAAAATCATGAGGAAAAACCTTGTCCAACAACCAACTTTACCTAAGATCACCAAATTTTATGTATCAATACTCTTTGGGTCAAGGGCGAGAACTTTTGGTTCTGAGGCCCCAGGGTAAAGGTCACTGGAAGTTTGTATGGGAAAACTTTGTGTCGGTGATAAATCAACCATGGCTGTACCTAGGTTCTCAAAATCTTTGCTTTGGATAGCCCTCCTGTTACGAATGGGACCTATTCTGAGATTCCAGGGTCATTGGTCAAGGTCACAGGGACTTTATATGAGATAGAACACAGCATGGACTGCACACGGGCGTATAATGCCCCGCCCAGCGGAGCTCTTTAATTAAATAATGGTATGTTATCATTGTATGAAGTTTCATGCAGATCTGAAATAAATGGCAGAAATATATGGTAAAGAAAAAACTTTAATGCAATTGTAAACGACACCTAACGCCTGCCCACCTGGGTTTTACTAAACTACATGCATATGCCAAATTTTTTCGTTGAAATATCCGGCTAAAAATTGTTGTTTGAACATGTCATTTTAGTAGTCTGCACTATATATACATATATATATATATTACATGTATTTTCTTGTAATCCAAACTATAAAATGGTTGTACTGCAAACTATTAATTCCAAAGACTGGTTTAGAAAATACAACCAATTAACCTTCTTGCTAATAACCTGACCATGCTAGACGTAAAAGATAACAAATGATACATTTTATGGCTTTTTTATTTCTTACAACAGATACAACATAGTTAAAATATTAACAATATTATAAATAGATTACAAATATTATCAGCAAGTTCAGACATTATAACAAGCAATAAAATACTTTAAAGTTTCAGAGATCGATTATAATAATTGGTGATCGAGTAGTTAGGTGGAGATGAGAAGTAGTGAGTTGTTGTGGCTTGGTGTAAATTATACATTATAAAAAATCACAATGATTTAGTGAAATAAAAATAACGTTGAACTTATTCAATTTTTTTCATCTGTTGTCAATATTTTTTTCCACATACATCGAGTACCAAGAAATAAAAAACACTTGCCTTACCTCTTACCGACAATGTTACATCAAAGCAATGGTTGATCTTTTCAAGAGTAAGTATATTGATATACAAAATGTATAATAAATTGGCCAGCCAGCTGGCAAATTAGTTAAACAGATTGACTGAAATGAACATGTGGTGAGGAAAAAGTTTGCAAAATATACAAATGAGGCAATGTTTTGTAGCTCAGCTTGGGTCAGAGACTTTATGGGCCAAAGGTCAGAACCGCAGTCCACATTGGACTCAAGGCTTGGACTTAGGAGAAAAAGACTCCTATGTTCGGATATCTTACTAATTTTGCCATTTAACATATATGTATAAGGGTTAGAATAAACCATACCAATCCACAGGCTTATTGTAAGTTTGAAACTTCGTTATTATTTATATAAGGCCAAGACATTGTTTTGAACAAGATTTACTATGCCAAATAATTAAGAAAAAAAAAGAATGAGTATTTTTTCAACAATTTTTAAATTACGAACAGAATAACCTTTCTGACCCAACAACTGACAGAGTAATAGTAAAAAAATTGGTGTTATGCAACATTTTACTAACAAAATATAACAAGATAAAATACAATACTATATATAACTAAATCACATAGGAAAAAATAACAACAATAATAATATATATTAATGAACTTAACAAGTGACAACAAAAATAACTACTTAAAATTTACTAAATACTATGAACAAAATTCAAATGTACTTGTTATTCAGAAATCAACATATTTGGGCTTCCAATCTAAATCAACTAGACACTAACATCTTTTTTCAAATATTATTACAGCTAAAGATCACATGGCACAAAACTAATCCTATTGTTTTTTGGGCACACACCATTTATTGTAATGGTACATTGTTTGTACTACAGGTATAAACCCATAAAATTGAACTCAAGAGGAGGTCTAGCATGATCTAATACAACCTTTTTTGGTTCAGTATCACAATATATATACAGTACAGAGATGTTCTATAACTACTCAAATAAATATCAGGGCTTTTTTTCATTGTTTGGGGAAGGGGCCTGGGGCCTTTTTTATATAGAACATTTGGGAAATTTTATCGCAATTTCATAGGGAGGGGAACAAAAAATCCAAGTTTAACTCCAAATTTGGGGAAAATGCATGATTTTAAAGAAATTTTTTGAGGGGAAGGCGCCTGTAAACGACCCCTGTTATATAAGGAAAAAAAGGCCTGAATATGTTAAGTACTTACTAAAGAAAAAAACAGTGACTGTTACTAAACCCAGACAAACATTTTTTTTATCAAGATACAAAGATACATAATAATATTTTTCTAATTATAAAACCTTAAAAAAATTTGAGGAGTAAACCTTTTTGAAAGGATAAATCTCTATTTATGAAGTATCTTAGTTCATATAAATATTCCAATACCAGCAATGAAACCCAAGTTTTAAAATCTTGAATACAAATGTCTTAGTATCGGCAGAAAACCCTTTCAAATCCCTTGAAGCCCAAATCAAGAATCAGTTATAAAAACATTCAGGTCTGTCAAAGCCCAAACTCCAAATAAGTTCTAAAAACTATTACCTATGGAACAAAACTTGTAAACAATATCAAGACCACTAATATTCTTCTACAATTAAAAACAATATAATAACAATATATAACAATACATATTATATATGATATGTGTTTATACGAATGAGTTAGAACTAGATTTCAACAAGCAAGATTACTGGAAAGGACGTCTATATACTTATAAGATAAAACAGCATTATTTACACTTGTATATGGGTTGTTAAGGATAACTTGAGACAACAATAATGACACCATTTACACACATGGATGAATAAATGCATATGATAATTTAATAAATAATCACAACCAGGGCTCAATATTTAAGCTCTCATACTCGCATAATGCAAGTGGATTTTGAAAACTGCAAGTAACTTTTATTTCAACTCGCAAATTTTTGCGAGTTGAAATTGCCTCAAAAATTATTACTGTCTATACCTATGCTCTAATCAGCATTGAAACTGCCAAAGAGATTTATTGTATTAATTAAATAGTCACAGTAAAAACATGTTAGAATGTCTTTGTCTATACCACAACAATACTCTTGTTCTATCTATTTAAACATAGTTCTATGTTTTTGTGTTGCATATATGAATAGTTACTATATATGCTATTAGGATAATTAATACGAGCATTTTTTTTCATTTTGCGAGTTGAAATAAAATCAACTCGCAAAAATTTGCTAGTCCAATTTTTTGTTAAATTCGAGCCCTGATCACAACAAATAATGTTCAATTTATTTATCTGTCTCAAGTTAGCCTTAACAAGATGTACAATAAATACTAAAATAAACCATCAAGCAATAACAACAATTATAAACATGTTAATGTTCAGTCAAAGAGTATAACCTGGCATTCAATGCACATTCAGAGGTTTATGAAGATCTAAATTTAAAATTATAAAAAAGATGCTCACTTTGACAAATAAATATAATAATACAACTCCTCAGTTTTAACTCAAGATAACACAATTAAAATTTATCTCAAGTTATCTTAAATGACCTATGACGTAGTTCTTAAAGACCAAAGCCAGTTGTGTAAGAGTTGCACTACAGATCAATAGTCTTAGCAACAGTTGACTGCACTGCAGGGATAGCTAATATTTATTACAAACTGAATACATTCAGAACACTCGATTAAACATTTCTATGACTAATCTAAATGAACAAGCATGTTTACTGGCATGCATAAGTCACAAAATATTCTCAAGAACATATTCTAATAACAAATCAACTCTCGATTAATATCTCACAATAAAATGTATAAAAAATCAAGTTTGAAAACCATGTAGGTACTTGAACACTATTTATATTGCCCACTGTTTAACACAGTAACAATTCAGCCTAAGCTGGTCCCAAGCACTGTTTAGAAATGGAGAGGGCAACCAACACCGCTGGAGATGCTGTAGTTAGAATCACAGCCCAGAGATGCTGTAGTTAGAATCACAGCCCAGAGATGCTGTAGTTAGAATCACAGCCCAGAGATGCTGTAGTTAGAATAATTTCATGAACAAGCTCCACGAAAGTATGCCCCGTCAGGAATTAAACCCACAATCTCTTGATCAGTAGACTTGCACTACCAACTATATAATATCTTTATAATGGTCAGATATGAATACTCATAGATAAACTAATATTGCAGCTAATGTAAGAAAAATACTATAAAATGTTGCACATGCCCCCAACCATCAAAGCTCTGGATTTACATATCTGAATAGAGTGAAAAAAAATTAAGGCTGTTTCTGGAATGTAAAATGTGCTGAATATACTTTTTACATTTTTGTATGAGTGAATGAATGAAAATTTTAGTAGCGAGTGCTACATCTAGTTTGTAGATTTTTGGTTGCCCAAAGGAAATTATTAGTTGCCCAAACTAAAAAGTAGTTGTCCTGGGCAACTGGACACCCACTAATTTCGTAGACTGGAAAATACAAAAAATTGGTAGCATTTGCTGTAAATGATTATTGTTAGTTTACTTGAACAAAATTTCTCAATACTGTTCTAATTTCTATTGAGTAACCAAATATATTCAAATGGTGGCCAAGTTGGCAATAAAAAGTGAGACCATTTTAAATGTGAATGTTAGAGGCCCAGATTGAGACCATGTGTAGAAAGTAAATCTGTACTAATTATGGCATGTTTCCAAAAGATGTCACTACCTAGCGCTTTGTCCCCTGGTACCCTTCTTACACCAAAAGGAATTAGATTGTGAAACCAAATCAAGGGTACCAGGGGGCAAAGTGATAGCTAGCGATATGTTTAGGAAACTTCCCACTGGGTGCTTATCATATACTATTTCTAACTATTCTAATTTATGAGATTTAAACAACTTGACTAAGTTCTCTAACATATCATTAGATCTATATGCAACAATGCCTCCATGATTACACCAAGTATTTGCTCCAGTAGAGTCCTCATTATCAGGTTTATTATACATAATCTGTTGTAAACTAGTCACATTATTACAATCACTACATGCATACTCGTACAACTGTGTATATTTAACTATACCACCTCCCATTGAACGTAATATAGCGTGAGGTCCACAACAGTCCCATTTATAGTTGCTACTCTTCGTTAGAAGGTAACCATCGGCTAGACTCTGACATACACTAAGTAGTTTATACCCAGCACCAGCTATATGCCGTACAGTGTACGCTGAAGATAATATGTCTTTAACTGACTGTGTTTCACTAGAACTGATCAATATAGTGTTAGATCTCGGCTGGTTTGTAGATTGGCTTGAAGTTTGTAGAGAATTCAATTTTAAATCACCTATACATACACCCCATGCTATATTTCCTTTCCAACTGTAAATAGAAAATGTATACATGTATAAATATATATTGTGAGTACAATATGAATGCTTACTGACTAAATAACAACAAGGTTTAGTCTTCTATCCAGCTTTTGTTTGAAAAAGGTCATAATAAAAAACAAACACTTAATATAGATCATAATACACAATATACAGTCTAGACTGCTAGAGCGATTATCTTTTTGAGCAACTAATTGCGTCAATATTGCAGACTATAAATCATGTCAATTTAAACAACTCCCAGCCTGATGCACCAAGCAAGCATATAATTGTGGCCCTAACTAAAGAAAGGATTTTAATCTGTTTTAAAAATTATGGACATTAATCCGATTTCAAAACAAATAATGCATTGACACTGATAGCATTCTATAATAAAATGTACAGCAAATTATGAATGCAGTCTACGAAATTAGTGGGTGTCCGGTTGCCTGGGATAACCAAATTCTAATTTGGGCAACCAAATTACAACAAACAAGATATAGTGCTAGCTGTTAAAATGATCTGTTTGGGCAACCATTTCATATCCTAATTTCGTAGACTATGAATGTCTGTCAATATTGTTGTTCAATAAATGTGGAAAATTTAACAAAATAGTCAGTCAAAAATTAGTAAGTTTAAATAAGTTGACAGGAATATATTTTGAATTTTCCTAATAGAAAGCCTTGATTATCAAATCATTTATATATACAATAGATCTTCTGTCTTTGAAATGGGAGCAGAACTAATTAATTTTTTCCATGTAAAACAAGAAATCAATATGTTAATTATATAAAAACAAGAAATCAATACATACGTTGAACCATTCAATGTATAAAATGGTTGATTAGTGACTCCTACGATAGGTAAACCATTAGTTTTATCATATACACCAATCAATACAGCTACACATTGTAAACCTTCATCTACTAAACCATTAGACTCCACACCAACCATACCTTGTATATACTGGGCTGTAGAATCTAAAATATACAATGTATCATAATAACTTCTTTGAAACTGCTACAAATCAGGGTTCGACACTAACAGTGTCCCGGGAGTCTGAGGATCACAAAAACAGTGATTCTCAGCTAGGGATTCCGTCAGGATCCCTAAAAATTGCCATGCTTTATCGCAGTGACTGCAAATCTGTATCCATTTTTTTGTCTTTTATTGGAGGAATCCCTAACATTAAGAAGGAATCCGTGAGTAACTGACTAGGGATTCCTTTGGGATCCCTGGTGAAAATGGTTAGTGTCAAACCCTGCAAATAGAGTCAAAACAAAACTTACCTGCTTTAAAAGGGAAACGCTTGCATAAGCAATTGAGCATGGGTGAAGTTAAATGTTTAGAAAATACTGAAAACCTACTTTCAAATGATGAAATAGAAAGAATTCATATCATTTACAAAAAGAAGTTAATTCTCAAAGTACTGAAATCAGTATAAATACTGAAAACTTTCATCCAGGCATGAGTGATAATTCAATACTGAATTAAATTCTGAATCATCAGATTTCAGCAGTTTTTACATAAGAAAAGAAACCTTCCTCAAACAGTCCTGAAAATGTCACCAATAAATATATACTTATGAATAAACAACCCTATTTTATTAAAATATGTAATTGGCAATGATCAAAATTAGTAATCTTCTGATTTTGGTAACTTGGCTTTAAGTCTAACAGGCTTGGTTAATGAAAAATCCAAAAATGTATGCAGGTCCTGTCTGTGATCTGAACCCATATACCCTGCAGTTACATTTAAACAATATTATACCAACTAAAATCAAAGCGCCGATAGTGCTGTCAGACATGGGGTTTTGGCAGAGTATATTGCTGTATACAACTCATGGAAGCCATACAAGGGACCTTTACCTTACATAGACTAGATAAGATATACACATGCTTCTCATCGTCTGCTTGTTAACGCGTAATGCGGACTATATTAATTGCAGTGGTAATTATCCCTTTATGTGCACGCGCACAACCGAATGTAATCGTCCGCGACAAATTTTGATGTGGATTTGCCACAGTCCACTACTAAACATGGGGAAACCCCATGTAAAAACTGTTCAGACTAAAATGTGCAGATTTGATTTTTCTCCACAAATGGAGAAGGTACCAACTGCTTGTTTAAAGGGAAAATGAGTTCCGTCAAAGGAAACCTCTTTTATTTTGTTAAGGTTGAAGACAGATAAACAGTCTGAGCTTTAGAAAGAGCTATGATAAAAAATTTGAAGGTGAAATTCTGTAACACAGAAGAAAAACTTGAATATTTTTTCCAATATTTTCTTCTGTGTTATGGATTTTAACCTCCAAATAGACGATGCTAGAAGAAGAGAACAACCTCGACAGTTGTATATGATAAATAAAGGTTCTGTAGAATTTTCTACTTATAAAATGTTAATACAAATTAATTTACCTATAGGGTCAATCCACACACCAATATCATGTACATTTAATTCTTGATCTATACATTGTAAATCATTATCAACATTAACCTGTTGATGTACAACATCAGCTAATATCTTAGCAGCTTCCATATTCTCATCTAATACTTGACCTAAATATAAAATATCGTATTTTAAGATTAAAGTTACTTTGAAAATGTGGTTGTTACCTATCCCTTTGTCCTCTGGTACCCTTCTCACATAAAAAGTAATAAGTATTTGATATCAAATCAAGGGTACCAGGGGACTTAGCAATAACTATTGATATGTTTAGGGGACAGGCCAAAGGTCAAAGCTGTAAGCAAGTCAAAATACTTCCATACAATACAGTTTTTGCCTTAATTTAGCTTTAGCCCACATTTATATAGAAAAGAGCAAAATCACATAAATAGGTGAATTTAAATTCATTACTATGCAAATATTAAAATGTGAAACTAGTGAAATTTTGTACATTTTGAAATTGACATGGCACAGCACAGACTGTCATTACTAATTATTTTACTTTAACTTTAAGTAGTCTGATTTTAATTAGAAATGGTAGAAGACTTAGAATAAGAAGAAAGAATGTTAAACTGAACAGGAAAGTTAGTAAAAACCATCTGATCTACTTTTAGCAAATAAGAGAGTGGAACTTGAATTAGTCTGATTTTTACAACAAATGGTAAAACACTTGTTGAAAGAAGAAAGAATGTTAAATATAAACCTCACTGAGTATTTGTTGTGTTTGTTGAGATGTATCTTGAATTTCAACTGTTATACTATCACCTAATGTATTTGTAAACTTATTACTTTCTTCACCATATATACTCTTACTTATACCTGGAAACTAAAATACCAAGAAATTATTTAATTGAAGTCAACACTCTTCAAGATATATAGTCCCATCAATACCTGAAAACTAAAAAGAAGGGCAATAGTCAGTCACTGACGGAAGTATGTGTTGGTTCCATGAAAACTTGACAATAATGTCAATTTTCCTCCATAAGTAAGGTATATGGAGAAGTTTCCAGTCCAGAAAAGTCAGTTTAGGAGCGCTGGACTCTGTAAAATAACCTAAAAATTGTGTTGACATGGCGTTAAACCCAGGATGAATAAATCAAATCTTACAGGCAATATTTTTTACCTGTTGTTTTAAGTCATATCGTACAACTTCTTGAACCAATACATCAGCCAGTGTCTTAAAATCTCGTACAAATCTTTCATTTTTCTGATCTCCTTTCTTTTCCTGTACAAGTAAATCTAGTAGTGAAGCTTCAGATCTAATGATACGAGCTATGTTGGCTCCCTTTTCTGATACGTTTATCAATGCTTTGAGTATTTCATGAACTTTCATCCTGAAAATAAAAATTCAAACAGTTCAAGAGATATGAATAGGGATTAGATAAAATCATTCAAGTGGGTGGTACAATGGAAATGGGAAAAGCAATTACATATGGTTCTTTTTGTCAGATTTCAACATTTTTTTCAAGTTATATTAGATTACTGGTTATACGATTCATCAGTGATACTATTTTTAGACCGTAATTTCAGTAAGCAAAGTACTACCAACATGTTATATTTAGTGATTTATCTGTCCATACTTTTTAAACACCCTACAATCTTCAGTTTAAGAAAAATCATAACAGAAAAAGTTAAACTAACAACATTTTAGTATAATAATAATAATAATAACAAGTAAATCTGTGAGCTAATGCTCACTAGCGATACCCCCACAAAAATCTAAAAATATGCAACAAACAGGAAGTAGATGAGCAAGGAGCGTGAAATCGCTTTACACCACATGGGACTATGGGATGAAGCAATATGCAAAGTATTAGGCTGCTGCATGTTACAGTTGCTGAGAAAACTGCGACGGAAATTTTGTAACGGACGGACGGACAAGGGTAAAATAGTACACCCCCCTCTTCTTCGAAGCTGGGGTATAATAATAATAATAATAAAGACTTTATTTTAAGAGGCTACACATTTGGATAAATCCAATCTTCCATGTGGGCCTCTATCAAACATATTACACAGTATATACAATATTTACATAATGATGAATGCATAGTAGACTTGAGAAAAACATGTTATATACATAAGAAAATCAAAATTAAGAGCAAAGTAACCTGAAAGGAACAATAGGCATGAGATGAGATTTAGTTGGAGTATCAGTAGTGGATATTGCCCTCTTTGTTACCGAATATGTGTTATCATTTTTTAGGTAAAAAACTTTCCTAAGTCAGAGACATCATACATAAACAGCAATTTTAAAGTATCCAGTAAACTTCTAACCCATTTTAATCAATTGATATAGAAAAGTTTCAAACTGTTATAATTTGATTTAAAAAAAACAGGAACTGAAAAATTTCAACTGAAAAATGCATTTTTTTTCTATTTTCTGTTAGATTTTAATAATAACAAGAGGGTCCTGAGGACCCTGTACTGCTCACCTGAGAACTAGACAAAAGATTGTTTAACAGTTTCAGCTGATGAAAACAGTGATCCCTGGGGCTGGGCCAATTTTAAACCCAGGGACATAATTTGAACAATCTTTGTAAAAGACCTCAAGATAATACCACAAATCAAATATAAAAGCTCTATGCCTTTTTGATCAGAAGATTTCTTGACATTTCCATCTGAAACTCGATGTAAATCTTGTGACCCCTGTGATGGAGCCAATTTTGATTCCGGGGGCAAATTTTGAACAATGTTTGTAGAGAACCCTTATATGAATTATGATGCTACATGCCAAATATAAAAGCTCTACGCCTTTAAGTTTTAGAGAAGAAGATTTTTTAACATTTCCTTATTTATATCTGTTGACCCCTGAGGCGGGGCTAATTTTGATTCCAAGAGCGAGGCTAATTTTGATCCCAGGGGCAGGGCTAATTTTGACCCCAAGTCACAATTTCAACAATCTTTGTAAAGCACCTTCTAGTGATGCTAGATGCTAAATTTAATAACTGTAGAAATTATAGTTTTTGGCAAGAGGATTTTTTTAAAGGAATTGTTCGGGACAGACGGACGCCAAACGCACACACCAACACACATTGGTCAGACCCCCCCCCCCCACAATACCTCACCTTGAGCACTTTGTGCTTCGGTGAGCTAAAAAGGAGAGTCAAAAATGTTTACATTAATTCCTGCGTAAAAAATTACATTTTTCAACAACTTTCACTTCAGGCAAATGGAGGAATCCACAGCTAACAGATTTTTTAAGCAGACAATGACATCCGTAAGCTGCGCATACCTCTATAATCAGGACATCTTTGTAATCACTGATGTATCAGATTCACTGCACTAAAAATATGTGTCAGAGTAAGAAAATAGGGAATTTCCCTAGATCCCCTCCCATAACATAAATTAGGTCTACTAAATATAAAATGAAGACGATATTTCATAAACTCAAATTATCTATAAATAGTTAGCTTGTATAAGTCAGAAACAAAGGTTGACAATAAATTCAGTTTTTTCCCCATAACAAATAAGTCGCGAAAACTAGTGAAAAAAGGACATTTCCACTTTTTATTGAAATTAAGATGAAAATTCATTTTAAACCTATGTTCAATAACAAAAATACAGCAAGTGTGATGATTATAAAGCCTGGTTGAGGATGAGTATTACTTTCTGTCCTACTTCCTTCTTTCGTCTCAACAACGAGTGTGTTCTACGTCATCAATATTTGTGCACTAGAGTAGGCAGTAGGTCAAAATATTTTTGATGTTAACGAACGTCCGATAGTTGGTCATTCAATATCTGCTAAAATCGCTGTCATCTAATCTAAATAATTAAATATCAATAAAGTATTTAAAAAATAAATGTCTAATCTTCATTCTTGACGATATATTTCTGTCGCAAACCTCGAAAACGATTCGAAAACATATTGAAACCTTTTAATCAAATCGAAACTTGCAACCCGGCGACGTCCATTTTCAAAACATCAACTTAGTGAATAATGTGACCATAACAACGGAATTTTAGCAGATATAACCGTTGGAACATTTATTTACTTGAGTTAGAACTTGGAGTCATTGGATATTATTAGAAACTACGAGTAATATTGTGTGACATAAGAAAACTTGTGAAATTCGCGACATCTTGTGGATGAAAATATTGCATGGAAGATAACTCTTGGAATTTTTCTATCATGTGGCAAAAGAAAAACAGTGATTTGGTGTCTTAGTGATTAAATTAACATGCCTAGGCAAAGGGACCATGCCATGTTTGATGAATATGATGCTAGGGCGTATTCACACCTGGTACCTGGACAAGTGAATTCTCAATCAGGACAACAGTTCAGTTCAAGCAGTGGTAGAAAACATGAAAAAAGAAAGAAATCTAAGCACAAGTCACATAAAAGATCTCGTGAAAAAGGTGAGAAAGACAGGAGTAAGCATAGGAATTCTCAGAACTCACCAGTGGAAGTTCTCGGTCGTTCCAGCGTAGTGCCGTTAGTGGCGTATGAGGATGTAAGTTCTGAATCGGGTGGTTCGTTATCGGACATATCAGGTACACCTAGTGTACCGTCTGGTCCTAGTCGTGTTGACTCGGTTCGCAATAACAGAGGAGATCAGTCGCCAGCTTCAGCGATTAGATCTTACATGAATGAAAGAAGTCATAGTAACTCACCTGTGATACATGAAACTAGTCCCCGTAGAACTGAAAAAAGTAGAAAATCAAAGAAAAGGATGCGCTCACCTGACATTCATAAAACGCTTTTAGAACCAAAGTTAAAACAGTATGCAGAGCCTCCGAAGGCATATGTTGAACCACCTAGGGCTTATGCTGACAGGGGTTCTTACCGTGGCAGTAGTCCAGTTGGAAAGAAAAGACATCGATCGAGATCGCCAACTAGTCCCTATGCTAGACGTCGAAGCCGCAGCAGGTAATATGATTTATTTTTAATTATTTTTGTTGGTTATGTGTTCATTATTTTACTTACAAGAAAAACAAGCAAGGATTGGTCGATGATCTATATACAATTTTCTTTTTGATAGTATTTGAACCTGATTTAGTTGCTACCTGAAAGGGATAAGAGTCTTAAATGTTTAATTCTACAGCTAGATTGAAGACAACACATGAAACAATGATACAAATAATGCTTAATCTCTGTGCACGATTTATAGTTTTACTTTAGCAAGAAAAGACTGAACATTGTCAGCCTGTCTGCTTCTGCGAGAATAATTCTCAAAATTTGGTTTACAGTTAATTTGGGGAACTATTTAATTGCAACCACTCTTCAAACCAATTAAGTCAAGCCAATTGAATTGAAGATATTTTGATATTCCAACTTGAGAATTTCATCTTCATCCTATTTGCCCAATATTTTATGTACATGTATATGCTGTTATACTTTTAGATATATGTAATGATCTGGCAGTTTTCTACCTATTGGACCATCAATAACCTTATGACTGTCAGAATGTTAGAAAATCAGGTTCAGTTAACTAGAAAATTATGTTTGAATCATTTGAGCACATTGATTTTGTTAAGTCTTTCCCTATAGACTGTATCTGGAATTCAAATATTTGGGTTTTCCCCTCTGGTACAAGCAAACTTTCACCGTTACAATGAAAACACGTGTACAAAAAACAATAGGATTTAATCCATGTAGTTACTGCAACTTAGCAATAATGTGTAGAAAACTTTGTTTGTACCACCTGTGCACGGACGGAAAAACCCATAAATTTGAATTCCGGATTAGGATCATTAAGACGTCATGTTATACAAGATCTATTTGATCATTAAGACGTCATGTCAAACATATTGTATGAGGTAATTTGTTTATTCTAGTTTTACACGCGGGTCTATTTTTATTAGATTTTTAAGATTGGTCCTAATACCGTCCTATTATGTTATATTCCATTGTATGTTTTTGGATAGTTGCTTGTCATGATGATTTTTTTGTAATTTTGTCTCCAGTTCAACTGTCATTAAATTGAACATTTTGGACTTTACTCGCCAGTAACTTTACAAAAGAAGCAAGCCCAGATTGATTCATGCTCGTCTGAATTACAAATTTAATGTTGATGGGTGCTAGGCATTTTTGGCAATTGTATTTTCAGGATGACACTCTCATATATGTTATACTTTGACGGAATTACTGAATTTATCATTGTTTGTATTCATCCCAGTTTATGTAATGCTTTATTTGATCACCCAAATAAAACTAATCGGCAAATCATTGCCACGCTTACATTTAAATGCGTTTCCCTGGCCTAGAACCATCAACATTACGATAGAAATTCATCTTTCAATAATGCAGGAATCAAAATTAAGCTGGTACTTGCATTTCTTATTGTGCTTATTAGAAATTCATCTTTCAACAGTCTTCGAGTTTAGCCACCAGACCGAAGACCGAGTCCGTCTAAAACACTGACGGTCTGGTTAACACATACGGATCACAAGACCGACTGTCTGGTGGAAATTTCAACAGCAATATAACTAAAAATGCATAATCCAACATAAAACTTGCAGTTGCGAGTAAGTTAAGCAATTCTTTATTCAATGTTTGTTATATAATAACATCATATGATATATGAGGTAGAAACATAAGCAGTACTGTCTAAAATAACATATAAAAACAAAATAAGATTGGTAAGCCTTCGGTCTGGTAAAAGTCTTTTCAGTCTGGTAAAATTTTGGCGTTTACCAGACCGAATGTCTTGCGCTTTGAAAATTCATTCGTGAAGACTGTTTCAATAATGCTGGAATCAAAGTTCTTATTGTGCTTATATGGATTGAATTGAATGATGGTAAACTGAATGATGTCATAGGGAGCATATGATCTATAGGCTGTGTAAAATTGGGTTAAATGTTACTAAATGTTTAGACACAGTTTAGTGGAAGGACTTTTTATTGCCTGGATATAATTTCACTTGCATGGAAGAACAGGCATTGAAGTGCTAATTTTGAAGACTGGTTCAATCTCAATAGGTCCATATTATGTTAAATATTACAGGTCCGAAACGGCTGCAGCCATCTGAAAGTTTCAATCATCATCTTATGGGGGTGCACTTGCTTCCTCCCCCCCCCCCAGAAGTTAAAAGTTTTATCTTGGGCACATTTAATATATTTTTAGAATAGAACAGTCACAGAACATTTGGTCTGCTAAACTGCAAAAAATATTTTTAAAAAGACATTTATATAACACAAATTTGATTTTTTTTAAATTACATATTCAACAGTTCTTGTATATTGTCACTATGATAATTATCATCATAGTTATCAGTTTCTTGTTGACTTTGGTACAATATACTGATAGATGACACATCATCTTCACTGATGTTATTGTCAATATCAGATTCGATGTTAGATTTCACTTCTAGTAGTTGTTTGGCTTGTGTTCATGTTTTCTTGGTTTCAATGATGTTTTCTGCAACATTATATTATAGATAAACTTTAACAATGTAACGACCATTTGTATTCTACTTCATTACTCGTAACAGATATACATAATATTGTTTAGACTTCAAGTATAAAAATTGTCATGATATTGCATGTATGTCAAACCTTTAACCCAGGGTCACATTGTCAGAGGTTAAATCAATCTGATTAAAACCCGATCTAAAATTTTCCGCTTGCTTACTCGCTATTTTAGATCTGGCCTTTTTCAAACGAAGGTCACATTCAAGTGACCTTTTCTCATCATATTATTCATGATGAAATTGTTATGATACGTAAATTCACGTAACTTGTTTACATCGTCTACGTCACGCAATTTGAAATGAGCGGCACAATCGCAGACTGAATAATACCGCTGTTAAATTAGCATGCAAACCTTGGTCTAAAAATAGAAATTACGAAATCAAAATGTGATTAATAGTGTTTTTGTCTAGATAAAAGCTACGCATTGATTGGTCGATACAAAGTTCATCTCGACATGACCTTCCACGCAGACAGTAGAGATCCTGTACGACAATGCTCAACAGGATATCTGTTTACGGAGATTGAGGTTAAATACTCCAGCAGTAATATAGTGAACTATGATATAAAATGCATATTATAAGTAATGATAAATATTAATAATAAGATTAAATAATTCAATACTGAATATGATTGAAACATTAACATTATAAAGTTATAAGTATTGCTATGTTAGTTAGAGCTGTCATGGATTCCAATGATATCGATGTATCATCAATATTTTTGTTCCAATCGAAAATTGATGAATGCATTTTTAAATATCTGTAATAAAGCCTATATATATAGGTAAATAAATAAAGTTTCAAAATTTGCGAGGTGAACCTTAATTGTGAGCAGAAACATGTGCGCTGTTATAATATGAATGGATAGGACCCTCCAAGACATTGACGGCACCCCCCCTTGACGAAAAAGCCCTATTCCACTATTGGAACATTGTTGCATTTCTATAGTCCGAGTCATGACAAATATACACCTAAATGAGTTTATGACAACATAAATGGTCTGTACAGTACTGCAGTGAATGTATCGATATATATATGGAGGCATCATCGGTATTTATTTTTCAATACATTGTTATTGTCAATGCGCTTGGAGCCCAATCAATGACAGCTCTAATGTTAATGTATTTGCAGCTAAAAAGATATTACTTGTTCACAGACAATTGGGCTGAAAAAATTTACTTGTCCACAGACATATAAGTATGAGTCGGACAAGACGGGCATAAGAATTCCACACCCCATAGGAAGAAATGATGAACAGCAAGTAGTATTGTTTCATTTTGTATTGTAACATTATAAAACTAGATTGTCACTTTGTGTTAAATTTTTCAGGTCTCGAAATAAATACAAAGGTGGTAGAAGATCAAGAAGTCGTAGTCCTCCAAGCTGGTCTAGAAGGAGTCGATCAAGATCTCGTAGCCATTCCAGGCAAATAAAACGTCGTCTTACACCGCCTGCTAGTCCAACTAGAACTCATACTAGATCCAGTAGCTCTAATGTTAATAGATTTGCTCCTACTAGCCTGGCTTCAGAACTTAGTAAGCATAAGAAAGCACGTGAAATGCGCGGTATGCGTGACGCTCAAATTGCAGCAAGTCTGCGTAAATCTGTTAGTGACCTTCCTGTGGAGAGTAAAAAAGAGTTGAAAATAAAGAAAGAAAGAACACCTGAAGTTAAAAGTACTGAACCTATTGTTAAGTTGCCTGAATATTCTCGTAAAGAAAGGCTACAAGATGCTAGAGATGCTAACATTGTTGTGAAAGTTGAAAATGTGCAGCATAATCATAGTTCTACACAAGAAAGACTTGTTGAGAAATCATATTCTCCTAAAAGACAATCAGGAAGTGATATCAAAGTACATGAGAAGATTATTGAACCCACTATTACTGAGAGGAATGATAAACCTGTGTTTATAAAGGAGTCACCTGGTTATGAGAATGTTAGTGATGTCGAGCCCAGTCCACAATGGTAAGAGTTTTTTTTGGTAAGGGTTAGTGCCGTAGCAACACATTGTATAGGTCGTTTTACTGCAGTCAGTGAATCTACTCACTGTTCTCCGGATTTAGCTGTTAACCAGTTACAAGGTGCATACTTTTGTAAGTATACTGACAACTGCCTTGCATGATTTAGAATCAGTAATAGGAGGGAGAATGGCCATAGAAATTAATTCATGACCTAACTCCATGAAATAATGTCCCGCCCTGAAGTTAACCCTTGGATCAGTAGACTTGCATGCTATATGCTGAGCCAGCCGGGTGGATTCTCATGTTTGCATGAGAGTCAGTGTAGTTTTTTAATTCATTTTCAAACTACTTGATCTTAATTTATCACACTTTTTACATTGTACCAGGTACATTGAAGCTGTTATTATGAGTACTGTTCAATATGAAAAGAAAATGCTTTAAAAGTAATGTTGTTACAACTTACTTAGATGTATTATATGGTATAAGGCATTTATAATTACAGTGTTCAACAAAAAGTGACACCTCCACAAAAACCTAGAATAACAGACCTACCTATGCCTCCAAAGGTTGATTATCCAAAGTACAAAACAAGGTAAGTTAGTTTGCTAGATATGTAATATTTATAGTCCAACAGTATTATTTACCTAAGCTTGACATTCTTGCATGAATATTTTTGATATCAGAAATTTTCATTGAATATTGACCCTTTGACATGAATATTTTTTGATATCACAAATTTTCAGAAATTTTCATTGAATCATGATTATACATCATGATTACCTATGTTACAGCCAAGGTGGGCACACTACCGTCTATAATCATTTATAAGCCAATAGTGTACTGATTCCTCAAGCTACCCATTCTGTAAAAACTGTTTAGAAATTTATTCAAATATAACAACAAGATTGGAAAGGCTTCATTTATCAAACACATGGTTGAGATCTACAAGTAGTAAATCAAACATTAAAGTCCCTTGATGAAATTGTGGAACTTCTTAAATTTTTTAGATCAAAACCAAAGTATTCAAAATATTTGTTTTTAAAATTTCATTTTCAATTTCTTGTAAATTTTAATTATGTTCACTTTACTTTTAAATTGTGAAGTGTTAAATACATTGATAAGGTCATGATTGTATGATATAGGGATAAAGTATCAAGTCCACAAAGACAACGTAGGATAACAGATTTACCAATGCCTCCTGTAGTAGATGAGCCTGACATGGATGCTGAATACGAGAATAGTCCTGGTGATTCTCTTGATATTGATGGTGAGAAAAGAGAAATTCGTCCAAAGCGTCCTAAGTAAGTTTATAGTTAATATAATTGGAACTCAAATTTGTAGGTATTGTCAGCTGAAAATTATTTTATATAGTATTACTAAAAGGCACATAATGCTTGGTAGGATGGCACTTGGTAAGCGAGAGGTATTGTGTTTCAACCTCATTAGAAGGCACTTCAAAGTTTTTTTGTGTTATTGTATATATTTATGGTGGAGGGTTTTTACTTATTTATTTTTTATAATTTATCTTTTTGTACAACGCCATTGAATATGTAATATAGAAATAGGCGTTTAGTCAAATGAAGAAGTTTAAGTTTTAGTTTAAAGTTCCTTGAGCAAGAAATTTACTTACAGTTTTTACCTCTCCTCCCAGGTGTAAATGGGTACTGTTAGAGATAACCTGCATGAAGGTGATTTTAATGATTAGGGGATATCTTACAAAATAGTAAAACTGGCTGAGCATGTATATGGAAGCAGACATTAAACTAGATTACCTTTGATTGTTTTTCTTCACACTCTTGACAAATATGTACCAGTGAGGGTGAAATCTTCTTGTTTAGCCATTAGTCTGCTGGGTAGTCTCTCCAGATTGAAGAATAGAAACCTGTAGCTGTAGATGACTAGAAAACAAACTTGTAAATTAATTTTTATCCTAAAATTTGATGTTTAACTTTAAATATCCATGTGTTAAATTAATGAAATTTAATGACTTATATAACTCTTATTTGTATAGGATATGTCAACAAAGAAGACAAAATGAGAAGATTAAAGGAGCTTGGGGTGAACGCTGTGTTGATTTGTTTCATATTATTGAGATTATTGGTGAAGGTACTTATGGACAAGTGTATAAAGCTAAGGATAGTCTTACTGGTAAAGTCTATATCTTACTAGATGATGATGTAGTTAATTTTGATCATAGAATAAATAGGGACTCTGATTCTATGGTTTGTAATTTGCATAGCGAATTGCCAACTTGCCTTTTAGGTGTTGATTCTACATCCTATCATAGCAATTTGTAAACACATTGCTTAAATATAATAATTTTTTGTAACAATGATGTTGAAATAATAGGAATTGCTTGGATAAATATTTTCATGGTTAGTCCTTAATTTCAAGAATTTTGGATGTTGAAAAAGTTTTATTTTCATGTGACAAAGATGCTGAAGTAATGAAAATTTGAATTTTTATGATTATGAAAAGTTTGAACTTCCACCCATGTATTGATTGAATAAGTTCTAGATGATATTATTGTAGCCTTTGAACCAATGCTTGAGTTGGCTACCAAAAGATTTCCTGTCATAACTATTGTTACTAATATGATTGAGCTTGATGGTTGGAATTGTTCAAAACGTTAAAAGAAATGCTGACATCTAAAATGTTTAAAAGTTTATCAACAACATAATTGTATTGTAGACGAGTTAGTGGCCTTGAAGAAAGTAAGACTAGAGAATGAGAAAGAAGGTTTTCCTATCACTGCTGTACGTGAAATAAAGATATTACGTCAACTAAATCATCAGAGTATAGTTAACTTGAAAGAGATTGTTACTGATAAACAAGATGCCGTAGATTTCAGGAAAGATAGAGGTTTGTTTTGTTTATACATGCTTAGTCTTTCTAGATAGTGGAACAAGGTCTTAGAAGTTAAGATTTAACACTCTTAAGTCTGCTTCCTGGTTTGGCAGTTCAGTAAGCTTGTAGGATTATGTTTCTTGTACTGTAAAATAGGTAGGTAGATTTTACTGTGATCTGACTATCCAATGATTACCAGTACAACATCATAATCAGTGCTAGCGAACTAGTTTAGGGGAATGATGCTTTTAAAATGAACTTGTTTTAAGTTGTCAGTAAAAACTGTTGTTAGTTTAATATAGGTGGAATCGGAACAAAATTATAAATTTTGGAATAACATATGGTTTTCTGTTTGATTAAGGCTACCTGGTTACTAAGCCACAGTCATGAGTCAATGATTACTTGCTTGACTTCGAATCTGGTTGTACTAAACAAAGAAAATTTGGCATAACTCAGCTTACTCAAGATTCTGTTAATTCTAGATAGATTTAAAACAAATTATTAATTGAAAAGATTATATTTAATATGTTATAGCAATAGTATGGAAGAAACAAAATATTCAGGGTTGTTTAAGATGTTAACATACTCTTTGTTTTGTCTTCCTAGATTAAATATACATGGGGTTATCTGGGAGCTTTTGTCTTACTGTGATAAAGTTCTTCGTTCCACCCTGTACATATTTCATTTACTATCTTGTTGAATTTTATTCTATTGGGTTTTTGACGTTCTTCTTAGATAGGTCTTTAAATGTAATTGGTTTCTCTTGGTTTTATACATGTAGTTATGCATATGTCTCTCTTTTGACTGGAGTATTTATTGCTTGCCAGGGTGAACTTAACAGTCCTTGATTTTAGGGTTCATATTTTGTGTGTTGATAGCCCATGTGTAGAGGATGGTCTTTATTAATGTCAAAACTTGGGGGGATCAAAGCTCAAGGTTCCATAAACTTCAAATGGAAAAGCTCTTGTCTTGATGATTACTTTACAATCCTGGTCACAAGGGTCACCCAATCTTAGTGGATAACTCATGGACCTAGGTTAAGCATTATTGATTCTAGTGTCCGGAGTCGAAGGTCATGATGGTAGAAAAAGAAAGAAATATATTTTTAATCTTATTGATTTAAACTGTTAATTTCAATATGATGTACAGATTATTTGCTGTGGTGTAATATTGTGGAAGAAACAAAATATTCAGGGTTGTTTTAAGATGTTAACATACTCTTTGTTTTGTCTTCCTAGATAAAATATACATTGGGTTATCTGGGAACTTTTGTCTTACTGTGATTAAGTTCTTCGTTCCACCCTGTACATTCTCCTAGCATCACTGAATTTCAAGAAAAATGTAATTTTATTGTTTTCTGAACACATGCAGTTTATTGTGACTGTAGATTTTTATTTGTACTGCAGGGAAACCATAAATTTGAGTTCTTGATGAAGTCAATTGTGTCATATTACTGTACTATAAATGTTATTAGCCAAAAATCGGCTATTAGGTTCGGTAAACACGGGCAGGTGGGCGTCCAGTGTCGTAAACAATTGGTTTAAATTTTTCTTTACCATATATTTCTGCCATTAATTGCCAGATCTTTATGAAACTTCATACAATGATAACATACCATGTGATGAACAGAATTAGAAAGTAACCACAACTCTACCTGTCTTTATTATGGATTATTTTCTTTTCTAATTTTTGCGTTTAAGTTTTAAAATCTGGCTTTAATGTGGTTTCCACATTACATTTCTTGTATTAAAATATCTTATTAAGCATAATATTTATACTTTCAGGAGCATTTTATCTAGTATTTGAATACATGGATCATGATTTGATGGGTATATTAGAATCTGGACTGGTTAATTTTAGTGAAAATCATATAGCATCATTTATGAAACAATTATTGGAAGGATTAGAGTATTGTCATAAGAAGAACTTCTTACATAGAGATATTAAATGTTCCAATATTTTACTAAATAACAAGTAAGTCTGGTATATTTATCTTTCTGTTTGTTATAACAGGTTTTATTGTGAAGTTTTGACTTCCATAATTCTCCCTCCTACTTCTGGAACAAGTAGGACAAATGTCAATCTCAGGGCTAGACTTTCAGACTCAAAGGGTTGATTACATCAAACAGGCAGACGTAACATTTGCTCCTCATGTCGTTTATACAATGTCTCAACTTAACTATGACTCTTGAAGGCAAAAAATATGCAGGTCAAATTGACGCACAGGTGATTTTGATTGAGGGTCAAAAAAGAAATTGGAACTTTCGTGTGGCAAAACCTGAAGTATCGGGTCTAATTCAAGCCCCGAATCTCTGTAAGCGAATATCCTCTAGACTGCTGTCTTTGGATCTTCTGACATCACACAGGGGTTCACATTCAGATGACTTTTGTGTTCACCAATCAATTCACAGCTTTCATCTGGTCGAAAAAAAACAATTATTAATAGCATCATAATTTCTATATTTAGATCAAGTTTTGCGAACTAATTTGTGGGCCCTTGTTGTTAACAAGCTGAAATTGGAAATTTATTCAGACCAATTTACCCTAACTCAATTTTGACAGCCATTAAATTATATGACACAGGGATGAGAATTACATTTACTTAAAAAAATCTGAAAACCTCTACACCCCCTTGAAAAAACACCAGTTTTGAACAGTTCAGACTTAGTCTGCAACATTTTATAAACTCAAAAATAGTGAAAAATATCTGAAATCAGCAGAATAGCTGAAAATTCTCATCCCTGATGACAGTGTAGTTAGTATGTCAGTATTTTTGGGGTAAATTTTTTGTTGTGTCAATATTTTAAGGATCAAATGATATTTTTTTGTACATGTATATCATTATTTATTTTAGGGGTCAAATCAAATTAGGTGATTGGGGTTTAGCTAGATTATATGATGCCGAAGACAAAGAGAGATTATATACAAATAAAGTGATAACATTATGGTATAGACCACCAGAATTATTGTTAGGTGAAGAAAGATATGGTCCATCTATAGATATATGGAGTATTGGGTAAGAGTTTATACTGTTTTTTGTATAGTCTCCTAACATAGATATGATATAATCTATGTTATATGACACCAGAACAATATACTTACTTAAAACTCTGTTTTGTTTTCAAAGGATTTCTGATGAGCAAGACACCATTATTTGATAATTTTAATTATAAAAGATATTTGAAAATAAAACTCAAAAAATTTAGAGCTATCATACATAAATTTTATGTTTAAGCTTTTAAAAAAATACTGGTCATGAACAAGAAGTCTTCATTTACAAGTTTTATACACTAAAGCCCAGCTCTAATTTGAAGAAGACTGCTCTGACGTTTTGGTAATAGTCAACCATTAGTTACATTTAATCAATTCAACTTTTATACTTTCAGTTGTATACTTGGTGAATTATTTACAAGGAAACCAATATTTCAAGCCCAGCAAGAGTTGGCACAGTTAGAATTTATCAGTAAAACTTGTGGATCACCATGTCCTGCAGTCTGGCCTGATGTTATCAAACTTCCTTTATTCCACACATTCAAACCAAAAAAACAGTACAGAAGAAAACTCAGGGAAGAATTCTCATTGTAAGTTATATTTTATTATCACTATAAACTTAGAATTACTGATTCGATTCACAGCTGTGGCTATCATACCCTTCCATGAAATTACTACCGTAATACTTAATTTTCTGTGTAGAAGTGAAAGTCGTTGGTTCCTAATGGAAAAGTTAGTGAGTACTTGGGAAAGAAAAATGTCCAAAAAAGATGGTTATAAATGTGAATAGGACTCTGTGAGATATTACACAATAAGTAACTTAATAAGAATGCTGATAAATTGGGGAAAAAATCTTTAGTGATAACGAAACTTTCTTCATTGTTGTTTCTTGTATTTGGTATAATGAGGTTTGTTGTGTTCAATCAAGAACTGGCTAGCTAGTGACAATGACTGATGATTGAGTAGTTTGACTGACCACGTTGATGTTACTGAAAAACTGTTGAAATGTGGCATTCTGAGCCAATTCAAGCTGGCATATTTGAAAGATAAACCAATCTAACGTTATAGAGTGTAAACCACTTGACATTTTTGTTTTCTATTCTATATTATTGTGTTTCCATATTTATTTTTCTATGTTACATTTATGTTATATCTATTTCAGCCTACCAAAGTTAGCATTAGATTTAATGGATAATATGTTAGAACTTGATCCTAGTAAACGTTGTAGTGCTGAACAAGCATTAACATCACCATGGTTGAAACATGTAGATGTTAGAATTACATCACCACCTGAGTATGTTTTACCTTTACCATCTTTTTTTTTATCACGGGAATCAGTCCATTTACTCACTGTTAACTTATCTGTTAACCAACTACTAGGCCTATACTTCTGTTAGTGACTGTCCACTGCCCTACCTGATTTAGAATCAGTGGTAGGAGGGAAAATGGCCATATAAATTATAAAAAACCAAGCTCTACGAAAGTTTGCTTTGTGAATCAAACCTACGACCCCTCGATCAGTTGACTTCTGGGCTACCTATTGAGCTAGCCAGGCAGGGTCTCTTCTTTGTTTATTATGGAAAGTAAAACGTGGTATAGAATGGCGTATTATTCAAGGCTGTGGAATTCAGTTTTAAGGAATTGGCCTTTCTTGCTTCCAAATTGACCATCTTATGTTGTAATGTACAGTACGCAAGTATGTAGCAGAGGTATAATATGGCATATGCACTCGCCTTCAAGCTAACTTTTATGGTGACAGGGTAGTTGCCTTACAATTTGAAAGGTCATTAGTTTAGACCATAGATTTTTGTCCAGTTGTTAGAGACTTCCATGTAATAACTCAATTGACATTGTGATTGCACCTAAAGTTTGTCCCATAAACATTTGAGGATGAATTCTGATAAGGAGTGTGTTTGTTACCGAGGAATAATACGGTACTTATGTTCCTTTGCCTTCAAGCGAGCTTTCTATACATTGGGACTTTCAGACATGTTGTTGTAATGTCATTACATTTGTCAAGACCTGTCTTACTTGCTAAAAATCATCTTTTAACTTTAACAATAAATTTTTACTTACCAATTGTTTCATGTATGTTCTTGTAATATTTTAGAATGTTATTTCAGTTTGCCAAAAGATCAGGATTGCCATGAAATGTGGTGTAAAAATAGAAAGAAATATCTTAAAGAGATGAAGAATCGTGGTGAAGATCCAGGTGCAGGATCAAGAGATCATGGTAGGAGTTTTTGTCTCTTTTGAAACAGTTGGCATAGCAGAGATCTAAGCAGTCAACACCTTAACCTGCTAACTGGAGGACAAGGATTTGTAATTTATATAGTCGGACTAAATTTGTCCTTTGCTTTATAAATCAGTGGTGCTTTTCACAAAAATTCTTACGAACAAAATCTTCGTAAGTCAAAAGCAAGAAACCTTAATGATTCGCTCATTTTTTGGCTTATCAAGTCTAAATATTATAAAATTGTGTAGAATAGTGTATACCTTTTGAATATCATATCATAGTTATGCTTATTATCCGTCTGGCGTCTGACTTTGAAGTGCTAATTATATGAAACTGATTACGAAGATTTTTTTGGTAAGAATTTTTGTGAAAAGCACAACAGGCTAGTGACCAATAAAATTTAAAACACTGACGGTACCTTGGTCTGTTCAGGAACATTGAATATGGCTGAAAAATGGTTGTTATTTTTTTATGCCTTTCGATATGCTAATTAGATGGCATAATTAAGCTTTAGCAAATTTAGCAAGGTCAACTTTTGATAGCCAGCTTCATTCTATATTTGAAGTTATTCACAATGTCCAATGCATCAGTTATAAGAAATTTTGTTTTTATTAAGGATAGTTGTGTAAATTTTATTTAGTTATTATAGATGCCTTTGTCTGTTGCAGGTAAACCACACAGTCGGGAAGGTAGTCGAGATCGTGGTGCTAGTATGAATCATAAAGGACCGCCTAAAGATGATAAAAATAAAAGATTATCATCAAATAATCATAAAGATAAATACAATAATAGTGATAACAAGGATAGAAACTCTAAATTAGAACATAGTGCATCAAGTATAGGGCAACCTGTCTCTAATAGCCAGAAATCAAGTCATCAATCTAAATCTATGTCAAGTAGTTCACTTCCTGTACAACAACAACAACAAGCACCTGCTCCACTAATGGTTCCTAAGCCAAGATCTCCAACTCCCCCTGAAGATCCAACATTACCTACCAAATATTTAGATATAACCCAATTTAAAGCTCCTGAGGATGAGGAAGATGATCACCATCACCATGGTGATGATGCAACATCTAATCCTAACCCTGATATGAATGAACTAACTGCTATGTTACAACAAGGTATGAGTGTTGAAGAAGTGGCTAACAGTTTAAATATAACATTAGATGAACAGACTCATGAATTGTTGACAACTCTTAAAAAACAATTAGACTTGGCCACTGCCATAGCTAAACAAACAGCAATGAATCAGGGTTTCGCTGTGCCTGACCAAAGTAGTGTTGGAAAAACTTATGACTATAGTAATTCAAGTTATAGTGATGATAGTAGTGGAACTAAATCATCAAGTGATAATTCTGGTGTTGCCTTGAATCAGAGATTGAGTCAACCAGGACAGTCTTATACGGATTTTACTACACAAGATCCAACTTATAGCCAAGCTAGGGCATCTGGTAACAATTTATATAAAACTGAATCAGGCGACACTTTTTCTTATGATAAAAAAACTAGTGCTGAACATACTGAGAAGCCTGAAGGGTACGGTAGTTTTCCTGTTAATAAAGAATCGTCGAGTTTTGTTGATCATGCTAGCATATCAAGTGGTGTAAATTCGGAATATAATCAGTACAGTGGTAGTGGGGACGATGTAAGATCAGGAAGTGTTCAAAAACAGTATTCTTATGGTGACAATAATGATGGTGCTCAAACAACTGGATTACATAGAAAAACTAGCTCATCTAACTATTCTGGAAGTTCAACAGGCTTGCCGAGTCTCTTATCATCGCCTCCATTTAGAAACACAAGTAGTGAAAGTTCTGGAAATGCTGGTTATCGACGTACGTCAACTGACGATGGCTCACTAAACCGTGGCCAAGGTGCGTACGGTAATAAACCCTCTCATTATAGTGGTGGCAGTGGACCACAGTTTGGTCGTAGCGGTCCAGGAGGACCAAGGCCATTAATGTCTTATGATTCTGGAAGAGGGCGTGGTCCCTCTGGAAATCATCGTGGAGGGTTTAGAGAAAATTGGTGATGATAGTTATAATAGGTGTGATTATTGTATTGGTGCATTAATATTTTTTCTAGAATCTAGTGATTGAAGTTTGTGTGAAGAGAGTATTGGCAAGTTGTATATTTGAAGGGTGTTATGCTAAAAGTTTAGTGTACCAAGTTGAATTATCATGTCACTGAGTGATGATTGAAGTTCAAAAGTTTAGGATTTCAAGTATCTTGATGTATGGTTTTGATAGTTGACATATTTATTGCTACACACTTCTTGTATACATGATGTATTTACAATAGCTTGGTTTTACGACAACATAATGCCGTTTTTTATTCCACTGTTTTGGCCTTACTTCTTTACTAAGGGTAGTGTTTTAGGCTCAATATTGGTACACATTTTCTAACATACAACCCACTTTTTTCAACTAAATTTTAAAACACTGACATTTCTTACTATAAAAATATTGAGTTAAAAAAGCAATGCTCATAAGCCAGATTGAGTGTAAGAAGTGGACATAAGTTGTATGAAAATTGATTTGTATGCTTTCAGAAAATGGTGACTCGTGTCTATTTGCACAGACAGTGAATTGATTTGCCCTTTATTTACTGTTATCAATCAGCAGGGGATACTGATAGACTCTTGTTGATATAGTTTGTGTTCAGTCTAGCTCTTCTTCTTGAGGTATACTGCACTCCCTCATTACTTTGAGGATCATGTGCAGGTTGTACTTTGAAGAAGGTATTTTTATTTATCTGAGATTTTGCTATAACTACTTGATTGATGAAAAAAATTGTGTTATTATTTCATGCCATATTTCATTTTTTGTTATATTTTGTGTAGTCAATAATACTTATTTTTGTCAGTTTGTTTAAATACAAGTTTGTATGTAAGTATGAATTTGTATAATTTTAGTATGATTTTACTGACATTATCTACATAGCAACTTCAGTGCTTAATTGTATGTCTTAGTTACTATGGCATTGATATATTTCCACATTGACTTTATTATAAACTTAAAGAGATACTTCTAAAGTATGCATTTTATGAAAAACATTTCCATATTATATTATAATTGAATGAATGTATGAGACTAAAATGATGTTTCAATTAGTCGTATGAATGGACGTTGATGAACATTTGAGAGAAAAGTATGTAAGTTTTCAGTGATATTGTTTCTTGTTAAATCACTTGTGTATAAACAATGACCAGACTCAATATATTGATAATAATGAATCATCCATTCCTTATTTTTTGTGTTTCAAATTCTTATGTCAATAATGTATTTAGTGATGATTATGATCATAAATTTATAAAAAAAATATTTAATGTTAGTTTTTTTCCATTATACTTAAATCATGTTATTTTCTATCAATATTATTACTAGCTCCTTTAAGGTAATGCTTACTTGGTTATTTTTGGTACTTTTTTATCTAAAGTGTTCAAGTGATGTTTTTTCAAATTTAGAATTAAAATAACTTATATAAATCTGAGTTTTGTCAAGCATAAAATATACATACTTGTTTGTATGTGCTTATTAAATCACTTTGTTAACATGATTTAATGTCTATGCAACCGGATCTAGTAGCTATATTTTAGTCTACAAAATAGAAACATAGACTAATGTAAGTTTAAAAAAAAAAATGTTGGTTTTATTTCGTACAATCTCAAGTTAAAAATCTTGATAATTGATTGTGTTACTGGTCTGTTTTAGGTGGTCAATTATTTTTATACGCCCGTTTTGAAAAAACGGTCGTATTATGTTATGCTGTTGTCCGTCTGTCCGTCTGTCCGTCTGGCCGTCTGTCCGTCTGTCCGTCTGTCCGTCCGTGGACAATTGTTTGTCCGGATGATAACTCAAGAAAGGATGAACCTAGGTTCCTCAAATTTTATGTGTTGATAGCCCTTGGGTGGAGGAGGTTCCCTATTGATTTTGAGACCCCAGGGTTAAAGGTCAAGGTCACTGGGACTTAAAATAGGTAAAACTTGTCCGGACAATATCTGAACCACCAATGTACCTAAGTTCACCAAATTTAATGTAAGAGTAGCCCATGTGTCAAAGATGTTCCCTATCTGTTTTGGGGCCCCTGCGTCAAAGGTCAAGGTCACAGTGGCATCATATGGGTAAAAAACTTGTCCTGACAATAACTTAACAACCAATCTACCTAGGATCACCAAATTTTATGTGAGAGAAGCCCATGTGTCAAGGATGTTCCCAATCGGTTTTGGGGCCCCTGGGTCAAAGGTCAAGGTCACAGGGACATCAAATTGAAAAACCTTGTCCGGACCATAACTCAACAACGCCTGTACCTAGGTTCACCAAATTTTATGTAAGAGAAGCCCATGTGTCAAAGATGCGCCCTATATGTTTATGGGGCCCCAGGTTCAAAGGTCAAGGTCACAGGGGCATTATATGGAAAAACTTTGTCCGGACAATAAATGAAACACCAATGTACCTAGGTTCACCAAATTTCATGTGAGAGTAGCCCATGTGTCAAGGATATGCACTATTGATTTTGGGGCCCCTGGGTCAAAGGTCAAGGTCACAGTGGCATCAAATTGAAAAACATTGTCCGGGTAATAACTCACTAATGACTGTACCTAGGTTCACCAAATTTCATGTGAGAGTAGCCCATGTGTCAAGGATGTACCTTATCAGTTTTGGGAAAACAGTGTTAAGTTTAAATCTTAAACCAGAAGATATCAAATTACCAAGCTGTGACTTCAAATGTTCTATCAATATGTTTATAAAGTCAAAACGGCAAACAATGAAACACTTGTCCAGACAATAACTGAACCACCAATGTACCTAGGTTCTCCAAATTTTATGTGAGGGTAGCCCTCGGGTAAAGGTTATGCCCTATTGGTTTTGGGGTTCCTGGGTCAAAGGTCAAGGTCACAGAGGCATCATATTGAAAATCCTTGTTTGGACAATAACTCATCAACTACTGTACCTAGGTTCACAAAATTTTATGTGAAGGTAGCCCTTGTGTCAAGGATGTTCCTAATAGGTTTTTGGGCCCCAGACCCATAGGTCAAGGTCACAGAGGGATCATATGGAAAAACCTTGTCCAGACAATAACTGAACAACCAATGTACCTAGGTTCACTAAATTTGGCGTGAAAGTAGCCCATGTGTCAAGGTTATGCCCTATTGGTTTTGGGGCACCTTGGTCAAAGGTCAAGGTCACAGGGGCATCATATTGAAAAACATTGTCTGGATAATTTCTCAACAATGATTGTACCAAAGTTCACCAAATTTCATGTGAGAGTAGCCCATGTGTCAAGGATGTACCTTATCAGTTTTGGGAAAACAGGGTTTAGTTTAAATCTTAAACCAGAAGATATCAAATTACCAAGCTGTGACTTCAAATGTTCTATCAATATGTTTATAAAGTCAAAACGGCAAACAATGAAACACTTGTCCAGACAATAACTGAACCACCAATGTACCTAGGTTCTCCAAATTTTATGTGAGGGTAGCCCTTGGGTAAAGGTTATGCCCTATTGATTTTGGGGCTCCTGGGTCAAAGGTCAAGGTCACAGGGGCATCATATTGAAAATCCTTGTTTGGGCAATAACTCATCAACTACTGTACCTAGATTCACAAAATTTTATGTGAATGTAGCCCTTTTGTCAAGGATGTTCCCAATAGGTTTTTGGGCCCCAGACCCAAAGGTCAAGGTCACGGAGGCATCATATGGAAAAACCTTGTCCAGACAATAACTGAACAACCAATGTACCTAGGTTCACTAAATTTTATATGAAAGTAGCCCGTGTGTCAAGGTTATGCTCTATTGGTTTTGGGGCGCCTTTGTCAAAGGTCAAGGTCACAGGGGCATCACATTGAAAAACATTGTCTGGGTAATTACTCAACAATGACTGTACCTAAGTTCACCTAATTTCATGTGACAGTAGACCATGTGTCAAGGATGTGCCTTATCAGTTTTGGGGAAACAGGGTCAAGTATAAACCTTCAACCAGAAGATATCAAATTACCAAGCAGTGACTTCATATGTTCTATCAATATGTTTATAAAGTCAAAATGGCAAACAATGAAACTTTTGTCCAGGCAATAACTGAACCACCAATTTACCTAGGTTCATTAAAGTCTATGTGAGGGTAGCTCTTGTGTCCAGGATATGCCCTTTTGGTTTTGGGGCTCCTGGGTCAAAGGTCAAGGTCACAGAGGCATCATATTGAAAAACCTTGTTTGGACAATAACTCAACAAGGACTGTACCTAGGTTCATTAAATTTTATGTGAATGTAGCCCTTGTGTTAAGGATGTTCCCAATAGGTTTTGGGGCCCCAGATCCAAAGGTCAAGGTCACAGAGGCATCATATGGAAAAACCTTGTCCAGACAATAACTGAACAACCAATGTACCTAGGTTCACTAAATTTTTTTAGGAGAGTAGCCCATGTGTCATGGTTATGTCCTATTGGTTTTAGGGCCCCTGGGTCAAAGGTCAAGGTCACAGGGGCATCATATTGAAAAACATTGTATGTGTAGTAAATCAACAATGACTGCACTTAAGTTCACCAAATTTCATGTGAGAGTAGCCCATGTGTCAAGGATGTTCCCTATTGATTTTGCGGCCCCTGGGTCAAGTTTAAACCATCATCCAGAAGATATCAAATTACCAAGCAGAGACTTCAAATGTTCAATCAATATGTTAACAAAGTCAAAATGGCAGACCATGGAAATAATGCTATATTTAATAAGTAAAATGAATTTAGTTCACCAAATTTTATGTGAGGGTAGCCCATGTGTTAAGGATATTCCCAATTGGTTTTGGGTCAAAACTGGGTCAAAGATCTAGGTCACATGGGCATCATTTGGACAATCCTTGTTCGGACAATAACTAAACAATGATTGTACCTAGGTTAACCAAATTTTATGTGGATCAGCCCATTTGTCAACATGTAATGTGTTGATAGCTCTTTGGTATTTGATGTTCTCTTTTGATTTGGAAACCCCAGGGACAAAAGTCAAGGTCACAGGGACTTAATTCATATTGAAACATTTTCCGGACAGTAACTCAATAATAATTGTACCTACATTGTAGGTTTTCCAAATCTTATTTAAGGGTAGCCTTAATGTCTAGCATATGCCCCTTTGGTTTTAGGTCCCTGTGTTAAAGGTTAAAGTCAAAAGAAAAATCATGAGGAAAAACCTTGTCCAACAACCAACTTTACCTAAGATCACCAAATTTTATGTATCAATACTCTTTGGGTCAAGGGCGAGAACTTTTGGTTCTGAGGCCCCAGGGTCAAAGTCACTGGAAGTTTGTATGGGAAAACTTTGTGTCGGTGATAAATCAACCATGGCTGTACCTAGGTTCTCAAAATCTTTGCTTTGGATAGCCCTCCTGTTAAGAATGGTACCTATTCTGAGATCCTGGGGTCATTGGTCAAGGTCACAGGGACTTTATATGAGATAGAACACAGCATGGACTGCACACGGGCGTATAATGCCCCGCCCAGCGGAGCTCTTGTTTGTATTTTTATGCTTATCTTAATTCTTTAAGATATCAATATTAGTACCTTGGATTACAATTCTTCTTTGAAAAAAATTGTCAAGGTGAAATGTGATTTGATTATGTTAACTCAAAGATCTTGTTTTAATCATGTTATTATATAATGACTGTACAAAAATCCTTAATTGTGGCGTTATTTTGTTCGAAGTGATTCATTTTACATGTTTATTTAATAACAGTGTTATATTAGAAGTAATGATTACTTCTAAAGTTCTTTAACATTGTTTTCAACAAGGTCTATTGAACTATTTCTTTTTTTTATTTCATTAAAATTCGAATTGTCTTGAAAACATGGATGTATTCTAGAAATAAAGTGTCTGGCTTCAATTATTTTTCTGATCTTTTTGATATTCAACCATTAGAAATAATCTGACACCACTTCAGTGACATGAAATCTCTATGATTCTTTTATCATTCCTTTCTCCAGATTGTACAGTATGTTTAAGTAATTCCTCTTCTAGCAATACCTGGCTGGTGTAAAACTTGGCCATGTTATGTCCATTTATTTGGAGCCCATTCCAGAAGGTTAGGGCTTTGTATTGCTACGTAGAAATTAAATTTCCTGTGAAACAATTCGCTGCAAAAAAGCAAATTAACTCGTTGGCTTGAGATACTTTACAAGTTTTTTTCTCACTCCCAAAAACCTGTGTTTTCTTGGTAGCTGGTCTTGCAATGTTTAGTGCTTCCAACTTTAAATCCACTGGTAATGGGTTCAAATTCCAGACAGGAGCTACATACTTAGTGGATTTTGGTCATGAAATATTTTATATTGACTCTCCCACCAACCTGGATCAAGTTGAGCATTTGTCAATCTTCAGCAAAGGTAAGAGCATAGTACTTGTTAATAGCTGTCCAGATATCTAGGTCTGTCTTGAGACAGTTGAAAACAGTGAATTATAGCCATACTGAATGTAACATGACCATTAGCAAATTTTGATTTCCAGTGTAATTCTTGAGAAGTCGTTGCATATTAACACAGAATACACAATTCAACTCTTCAGTGTACTTGGGCTGCACCAGTTGGAGATTTTTATCCTCCTCATAGCTTTCAAGTGATCCAGTTACATGTACATGTATACAGCTTGAAAACTATAAGCTGATTAAATTGTTGCGGAATTATGAGCATAGTACTACTTAGTGCCATTTATTGAACCGAAGACTAACTATCTAGGTTGCTCAGTACAAGTTACATAACACTTGCACAACTAGAGTCATAATTTGTTAGAACCATTATTATGAGCACAGTGCTTTAATATTCTAAAATCTAATGCTGAAATTGATTTAAGGGCATTTCAATCAGATGTTAAATATATCTTGTTCGCATCTGTCCAAATAATAACGAACATGTGACTCGAGTACCTTCATCTATACTATTAAATTTGCGAGTTTCCTGTTTTGTGGAAGAAACTGCGCAGCTTTGAATAAATCTTTTGTTTGTCGCTGGAGCACCTATATACCGGCATATCAAGTTGACAATTCTTTTTTGACAAAGCCTCTTGATATTTGCAAAAACTGCCAAAAATCAACAAAAAAGTGGGGGTTTTTTGTGTCTAAAAATAGTTCTAGATAAAACTAAAAATAGACCAAACTCCCCGCAGCGGTTATTTCCCTTTATTGTCATTACCTAAAGCCCGTGCTTGCATGGGCTCCCATCTAGTCTAACTTAAGTATCTGTATAAAGACTGTTGCCATCCTACCTAAAGATACTGATTTCTACAGGGAGGAGTCCAAGTTTGTAGTTAATGTACCCAGTCAATGATTCCTACCCAGTCATCTAATGTATCACATATGTTAGTACATTGAAAATAAAAGAGACAAAATTGACAAAAAAAAACATAATCATGTCATAACAAGAAACGGTTGTACGTTCTTAAGATTTTCATTGATTTATTTCATTGATATTTTTGTTAATAAAAAGTTATATTTACAATGCAACAGTAACAATTTTAAAAAGCATACATGCCAGTTCCTGTCCATATGAGGAAAGGAAATAAATAATGTGATAAACTAATAAGTTAAATTTCACATTTGATTTCATCTTATCCTTTTCAAGAGTCATTGAGATCAATCTGTACTTTTCCATAATTGAATTTCTTACACAGAAATGTCAAGTTCATTTCTTAAGTTTGAAGAAATTTAAATTAATTTATCAACTCTAAAGTTGAATGATGTCAATACAAGAAGAGTAATGGATTAATACACTACTGTTAAAATTATAGTTCTACAAGCTAAGTCCGCGAGTCATGATGAATACATATAAATGAAATTGCTGCCCATAGTAGTCAATAAGATTCACAATAAGATAATAATAAATTTGGACATCATAGTTTTCTGCTAGTTTCATTGCCTGATTGTTTTGACAATAGCAGAAGCTGTCTCAATTAATAACTGTAAACGATACATAGATTAATATTGTGTAAGTTTTTTTTCCACATTTTTAACACTAATAGATCATATTCTGTATAGCCCATTAGAATATTGAAACATGTAGGTCTTTCCAAGTGAATATTTGATAAAATAATTAATAAGAATTCCTGAGGAACTAAAGTGAAACATTGAAATATAAAATGTATGATGACAGCAAACGGATGTAATGTAAGATTTCTTGTGTATTCCCGATGAGTTGATATTTTTCAATCACAATCTTACTATGAGTTATAATGAATTTCCTGACTTTGTTATCTCCACAGTTAAATATATTCAAGAGATAATCAATAGCTGCCGTTACTGCAAAACTGGCTGATTAAACATCAAACCATTGAAAGAATGATAGTTATTCTTAACTCCATAAATCCAAGTTAGTTCTGAATTCAATGTTTAAAATAATCCATCCTTCTAATTATTTTTCGCACGGTAGACTTCGAAAAATGATTTTGACCCTGAAAGTTGTTTGATAAAAATAGACAAAACCAAATCCACTAATCATGTTGTTATCAATACTGGACTTAACCTGCACCAAGGGTCCTCAATCATGCTAGAATGATAGTAATCTTCAGGATTTAAGCTTCCTCTGTTTACAAAATTACGCCGTTTCTGCGAAGTAAGAAAAAGTTTTGTTCAAAAAATAATATTATGACGATAGAAACAAGATTATAGCTATTAAAAATAAACATTTTATCAGAAATAATCCTATTAAAAGAATAAGTATATTCATTAATTAAAGACAGACAAGGTAATCGGCAAAATACATCCAACTACTTGAGTCAAATTTATCTTTTAAGGATAAGAAGGTTAGTATGCAGAATAGAGCTACACCGTTTTGGCAATTGCATATCTTGAGGGATAATGTTTATACCGGAAGAAAACAAAAAATCATGTGACATACGACTTGGTTGTACAGTAGGTGTTGGAGAGATGCATCTGCCCATTATTAAATTATACATTTCAGAATATAGAGTATATAGTTATAGACATCAATACTTATGGCACGTTCCACAAGGAAATCGCTAGATAGCGCTTCGTCCTCTGGTACCTTTCTTGCACCAAATGTATTTACTATGTGACACTAAATTGAGGGTACCAGCGGATGAAGCGCTAGCTAGCGATCGCCTTGCGAAACGTGCCCTCTGTGTCTGTTATAGTGCAAGTGACAAACAAATGTATATTTTTACTGAGACCCTTTCTATTATACAGCGGTTAAGTAATTAAAAATTTCTGCATAATATCCATGGAGTTGTCATATGTAAACAAACATCGGCTTGCTATAAGAAAGAACCAAGTCAACTACCCCAAGGATGTTCAAATATATGCCAACACTTAAAAATTATACTTAATTATTAAGTTAATAAAAAGTAAATTAATGCATGTTTTGTTACGCAAGAAAACTAGATATTTTGTTAATTATAATCACCTGATTATATTGTTTATGATGTGAATTTCTACCATTTCCTCTACCTCTATTTACTGAGAACTGATTTGGTGACTTAAAATCACCTGTAGGTCTAAAACTATCACTACTTTGATTATTAAAACTGTCCTTCTTAGAGTATGGCGAGAGGTGTTGATTTCTGTAATTATTATTGTACCCATTGTGTCCCCTCGGACTCATACTATTATTAAACCTCTGTTGTGAGTATTGATTATCATAATGTCTAGGGCTCGGTGTCCTATTTTGTGGATAAAAACCTGAATTTTGTACAGCGGGTGCTCCAAAATTAAAATTCACAGCAGGACTTCCAAACGCTGGCATTCCCGGACTGGAATACGATAATTTCTTTGGATTTGATGATGGTGAGTTTCTCTGAGACGACATCTTTTGAGCTTGAGGTGTTAACGCCTTGTTTCGGTTCGAACTGGAGCTATTAAACGGTATAAAATCCATTTTAACCTACAAAAATTACCAAATTGAGAAAAATTAAAAGCAAGCTGGAACCGGAAATAAAATATCAGACTGGTTATTTGTTTAAAGTTCTTTTCGTCCCAAGCTGATTCGTAATTTTATTTCGCACCATTTATTCTAACTTAATGATATTATTTCTTAATGTTTAAAGGGAAAACAGATCATAATTGTGCATAAATTGATAAACAGTAAATAAAACAGTTTCCATACAGAAGTAACCGTGCAAACAAAGTGAAAGTCTGTCAGAATTTACAGAATTTCTGTAACCAGTCTATGATACGTGGAGTTAACAACAGTGAGCTCCCTTTAAATTTCTTATCAAGGGAAGTAATTCAAGTAAGAATTGTAAACATCAGCTGGAAATAATCTTTGGACTTGAAAACATCGTAATAGTTTCATGATATAGGGTAAAATCAAGATGTTAGCGTTTGCTATATTTGCTGTGACATTCGTGGTGTCATTGATAGCACTTGTCATTTATTTGTATCCCGTAAGTATTTATACTCAATTTTAACTGTTCAGCCATAAAATATGAGGAACTGCCAGTGTCTTCTCAGACTCAATAAAGTTCACCAATGACTGAGTATGATCTGTTCTTTTTATCTGATGCCATAGTTATACGCAAAGGAATACATGTTTTACTGAATATTCATTGCAGTACTGTATTAGATGACAAATCGGGATTGGATATTCATAATTCACCATGATATTCTGTGTATACAATAGTCAGTGATTCTATCTTTAGTCCTTATTTTCAGTAACCAAACAAAGTACTATGCAACAGACAAAGACACCTGTTAGCTGCGCATGCTTTTACAATCAGGATATCTTTGTAATCACTGATGTATTAGATTCACCGATAATTGGGGTACAGAGTATACTGAAGTGCAAAAATCTTTGAAGTTTTGCAGAGGATTACTCCACTTTTGAATTTACTCATTGTCTATGTATGTACATAACTGTCATAAACTCACATGTCGCGGGTTTAGCGCAAAATGGACATATACCACTCTTTTCTTATATTGCATTACGACCATTTTTGCGCTCAACCCACAATGGAGTATGCTCTTACTCTTAGATCAATTTATTTATTACTACACATGAAATTCATTCTATTAATCATAACTATGTGAATTAATTAGAAAAATCAACTGTTATAAATGCATACTACAGAAAATGAAAATTAAATATACTCTAGCAATTATGCATAAATATTTTACCTATTTATATTCAGTAATAGTGCACTATTGTCTGTTAAAATGTTGAACATTAATACTAAGAATAAAAAGACAAGATAAGCATACCTCCAATTGATAATAAAAATCCCTAAGTTTATTTATTAAATTATAAAAACTTTTAAAAAATCAACTGTACACGTTTTCTTCCTAACATTATACTTATAAACTTTAAAGCAAAACTATATCTAGGTATTAATACACTCATCCACTAATGACATTCAATATTGATTGTATGGTTGATCAATTTAAATGCCACCCTCTACTACCTGTCAAAATGCTCAAATGAGCAGTAAAATTAGATAGATTATAATTGTAGTTGTTTGTTTTCAAAAAGAAATTGTTTGTCTTAATTCCTCATGCTTGCTTTTCTCTTGATTAGTTTCATTAAGATACAATCTACCATGACACAAACTGTGATTGTTTGTCATTTAAGCCAAATTTAAATTTGATTATAATCTGTCAGAACAGTTCATATTGAACAAATTTGCTTATAGATTATTCCCTTTGAACTTGAACTATTTTTAAAGGAGATAGCCAAGAACAGTTCATATTAGCCAATTAACATTAAACAATCAATTAAGTTTGAAAAAAAGATAGATTGTTACAGTTTAAACCAATAAACTTGTAAAATCATATGTAATTGTAAGTTGAAGACAATTGAGAAATGTTATGAACATTTAATAATGAACCAATTAACTCACAAAGAGCTAATCACTGATATTAAACAAATGAAGGAACAATATATTCACCTCTTTGGGGATGGGGCAGCCATCCTTTTCAACCCTGGATCCCATTATGACCTTAAAAGGCTTTTGTCCTTCCTTGGATTGCTATGTTCCTAGCTCAGTGGATCTTGATGTAGACTTTTTTTACTACAGACTATATGTTACAATTATGATAACTATTAAAGTATACATGAACATTTGTTTATTATATTTCAGAGTTCTAAGAATCCTTCAACAATACCTGGTCTTGATCCTGTTTCTAAAGAGTAAGTTTGTATGGTTATGTTTTATTGTTCAATAAAGATTAGGCTTGGTAAAGCAGGGTTTGGCACTAACTGTTTTTACTAGGGAACTCAATGAATCCCTTGTCAGTTATTTATGGCAATTTTCAGGGATCCTGAGGGAATTCCTAGCTGAGAATCTCTGGAATATCTCCTAAGTTTTTGGTATCCTCGGAATCCTAGGACACTGTTTGTATGGAGCTCTGTAAAGTGGTATTTATGTACAACCAGACTATGGTTGTCCTTTTCTGTCTATTAAGGGGAGATGCTATGAAAAATCAACTCAATGGCATGTGAAAGATAATTTTAAGACTATCTCAAATTTTAAAGAATTTTTAAAATGTCTGTTTAGGAAAAACTTATCTTAGATTGAAATAAAGATAGAAATTATTCATGACTGAAGGCACAATATTTAATTTTGTCATAAATTGTAATCATGTTCAAACTTGCCACCTGTTTGCTATTGGTGTCAGTGATCTATTTTGGCTTATTAGTTATGATTATCATTATGAGCATCACAGACATGTTTTTTTCCACATTAGTATTATATTTTGTACATCACTGATAGAATGCTAAAGAACCTGAACCCTATGTTCATTTGTACTTACAACTTCACAAGTTTATTTGCAACTAATTGGCTAGTAGCACCACTGGGTTGATGATTGTTGGTGTGGTACTTTATATGGTACAGAATTTGGTCAAAAGTCTAAAGTTTACTGTATTATATTGAGCAAGGTCTTCTCTTTTTTATGACTCACTATTATTATGTTTCATGAATAAAGTTTTTGTTCTTGCAATAAGTATTCTTCTATTTTCATTCTTAATGGCATGGTATACATTGGTTTGGTCTATAAGAAAATTTGAAAGACAGTCTTTATATTAATGTCCATAAAAAGTTTATTGTGTGTATTACATACATGTATGATGTCATTTAACTTACCTGGGTAGAAGGATTTGTAAGCGACATGAAAGCTCAGCCACGATGGCACTGGCCTTGTAAGCAAAGCATCTGGGATTCGAGTTCCAGCCAGACTGTATAATTTTCTGACACTGACATATATCTATTTACAGAGATGGTAACCTTGGTGATATTGGTAGACATGGAAGTCTTCATGAATTCTTGTTAGATCTTCATAAACAATATGGTCCTATAGCTTCATTCTGGTGGGGACCAAAATATGTAGTTAGTATCTCTAACGATGCTTTGTTTAAGGAACATCATAGTGTATTTGACCGTCCACGTAAGTTGGTTAATTGTTTGTTTGTCTTAATTTTGTATGTGAATACTTATGGTACGCATTTGCAGTTTTTTTCTGTACAAGTATTTTGAAGTGTATTTAATGAACAGCAATAATATAACATCGTCACAGCTTTACTTTATTGTAAGAAGTTATAAACATATTGAAAGAAAATTGTAGCCTGTGAAAATAGGATGTGAAAGTGATCATCAGAACAAACCATTTTAAGAGCAAGCTTTATATCTCATTATTTTGCAGATTTTGGTCGACCAAAAGAACCATTTATACAGTCGGAGTGTGTGGTATATAAAGTATAATGATACATATTGTGATGCAATGCTACTTACGTGTTAAATATAGTTATACAAACTAGCTGGCTATACCCAGCTCTAGAATTATTCCATTATAAATGTAAAAAGCATAGTCTATTAATCTATTCATAAAGCATGTGTATGCATTACTTTTCAGCATATTTATTTCAATTGTTTGAACCTTTGATTGGTGCTAAATGTATACAGTATGCTAATGGTTCTGATGGGAGAGCAAGACGCCAATTGTATGACAAATGTTTGACTCATAATGCTGTCAAAAAATATTTTCTAGACTTTCAAGAGGTACAGTAATTGAACATGTTTTACTTTTGTGATTTTTAGACACATTGTTGGCTGTACTTATAAGCAGGAGTGGATCCAGGATTTTTTTTTCTAGGGGAGGTCTAAACTTTTTCTAGGGGGGGGGGGGGATTCCAAACTTTCGAACCACAACCACATTATACAATGTTTGCAGAATAACGCAACATATCAGTAATAAAAACTATGTAACCATTAGATCTTTGTTAAACACAAAGGCAAGCACAAGAAAATTGCTTCTTGCTACTTAAAAATGGCTTACATTTAAAAAAATACTGATGAACGGGTACATTTTAGAAATTTCAGGGGGGGGGGAATCCAGATTCCTCTGACCCCCTCACTGGATCCACCTATGATAAGGGTTGAATTATGTAATAACATTGTTGTATTACATGATGTATATTTATTGATAAATATTTGCTATATTATTCTAATGAACATGCTAAAGCGATACAATTTCTATATCAAAACTATTAAAAATGCAATTATGTTTTCTGTCAATGTTTTTATGTTTTAAGTAATTTGATTCTTGACAGATGGTTCTACTATATTGTATAGCTTGCTAACACAATAATAGGTATATTGAATTCCTGTTGAACTGACAATTGTGATGATGTTTATATTGCTTCCTTAGAAGTAGTGGAGTATGTATTGCTAACATTGCAACAACCTAGTGCAGTGTTTTAGACATATGTTTGGATGTAAAGCAGTTGTTTTGCCTACTTTTGACGTGACAAACAGCAACATACTCAGGGCAAATGAATGTGAGATATGAGTGCTGTATTAGAAAATGTACGACAGTATGTCATCCAGTAAAATATCATATAGGCAATATCTAAAACTACCGGTATATCTGAATTAACTCTACAGTCACATAACTTAGGATTTAATACAAAAATGTGCATAAAATTTTCTTGTTAAGTAGTGGATAACCTTGGTTGCACCTCTGTCACTCAAAAAGTGACAAAATGAGAGCTTTCTAAAAAATGTCTCATCGCATTAGAGATGCCAAAAAATCAATTTTCAACCAAGTCATGGCTAGTTATAGTTTATGTATATGGACATGTAGACAGGCTGTTCCATAGAATTTCATCAAAATATTGTTATTAGTTTAACATTTATATGCTTTGTCATTTTTTTTACTTCATGACTGTAGTTCAAACTAGATTTATTCTATTACAGATTGCTAATGAACTAGCTAAGAAATGGGAAACTATGGTTAAAGAGGAACATATTCCTTTAACTGAATTCATGATGGCATTTGCTTTGAAAGCTGTACTTTCTGCCTTATATGGTAAACATATGAAATCAGATAAGAAAGTTCTTGAGTTTAGAGCACTTTATGATGCGGTAAGGATATAATAATTGTAAATACAAACTTTAATATTTTTGAACAGGGAAATAATCAACAATACTCAAATGGATATTTATTTTTTTCTTGCTCCTTATCTTCAAATTCTCTCAGATTTTGAAAAGTACATGCTTTTCATGCATAATTTTGTTTAAATACATCTACATGTACAAAGGGAGACAACTCAGATATTTGTTAAATAAATCTTTTGTTGTATTCTAGCATTGCCATGGTAGCATGGTTCAATTTGGGTTCAATTGCTATATTTGAAAGATAATTGTCCTGGGAATCATTTGACCATGTTTCACTTCAGGAAAATTAACAGTAATAAAATTAGAGTATCTCCAAGTTGACCTTCCACTATAAGCTGTAAAAAGATGTAAAAAAATGTTGAAGGGTTTCCATTCATTTTATACATTTCATAATTATATACAGTAAAGTTCGGCTATTAAGACCAGCAAAATCCATGGTCTAAATAGCGGAACGGTCTTATTATATAGACCCTTTTGTTCACAAATTAAGCATTTGGGTCTTGATAGTTGTCAAATATTGCATGATTTTGAAAAAAACAAAAGTAGTCTTGATAGAGGAACTTTACTGTACCTTTATTTAAGTGTGTGAAAAGTAAATACTGATATTTTACTGCAAAACTGTCAGAATTGTAATTTTGCCATGTTTTGTTTATTTTCACATTTTTTTAGGTCTGGACTGAATTAGAGAATGCTTTAAAAGAACCTTTGACAGATGCTGGTTTAAAGAAAGTTATTGAAGGTAAAAATTTGCCTGATCATAAGTGTAATGTGTTGTTAGATAGACTGGTGTGTTCTGTTATACATTAGAAACCAATGCATTGACTCAATTTAGATCTCTTCTAAAAAAAGGCTTATTTTAAATATGTCAAGACGAGAAAATGTTTGTACATCGAGGGTTTTTGCTAGACTGTAGTAACTCGCTCTTTTACGCAATGCACATACTACAGTCTTGCGGGCAACCCTCGATATGTAATGGACCTTTCCATGACTTAACCTATTAGCATATTTAACAAAGGTTTACAGTTACATTATATCCCACAAACAAGGTGTTAACTCAAGAGCACATGGTTATATTTATGAGTAAATGTGTTGTTATTCAAATAAAAGGTCACTCACGGAATAGTCGATAGGTTCAATATATATAGTGAACTTCAATTTCTAACTGGTATAGATAAGGCAGTATATTGAATATCTTTGGAATGTCTATGGTAACTTGAATGTTTTTGACAATTACTACAGTCTTCACCTTAACCCTTTAGCATGAAGTCTAGGGCTAGTAAAAATTATTGAATTCACACTGTCAGGCTTGTTAATAAGTTTGCCTTCTTCATCATATCACAATAAATGAGGCTAGTACTCAAGAAAATTTAAGTCAATGAGTGTTCTATGTACATGTATCATCTATGACACTAAACCACAGTTGATAGCCCAGTTGGTAGTGCACAGGGATTTCAAATCTAGTGTCTCGAAAGGGTTCAGGTTCAAATCCCACCCTGGGAGGTTATACCCTTTGAGAATTTTGTCAATTTCCTTTATTAAAAAGGTAAATGGAGAAGTTTCCAGCCTTGTGTCAGGATAGGTGGGTACTGGTTATAGACAAGGGTCCAGGAAAGCTGGATTAGGTGCGCTGGACCCCCTTAAATAACCAAAATGTTTGGACACGGCCTTAAATCCTGGATAAATAAATAAGTATCTAAACCACTCTTTATTATGTTTGTTATAGGACGAAACAAGATGGCAGCTATTGCTTCAGAAATGGTTAAACATAGGAAAGATGATCCACCTACACATGGTGAAGAATTATTATTAGATTTACTAATAGATTATACTGATGATGCTGAGATACAGAATGCGGATGCTTTAGTTTATGTCATTGGTGGATTTCATACTACTGGAAATAGTATACAAACTTTTATTTCATCTTTTATTCACTAATGTTTATACAGTGTCCAACAAAAGTTCGGAGACATTAATTTTTGTTTTGTAGGCGTATATATGAAATAGCTTTTTTATCAAACATTTGATGGCTGTTCATTTTGGAATTGTGTTTAGTTTTGCTATATTTCAATTAATTATGTTTAAGACCACAAAAATAGCTTAAAACAATACATAGAGATACAGGGACCAGGAAATCGCCGGTTTTTCGGTTTTCGGACCGATTTTTTCATTTTGGACCGATTGAGATTTCAAAATCCTTAAAAAAATCGGTCCGGAAAAAACTCGCAAAATTTGACCTCAAACCTATAATTTCCATAATTTTCAAGAAAACATATTGATAAAATATTATCATACATCGATCAGTTGTATAAACCCACTGTTTATTGTTGTAATATCCTGCTTAATTGTCCACAGATTACATCAAGGACCCTGTATATGTATCCATGGTTACAGATATCATCCGGGGTTGACGCAGTGATATTTTTTTTGATCGAGCCCAGCAAGGTACGCTTGATTTGCACTCGATTAATTTGAAGAACAGCAGAAGAATATGTTCTTACTTAATCGTGTCCATCAAACCGATTATGTTTTTCAATCAGTCTGTTTGAAACCTGTAAACTTGTAAAAAACAATAGTGTTTTATAAAGAATGTTTTATGAATAATTAAAGAAAACAATTTAACTGCTTTGGTTGTCAATTCCTGATTGATGTATTCGTTTAATCTTTAATTTGTTTGACCTGATTCATGATTTATTTTTACGTCTTAAATTGAGGTGTGAATAATAATAAATTATCTTAGGACGCATACATTTTCGAGACCCACGCTAGATCGTCGCTTCGTTTGAGAAACGTTTTAATCTACGCGTGTATTTAAAAAAGTTTATCATTATTTTACGTTTCCTTAATTTAGCGAACGATGCTTAAATGTGAGACATTTACTTTGGACCCGTTTTTGCGCATGCGCAGTTAAAATAATTTCCCCACATGACGGAGTTTTCCAACAACATTAGAACTAGATGAAACAGCCTTTTTTCAAGTTCTGTTTATTGAACGACCGATGATTGCAGGGAGTAATTTCGGAAACCAGGCTTTTATGCTAGATAGAAGTTAAGTTTTGTAAAAATTTAAACAAACAATGCCAATGTATCGTATGCCTTCCTAATAAAAGGGAGCAAAAAATAAGTACTATCATGGTCGTGAATAAAGTACAGTAAATGGTCAGGTTCGTACGGTACACGTTAAAAGCCGTATCCGGTACTCGGACGGCTTTGGACTGATTGACTTCGGCGAATTTCCTGGTCCTTGACAGGGACAAAACATGGAAATGACAGTGTACAATGAAGACAGATAGCTTAACATAGAAGACATAAATAAATGTATACAGGGTAATATAAAGATAAATTAAATGGGGAACTTCACCCTGTGACACTAGCTATTAAATTAAAAGACTATTTTTAAATTATTCTTTATTTCAGTGTTGTCATGGTGTTTATATTTCCTAGCAACACATGAAGAAATACAAGATAAAGTATATAAAGAAATAAAAACTGTTCTAGATGATGAAGATGTTGATCATACAAACATTGCAGATCTTGTGTAAGATATTTTACATTCCATCACCTATAACAGCATTTTTTTTATTTTTCTAAAGTATGTTTAGTCAAATGTGAGTAGGGTGGCTTTCATGGCTTTACGGGTATTAAGAATACTCCTTAGAGTTTTAACTTGAGAGCATTTAGAGAACCTGTTATTGACATCTGGTCCAACTTTGCTGTGTATGAATGTACTTACTTATGTATATATATAACACTAAGCATTTGATGTAATTACCAGTTATTGGATATCTTCTGTTATCTTACCTTGTACAGAATACTCGTTTTTCATTGGCCGAGAGCGGTCACGTGCTGACCATGTATTATCCCATATTAGGTCAGTAGATTCTAATATCCAGTCAGTAACAAAATTTATAAATGATAGCGCTGACGAAACCTTATTTTTCTACTCAGATGGGGGTACTCGGTAAGATAAATTCGTTACACAGTCAGTTACTGACCGGATACGATGTGATACCGGGTCAGTGAATAGATATTGGGCTCGAGCTACGCTCTCACCCAATATTTATTTACTGACCCGGTGTCACACCGTATCCGGTCAGTAACTGACTGTGTAACTAATAATATCATCTTACTATACACTGAAAGCAGTTGTCATAACCCTGTGGTAAGAATTAATTTTCAATATGGACCAATATACTGGCCCCTACCAGAGACATAGACTCTGCCCCTACAGCTTCCTTGGACTAATTGATAGAAGGTTGGTTTATCCTCCTCAGATGCAATTATCACCTTCTGAATTGAAGAGTTAGAACAAGTGCTGATAAGTATTAAAATTGGCAGATAGGAGTCATTGATATACTTCATAAAGTGTTAAATATGGGAAAAAATGAAAGAAGGCAATATTTTGTTACTCAATAAAAAATCTGTTTTATGTAAATATATTTACTATATATATAGGTATTTACGTCAAGTTATTGATGAAACATTTAGATGTGCTGTAATTGCTCCGTGGGCTGCTAGATTTCAAGACTTTGATTCAGAACTTGGTGGACATAAGATCCCCAAAAATGTAAGATCATTTACACTACCATTTATATGGCAATTATTCCGTTACTGAATTGTAATAGTAACAAAGATTTTATTTTAAGAGACTACACATTTGGATAAATCTAATCTTCCATGTGGGCCTCTATGATATATTATATACGCATGTACATATGTAAAATCAAATTGGTAGACTGAACACATGAAAGTTGATTTAAAAATGTGGAATCATTTTAAACTTCTAGGCATTACCAGAATGACTGAATTCATTGTTATAGTGTGTAAATATTAACCCCGATCTCACCTTTCACATTTGCATCTAATAATATTCTACACATATCCCGACGAAAATCAGTACCACGTCTATTCTACTTTTCGGCAGCGATCGTAAAATTATAGAAGTATGTTTGTGTGTTAAATTTAAGCTTATAATCCTCGCGGCCACGGACACGGTGTAATCGAAGATTAATACTACATTCGTATTCAATGTAATGAATATTCTTGCATAAAGGTCAAGGTGGGGTTAATATTTACGCATTATACTATATCAATTCGCTAGGCTGTATTAATTTCTGTATTGCTTGAATGAAATCTATTGAATATGCTGTAGTGTGATCCAGATTCAACCCTTTTTCTTGTAAAATTAATGCTTGTCTTTTATTTATTATTTATGTAAAGTATGTTCACTCTTTTCATAGTTATAATTGATGTTAAGTATCACCTAAAGCAAACCATATACTATGTACTACTTGGAGTCTAAGATTAGGCCAAAGAATGAAGTCCTGCATGTAGGACAATGGTTTGAAAAAAAGTTAGATAGGGTAGACTCAATATTCCTGATGGTAAAAAGCTTAGGGTCAGTGAGATATGTTATGTAGGTCAGGATTTTTAGGGCCTTACATATGATACTTCTACATTGTATTGTCACTTTCAGACACCTGTTATTCATGCTCTAGGAGTTGCCTGTAAGAATGAGACTATATTTCCTTCACCTGATAGGTAAGACAACTTTTCTAATTACCATCCAAAAGCTTTGTATGAAGGAAGTTATGTTTAGCAAATTTCTGTATGATATCACTAGCTAGTTCTAGCCATGCCCCCCCCCCAATATACTCAATTTCTTACTGAATACTTTATATTTCTTTTGGTGTAGGAAGGGAACAAGAGGACAAAGCACTAGCTAGCGCTATCTTTAGGAAACTGGCCACTTATTTTCCACTGGCCAGGTTCACTCGCTTAATAGCCTGTTTGACTTTGAATCCATGAGTCATGGTTTCGATTTTCAAGCTAGTGTTTCATCTACAAACCTATTTGGCATTTAGTTATGCTTCTAGGAATAGTAAATTGCCATCACCATATGACTAAAAAATGTCTAAAAACAGCAAATACATGTACTTTCATACATCACATATATTTACTTCAGTTTATTTTATACTTAAAAAAATTCTTGCTCGATTATGAAACAAGTTCTCAATTACTGTCCCCTTGCTGGTCCCCCAGTACAAACCATAAGCCATAGAGCCTCTATTGTTGGCATGTTGTATCACCTACAGCTGTACTTCAAAGTTTGCTGAAATCTTGAGTCAACTGGGATCAAAGTGAGCTGAAACTTTTGGGAACTAATTTAAGAAATCAGCATCTTTAAAACCTTGGTCTCCTGTGAATAGTCTAGTATCCTCGTGTTACCATTTGTAAAAGTCTAAGTACAAAATGATTAAGATTGTTGTTATGTCATAATGTTTACTAATTAATGTATTTATATTTCAGCTTCGATCCTGATAGATTTAGTCCGGAAAATAAAAAAGGCAGACCACACCTTACTTTCTCACCATTTGGTTTTGCTGGTAAAAGAGTTTGTCCTGGAATTCATTTTGCTTATGCTGAAGGTACTGTTGCCTTGGTAACACTGCTGAGAAAGTTCAAGGTTAAAATGGTTGAAGGTCAAGTTATTGAACCTGTTCATGGATTAGTTACTCATCCAAGTGATGAAATTTGGATCACTATATCAAAGAGATAAATATCTACTTATCATATTTTGTGGATGCTTTAGAATGTATGTATTACAGTGCCATCCATAAATACCTTTACATGTTTGTAAATGTTTAATTTTCTTTTAACTTTTCACCGTTTGTCATTTTGTCATTTTTCAAACAAAAACGTATCCGCGATTAATTACTTTATTCAAAGACTTCTGCACAGAACAGTGCTTTGGGCACAGAACAGTGCTTTAAATTTTTACCAATACCAATACTTGATAAATTTAAATAATTCTTTTGAAATGTTTACATGTGTAACACTTACAATTATATAAAGTACTATTACTCGCCTGTCAAATGTTACAATCTATTATAACTTCATTGTATCTCAGTGTGTAATTACATTTGAAATAAAATTGTGTTTATCTATACAAAAACCAGATTTTTTACAAGAGTTGAGGTAATTTTGGATGACACTGTATTTATTTTATACATACAATATTTAACACTTATACTCACTGCCACTCAAAGAAGATTCTAGGAGGATGATGATAGATGATTAAAAACCGTCTTTATAATTTTTGAATGTGGCTTGTTTTGTAAATGTCTGTGGTTTATGATTCTTTGTTCTAAAACCATTGAATGTTAAATGTGTGAACTTACTTTTTAGAGTGGTGGGGTCTACAGGTTTTTATTGATGTGTTTATGCCTTAGTAAATGGGCATTCTATTCGTGGAATGTTTTTGTTGTTCCATCTTCAGTAGGAGCTGAAGATTGTAAATATAGGACTACAGAACTTTTTTGTATAACAAATTTGACCTTTTTACTATGTGTTCATCTTTGTCTTTTATGTGCTAAAAAACATAGGCAGCTTGTACAGTTTTGAGACAATAACAATTTATACACATACATGTAAGGTACATTACTCAAAAAATATTTTTTGTTTCTTTTACCCAAGTTCATTTTAAAAGAGGCTTATCTCTCCATTATGAATTACTATACATGTACTTCACAAAAAAATTATATTTTGAATAATGTTCCTTATATGTATATGATGGTGTTTTTGTCTTGGAACTGTGTCAGTCGCCTATGGTGTGAAACTGTACATGGAAGTATGTTTGATATAAATTACTGATGTGAAGTGGTGTAATTAATCTGATAAACTTGGGTGTGAATGTTTTACAGTGGTTAAAATTCTGTGAAAATATTCTGAATAAAATCAAGTTAATGTTGTCAAATTTTTTCTGATACTTCCATCTCTCAACAAGAATAAAATACATGTGCATGTATATATGTGTGACTTTAGATGTAATGGTTTGTGTTGATGTATGAATTATATTTTAAATGGTTTCATGGTTTCATTATAAAATGTAAAATCTAGAAAGTTGCTGGATGTTGGAGTTTTGTTCCTAATGTCTCAAAATAATATTGTTTCATGACATTAATGAGTGTATAAAAATAGTCATATTTTATTGGTGCATTGGTGTATTTATACTTAGAATTTACAATAAACAAAATTAATTATACATTTAGTGTGTTTTGTGTTTTATAAATGACTTGTGCAGTTTTTGTACATACCAGTATTAAAATAACCCAGCTAGCTTAGTCATTAGTGCTCAAGTCTACCTATCCAGGGGTTGTAAGTTCGATTCTTAAGTGGTGCATACTTAGTCAAAAAATAATTTCTACAAGAAATGTCCCTCATACCACTGATTCTAAATCATGTAGCAGAATTGTCATTTGCTGATGGATGCCGCTACTAAGGCTTAATAAAAAAGCTGGGTTTTTTTCAACAATAATTGATGATTATATTATTAATTATAACCTATTCTTACCCTGTGACATTTGGCGCTCAACATGGGACTGCAACTTGAGAAACATTTATAATAATTGATTGCTTCTTATTAGGCTGGAACTAATTTCCAATTTTTGGGACACTATGTCACGGTACTTGCCTGTTCCCATTATAGGGGAGAGGATATATGTCAGGAGAGCACATGCCTTGTAACGAGGGGTCTCAGGATTAAGTCCCTGTCAGGTTGCATATTATTCTCATCCTGTGACATTTGACTTTAAAAAATTCAAATATATTGTCTGCAGATAATTTAAGCTCTTTTTGCCCAAGCATTTTCATGCAATCTCTGATGATAAACGTTACTTGATATGGAGGCAGAATCGTAGTAGAAAGTATTTCATGACCTTGATCCTCAAATGCATGCAAGATAGGAAAATAAAAAACCACGAGCCCTGGATAGACAAACAGGTGGGCTACTAGCTGTTATCACCAGACTGGTTGACATCAGTACCAATTGATACTCTATGAGTAGGATATTTGTAAACCCTGAGGTTGTACTTCATGCTCAAATTAAGCATTGAACAGCTTCACCTCAAGTTTTAAAACCCAAGACCTGTTATTTTATAAAAAAAGGAGTCCAGAAACTGAAATCAATTATCATTCTTTATTAAACTTGATGTATTGACAATGAAATAAATTACATATACATTGGACGGAAATCACAAATAATAAACAAAAATAAAAATCACAATAAAAAAATATGAAAAATATAAGCACTGAATGAAAAATGTGAGAGCTTGTATAGCCAATAGCTAAATCAGTGAAACTACACAGTGCCATCTAACATAACCTTTACTTTTTAAAAAAGGTTGTTTTTTATTTTAAAATACTAATCTTCAATTAAAATAATGGTTATGTAAGTGAGTTATAGAAAAGAGAGAAATCTTCATGATATTTTTTTTTATACTAGTGACCAAGTTTCATGAACATTAATTTAAATTTGGATAGTGAACTAAAAGAATTCTAAACCCAATAAGACACAAGTATGAAGTAACTTTGAAAATAGCTTAATGAAACTATGACATAATTTTACACAAATAGTTGATACATGTATGAATGATGGAAACATCATGGTCTTGTACTAATAAATAAAATCTTGGCACCACATTATCAATATTTTGATAAAAATGATATTGTTTGTTTATATGTCAATAATGAAGTTAATATGGGGCCATTCTTCCTAGCAATCTCATCCAAACAATTATACAAGCTCACAACCGTTAACAATATTTATTTCATAATGAAATATTTATAATTTTTCAACACTTTTTCATCCAAATGAATACAAATTTAGATGCAAACAAAATGTACACATAAATAGGTTGTAGTTCTATTATTGTAAAGTTTTGTTGATGAATATACAATGTATATAATTCAAAGTTAAAAAAAGTTAACCACTCATCAAGACTTTAACCAGTGATCTTATATGAAATATTGATTAAGTGATTCTAGGCATTGACATTGATTTCTTGATAAAACAGAATCTTAGTCATTAATAATAGTCATGACGGTCATTAGGGCTCGAATTTATGATTGCATGCTCACAAAATGCGAGTGGATTTTGAAAATTGAGAGTTTTATTTTAACTCACAAATTGTTGCAAGTTGAAATCTACACAAAAATATTATTGTTTGTACTATTGAGACTCAAATCAGCATTTAAAAGACAGATAGACCAGATAGACCCCAATAAGCCCTTGTTCTATCTATACTTAAATTAAGTACTATGTTGTTTTTGTATTGCATATATGAATACAATGTAGTTACTATGTATGCTATTAAAATTTCGAGGAAAAGATGCGAGTGATTTTTTTCATGTTGCGAGTTAAAATAAAATCAACTCGGAAAATGTGCGAGTCCATTTTTTTGTTTAATTTGTGACCTGTTAATTTAAGTGGTAAGATCTTTCAGCTATAGCCTTATACACTTTAACTTCACAACACAGAGGTTAACTATGTTATATTGTATGAGTTGTTTAGGTTAAAACATCCCATAAACCAGACAATGTAAATCCATCTTTCAATTTCTCTATAGCTAAACCAAGTTCTTCGGAATAGACTGGTTCTCTGTCTTTATTCTTATTACCATCCGCAAAATATGCCTGAAAATATAAAAATAAAATACATGAAGATAGCAGCTTAAAGTTATATTGATTATGATTTTGTATTATTTTTTATAAACACTAGGCTCTTATGTTGGCTGATTTTTTGTATTTTAGAAAGCCTTACACACAATTTATTTATGGAACAGTCTTATTTAACTATTATTAAAGAAGTAGGTCTAATGCACAGTTTATTTAAAGAGCATCAAACAAATAATGTTTTATATA